>CM052200.1:9531972-9619293 GCA_028455805.1 Lasioglossum figueresi | reverse complement strand
CTCTCTCTCTCTCTCTCCATCTATTTATCATACTCTCTTTCTCTTTCTCGCTCTCATTCTCTCGAAAACCACGGTTATTTTCGGTGGTGCACGCGACCCAGCGATCTCTCACGCGACCCCTGTCATCCAACCGACTCGTCCCTCTCCCCGTGGAAATTTATTTGTCGTCACACTGAGGGGTACTGAAGGGTACGTCACTCGGGGGTCCAAGGGGGCTGGCTTAATCGAAGCGTCATTGATTGTAGTTTCTCCGCTACAAACGGCGATTCTCGCATACGAGGCTCAGATAAATTACCCAGGGGTTCGAAACGAGTCGATCGGCTGGCCCTCTGCACGCACGGATAATTTACTATTTACATCGGGGGGCGGCAGGGGGTGAGTCTCTCGTCCAAAGACGCGGGCCCGGTTTCTTCTATTCATCCTACTCACCGAAATATGCACGATGCTGTCCGCTGATCTTTACAGAACCTCGCCGATCTCCGGATTCGGACAGCCTCGAAGATCCTCGCAGATCTTCGGAGACTCCACGCTGAACAGTAATCGGAGGACTCGACACGGCGAACGGAAAAAGTACTCGCTGACTGACACTGGCAATTAAATCGTACATGTTAATTCTTGGAAATTGTCAGAATGTCTCTCGGAATTTTTCACTATTTTGACTGCTTGAATTTGAGTAGTCTGTACATTTTTGGACTAAAAAAATGCGGTACCAAGATAAATGGCGGTGCCATACAACGTAGATTCTAAGATATATTGAAAGATTGAATGAACGAGCCCGATCCTCCGCTTCTTTGTAGCTAAAGAATTCGTTTATCGTTTATCATGATTCTAAAGGCTTGTCAACTCTAATCACGTTTTCCAACCCCTGTTCAAGACGATACTTTTTGCACAGGCTTGGAAAAATCGAATTATAGAGGACTGACAGAGAATTACCGAACAATATAAATTAATTGATTTATACTGCCTCGTAAAAATAACTGTACTGCATTTATTTAATTTGTAGTATGTCTTAATAAATAAATTTAGTCAAACGTGTGGTTAACCCCTTTCCAAGATACATATTTCTTATTGGAAAAATTGAATTATAGTGAGACGACACGGAATTACGAAAGTAAAGATGAACTGATTGAAACTGACTTACGAAAATAACTAGATTGTATTAATTTAATTTTTAATATGTGACTGAATAAATAAATTTATTCAGTCATGCTTTCAAACCTCTTTACAATAGGTATACTTCCTGATAATGCTTGAAAAAAAGGAATTATAAAGAATTAACGTCAGAACCATTGGATACTAAAAATTAACTAATTTACATTATCTCAAAAATAACCAGACTATTTAGACAACATCTGTACGATTTTTAACGTCCGTCTTACCAAATAAACTTATTCAATCATTTTCCCAAATATATAATCCTAGAAACTGTGAAATCAAAAATCTGGAGCCAGTGCTTCAATCTGTGTGATAGTTCTGGCGTTAATTTTAGTTAAAGTCCATGTTAACGATCCCAAAGCTGTCAACCTTGCTTCTGAATGGGCATATCCATTGTGATCGTCCATATCTTCCAAGTCTGTTTGTTTGAAAGAATAGAGTAGGCAGTAACACGATTTTAGTGTTCGATAGTGTGTTCAGAAGCGAATACTTTTTCCGCGCGCCGCGTCTCGCATCGGGACGCGTGTCCCGGTAAATGGAACATCGTTTTTCTCAATTGTCGAGCGTTTTGGAGACGTTACGCGACTGAATCAACTTGTTTGTTTTTTTCCCATGGTATATATTCCTTTGCGCACCATTTTTCTCGCAGTCCCGCAGATCGATCCTCCATCGAGGACGCGGGGGACGCGCGTGTTCTTTACACGTTCCGGATAAACTATTAAGATACACGGTTACACGGTTCGTTTTGGATTCTCTTTGGCGTTGTCTTAGATATAGCGTGGAGCGATCCGAATAAAACGAGGACACGTCGATGGATCGAGAAAACGACATTTCATGAGCACCAATCGTTTCGCGACGGGACGACACGACACATACACACGTGCATACAACACACATACACGCGCACAACGTTTCGATCGTTGCGCCGTGATCCTCCGATTATTCCCGCGCCTGGGACGAGCTTCCGAATAAATAAATAATCGTCTATCGAGCGGACAGCCGCGAGTCTCACTCACACGTTCGCTCGCACAGACACATACACAACAAACATGGACAGATACACACACACGCATACAGTCTTTCTTACACAGTCACACCACACCAGCGCAGAAATACGCTCTCGTCTGCCTAGGAACCGACGAACCGAGACGAACAGAGAGAACAAAGCCGGAACACGAGCATTTTTCAAGGAATCTCCGCAGATCGCTTCTCTCTTCAATCTCTTTTCTCTGGTGTGTTCGCAAAGAAGGAACTTCCCGCCGAACCGATCGACAGATCGAGAAGAACGAGAAAGTCGCGCGAGAAGCGCGGAGAGAAAAGAAGAAACGACGAACAGAAAGTGAAAATAACGTGTAACGCTGATATCCACTGGAAAACGCTTCTCCTTGAAGAAGCCGGGAGAACAGAACTCGTCGATTTCCTCTTGTCGCTAGCTGCTACAGTTGCTGTTGGATTTCTCTCATGTCTCTTCGATTCTCATTATTGTCTGATCTAAAACTATTTCACTTTCCGTCCGGATAGGAACAATCATTTGGGTGTGTACACTCTCTCGCTCTCCTCTCTCTCTCTCCCTCTGCGAACGAGTGTCCGGGGCTTTTATTTTCAAAGCCTCCCTTTCTTGTCCTCGTTCTTTATTCTTCCGAAAGGTCCAGCTCTATTTAAAGTTTAAGCTACGCGATTCCTCCTCGATCTCTTCCGCGATCGGATCCCCAAACTTGTCTTACAGACGATTCAGGGGATGGTTAAGCTTGCCGATCGGTTGATGATCTTCTTGCGAGATTTTTCTCGCGAGAGAGGAGAGATCGGTTCAAGAAGAATCGAGGGAAACGCGTCTCGCCTGTAAACGTAGTCCATGGACGGAGACAGAAAGCATTGGAGACGGGCGAAAGCGGTCGATTCGTTCCGTGGACGCGTCCCTGTGTCTCTCTCTTTCACGACGACGACGATGACGATCTAGGATGATCTACGCCCAGACACCGTCGGTCCGTGTCGTTTGGAATTAGGCACCAGATTGGCTATTATTGATTCGAATGCTTGCCCTCGCTGATCGACGCCATTCTCATCGACTCCGCTTCCGGGCTGTTCCATCCGGGCATTCTCGTTTGCTCGATCGCCGCCTGGGAACAGAACGAACGGTACTCGTGGTGACTTTACTCGGGATTCGGCCGTCGTTAAATGATACCGAAGATCAATCATCGAAAAGCATTACTAACGAGCTCAGATTTATCGCTGTACGATCTTTTTTTAGGAAATTATAACAGCTTAACCCCTTGCCCTACGATTTATTTTACGGTTTCTGTGATTAGAACTTCTTTTTGTAGCTCGTAATTTCCTAAAAAAAGGAGAAAATTTATACATATTGTATGCCTGCATGTTCTCCACTAACTATACATTAATAAAGCCAAAATAGAATCTAATCTCGGTTTAAAGAAAATTAATAGCATACATATTTATTAGAGTCTGTTCTGAATCTTTATCACGAGTCAGACACAATATCGTAAGGCAAGCGGTTAAGCACAGAGAATATTCCAAAAATTAGAAATGACGTAGTAATCGAACACTTTTTAGAGAACAGAATTTCATTTGAATTTACGGTCGAAAGAGACTGGACAAGGTGTAGCAATATTAATATTGATATTCTTCGCTTACCGAGCTATTAGGATTCTTGGCCATGAAGATCCCGAGGGAGCGGCTGCGGTTGCTAAACGGCCTCAGCTCCGGATCTCGTCCAGGACCATCCACCGTGTCGACGCAGTTACTATTGCCACAAAAGATAACATCCAACGTTCAAATTCATCACACAAAAAGGGATTATCAGATAATCCTGAACGCGACTAGCTAACCAAACCGTTCGGTCCACCGGAAAAATCTTTTCAACTCCCAGTAACCCTTGGAAAAACTGCTAATCTCTTTACCGACACGAAATACTCTTCTTCGACTCAATGTTAAATTTCCTTTTTTATATAATCGTGTGAGAAAATATTCTTTACAGTCCAAACAATTTTCGTAACGAATTACATAATCGTTTTCGCCAGATCTATAATAATTTAATTCTCACATCGATTTACATACTCGCGGTTCTATCGAACAGGTCCAATTAAATTTACCTACGATCGACCGTGACAATAATTTGCGCAAGACTGTGCGCGCGCGAGTGAATAAATAATGATTTCTGCCGGATCGGTTTCCCAGCCGAGTTGGTCCGCGTAAAAACGCTGAAGATAGATCTATCCGGGGTGGACCGTAGCGTGGTTCGGAAATGGCAAATGTATGGGGATCGAATGTAAATACGTACCTCGAGCGCAATTCCTTTTGCTTTCGCTTGCAGTGGATGTAAGCCGCTATGCAAATGATAACGACGAGGAATACTGCTATCGTGGCACCGCTGGCGATGCTGGCCGTCTCCAACATTACACGCTGCCGGGAAGCTGTAACGCAAGATCGGCTTCTTAGAGAGGAGCAGACACGGTTTCCTGTTTCCCAGACTCGTTTCTAATGCGTCCCGAGATTGAATGCCCAACTAATTGTATCGCCTTGAACGGCGTCTCTCGACTACCGGTTCACGAAACAAGGACTAACTGGACCGCTGTCCGGGACTTCCGGGTGCGATCGGTAATCCTTCTCGATCATAATAAACACTGTCACGCGTACAATGATAGACCGGAACACGTATTTCTACCGTTATCACTAGGTTTACGGTGAAAATGCATGCAAGAGAAATTATTTAACAAATTTATTCATTTAATGTCTATTTAACCCTTATGTAGTCAACCAAAATGTATAGATTATTGAAAACCTTCCTGAGTTTAACATGTCTGCACGAATTCTCATTATAAGACTATAAATTAATATATTAGCGAGTAAAGAATGGGCATTCAGAGAAATTTTGTAATATCCTTTTAGAGAAACATTAACAAATTGTTGAAAGAAATATAGTAAATCGGTACTTGGTTGACTGCGCAAGGGTTAAAAAATGGCTGAAAATTTTAGTGCTCCGTAAACTTAGCATTATTATAACATTTATCATCTCCCGATCATTGATCCTGCCGTATTTTTAATCGGAATACAATGGAATACGTAAATAGTATTCCCGTGGCTGAATTACTGTTACATTTTACGGTTAGTCGATCGAGACGCGATCCATTAGCTTGCTATTTAGATTTATGGTTGTCTAAATTCACAATGTTTTATACATTCTCTACGGTAGCTGAGAATTTTTTCAGCAAGAATTTGATCGAAAGGCGTCGAAAGGATTAAAAAGATTTTTAAGATATTCAAATAACTATCGGATATCGAGAACGACGTAGAAAGTGTTTGATACTTACGCAAATAGGAACCATCTAAATCCTTAAACTCGCACCTCTGCCCGATGTAGCCGTTCGCGCATCTGCAATAAAAGAAACAGCGAATAAAATCGGCAAATCTCATTGTCTGTCTATGCTGTGTATACCGTGAGTGTGTGCGCGTGTGTACGGTTCAGCAGGGAAAGAGTATCAAGAATGAGTATAAGCAAGAGGGAGAGAGAGAGGAGATGATAGGACGAGCGGAACGCGCGGCTGGCTTTATTGTTCGCCGGTACTTCCGCAAAACGCCGCGAGAAATCCAGGAAGTTATAAAACGTACTCTTTAGGCATGAACCGCTTTTAGTATCGGGCATTAATCAGATGGGTACACGCCGTCGCTCGAACTCACCCAATTAGTACAGTTAATTATTAAAGTTCACCGAAAACGAAGAACCGGGGAGAAAGAGCAGAACAAAGAGAATCGCGGAGAGAGCTGTGGAGAGTCTGCTGCGACATGAAGATGAGATCGGTAGAAAAGGAAAAGAAAAAGAAAGAGTCGCGAGAACGCGTAATGTCCGTAAAGAGATCGGTTTGCAGGGCCTGTCGGTGATTACGCGATAATTAAAAGGATTCTCACGGTCGATTTCGTCGTACGGTACACCGCGACGATTCGCCCTTCGAGCGGAATAATTAGCCGAAACCGCGGCGGCGCGGCGCGGCGGTTCGGTTCGATCGGTAAAGAGACTCTCGTCGATTAAAGCCAAGATCTCCCGCTCCGTCTCGGAAGATTAATCGTTCCTCGGACCTGCAACAGCCGCGCGGATCCACAAGAGCATTTTCTTTCTGCTCGCTCGAAGGAGCCGATCCGCTCGTGCGCGCGTTTCCGTTAACTCCCACGCGATGGATCGCTCATGTCGAATATCTATGCGAATAGAGCTTCCGAATCGCTTTGCGAAGCCGATCGACGAGCACGATTCGCGAAACCCTCTCAACCCATTGCAATGTCGATGTATTCTCAATTTTGTGCCTGAGAAATTATAGCTGGTCTCACGGGTGTCTCATTGTTCGCCAGAAGGTGAAAAATTGCAATAAAAGTCTGACCGGTAGCGGACTGTTTAACACCAGATTTTTATCATAAAGATCCCAGCGGTAAAACTCGTAATTTTAGTGTGACTGGGCCAGGTCGAATAGATGAAAAGGAAAAGATGACTCTCGCGATCGCGAACGATACCGATCGTTGGTGTGGGAATCCGCCGGTTGTGAATCGGTTCGATTTGAGAATAATCAAGATCGGTTGTCGTAGTCGGTATTGTTAAACAGGCGAGCACAGGCCGAGCGGAGTGAAATCAGTCGTTTCGCGGCTCGAGGAGACGGGCTCCCAGCGTTAACATTTCGAGCGCGTCACGATCACGTTAGAGGCGGCATAAATTAAGGGCCTGGCCGGGGAGAAGGCGGATACACAAACCGGCACCGTTCAAAAGAGAGAACACGGCCCCGCCGCCGCCGCCACGCTGGTGGTTATTATTCACGGTAGATTTCTAAAGCGAACAACGAACGAACGAACGGCCGAGCGTCGCGTTACCAATGATCGGTCAACGGATAGTTTATCGGCCACGAAAACACGCGAGAGCCGAACGCGGACATGATTTAAACGGCCGCGAACCATTGGCCGCACTCGCGGCCACGCTCCCATGAGCGCTAACTTTCGACCGTGAACGGACTGCTGCACTTAGGCGCAATCGATATGCAACCGGCGAGCACATCTTTCCGCAATTTTTCTCCTATTTTGCCACCATTTACTTTCCTGCAATTCTTGTGGAACTCCGTTCATATACAAAGAATCGCTCGACACCGTAATTTACAATTTTTACTGCGGTCTATTAAACAAACTACGTTTTAAAAATTGTTGTTTCTGTCTCGTAACACGACAAAGATCCTCTTTAACCGGAGTGAAATAGAAATTTATTTCCTTTGTGAATATGTTTAGTAATTCTAAGTTAGTACTTCTAATTTTTTTCCCTGTTTTAAATCATACCTACTCATTTTTGTCATAAATGCGTAAAATCCGCTGTCTAGTTGCGATGAACTTCGTCTTAGTGTTTGTGTGACTTTTATGTGTTTCGGCGTGGCGCCGTGTTAATAAAAATCGGAAGAAGACGAATGGACGGTTAAAGCGCTTACTTAGTCATTAGGAGAGACTTTCGGGTAATACATAATAATTAATAGGATTTCCGAGAGAGCTGTTGGAAAGGTTAATTCGTTTCCCCGGTAATGGAGACTGGAATGACCAACAAACCGGCTAATGGACGTTCCAGTACGGCGTAAGGTTAAACATTACAGATAACTCGATATAGAGAGAGTCGTCTCGGTTTAAGTACGGTTTAGTGTTGTTTTCGTTGATAGCGATCGATCAGCAATCCCCACGATCTCTCGGAACAACGATCCAGGTATATTCTACATACGTATATACAGTCCTGTATTTGTACCTGTTCAGAGACACGAATTCCGCGTTTCCCGGCAGATTTACGAGCCCGTAAAACCCACTGTCCATTAACGACAGGTTTTTCACTTCACTTTCTCGACCGCCACGAATTTGTTGCGCCACACACCGGCTTCGAGCCGGGTTCTCACGGGTCCCAGGGCCAAAAAGAAAAATCGGTCCCGATCATACTCCTCCGATCACAAAAAAATCAGTCGGGTCGTTACAGGCGAGTTTATTGAAATTGGACGTGAGAACACGCTGAGGAGTCTCCTAAACTCTGGCCTTTTTCGAGGTGAACGTCTCGTTGAAATCTTTTAACGTAGCAGTGTTTTAACAATTTATAATTTGGTAACAATTATATCCCAGATCACTGAAGATGTTGTCCACTGAATCGTTTTGAACACGATTAAAATTTTTGCTAGTATAACCTATTATCCGTTCAATTTGCATCAAATTTCGAAAAGGGGGAAAGGAACCCACTTTCTTGTCGCCCGAGAACGCGATGACCATCGGCCCCCGTTAACGTACGAAAAATCCCATCGAATCCTGGTCAGAATAGAGAAACAGAATAGACGGCGTCAGAAGTGACAATAGTTTAATCGCGATAAGATAAAGCGTTCCGAATTCTAAAGAAAAGAAAAGAAACTGTGCCACGGCTCCGCGATTGCAACACGTGTGTATTATGCGTGGAATTCCAGCGAAGACGCTTTGGAATCTTGCGTAACGAAGACACACCCTTTGTAAATACAAGCTTGTCGAACGTGTTAGTCAAAAATACGACGGAAACACCTGAGATCCGATACGAAACTAATTCTGGCAGGTGACGTTGCAAGGAATTCTGGAATGTCCACAATGGCATACTGAGAAATCCTCAAATAAAGTTTCATCAACATAACTTGAAGCAAAGTTCTATCTTTGTGTTATCGTTATCGAATCGTTATCGAATCGAATGAAACGAAATAATGAAGAGGAACTCGTAAAGAAAATAAATCATAAAACAAAAAGTTAAGGGCGCCGAAGTTTCTTTCGGCGAAATCTGCTCCGAAAGATGCCTCTCCCAAGCGTTTCAGGCGACACCGTTGCCATCCTAGAGGACTGTCAGCTACCTAACTGTACTCCATCCCGAAATTACCATTCGGCATTCTCGGTACGCGACGAGTTTCCCAAAGCGAGGCCGAGGAGAGGCCTTGGAGAACTATGGTGGCCGAACCAAGGGCGAGAAACTCTCCACCTTTCAGGAATCGATCAGAGCCGTTCGAAGAATGGTCTTGGTGTCTCTCCGAAGGCCAGGACCGGCGTAGACAGTAGCCGGGGACGTGTCGGTCCATGATCGAGGCCCGAAAAAAGGTCGATTGGCACAATCGACGCTGGTGGTGGTTCCCGTAGGAATTCCTCTGGAACGTGTCGACGGTACGCAACCGGGGATTAGGCGAGTCCGAGACGAGAATCGGTCCCTTTTTCGGCTCTAGATTGTCCCACCCCCGCGGCGTCCGACGATTCAACCCCCTCCGACGCGTGAGCGAGTAAAAAGTCGACTACAACCCCCCAAACTGTAACGGCCAACCCCTCCACCAACGGAATCTCGAATTCCTTTTCACCTGGTGAACGCGAGCGGGCATCCGTCCCGCACATTTTACAATTCTGGGAACCGAGAGCTGTTAGGGGTTGTTCGCCCCCGCACAGGTGACTGGCAAATGCTCGGAATTTATGGTTCCAGTTTCTACGTGACAATCGATCGGCGCCAGGTCTGTTAGTGAATTTTAAGTGTTTCGGGTGTTGATCTTTTACGAATTTTAAACAATGGATGGTCAACACTTCAGTACACAATTATCCAGCTTTCCGTTAAAAAATTTTTATATTGTAATTAGACTGTGCAGACACATACGTATCGTTCTCGTCTCGCATTCATCCGCGTTAGATCGATCTAATCGGTGACCTTCCAGTATATTTCCCAAGCGGCGCGCTCTCGGTGCTTAATTATAGCGGCGTAATAGAAGTGTCGACGATGAAAACAGATTTACACGCGTCCGGCTCCCGTAAATCTGGTTTCCCCCCGGATCTGTCCTCTATATCCTCTCTTGACGTCACGGTTTTCCGCGCGCGCAGAAAATGACGCAAAAATGCAGCGCGACCCGCACCGCCGGGGACCCGTCACCGTATGCTCGCGCGGGAAAGTGGAAACACACACGCTCTTGCTTATCCAGCACTTTCCACGACCGAGAATTTTCTCCGTCTGCCTCGCGGAATCCTTCTTGGCCGACTCGCCGAGGGAATTATGGGAGCGCGAACGAGGAAAAAGTAGCGCGAATTGAATTGTTGCTGGGAATGGTTCCAAGTCGTCCGCTGTCATTTTTCCAAGTACGCATAGTTTTTTAATGCGAAATTTGGTTGCAAGTGCGCGAGAGTGTATGACAAAATTGAGAGAGATCGTTTGATATACTCACAAGCAATTGTACAGGAGGGAATCGACGATTTTGACAGTGAAACATGTGGCACCGTTCAAGCAGTACCATTCCGCATAATCCGGAGGACACGTGTACATGTGGAATGTGATGTTCGGTCGAGGCGTCGGCGTCGGCGGCCGTGGCTTCGGCGTCGACCGCGACGAACAGGCGTCTGTTAATAAAAACAACAAATTATTCAATTTTTTAATACACCACCTTAACCTCTCTCGCAAACAAAAAGTTGCCGCAAGAAAAGAGCTCATAAAACGTATCTGTACTCTCCCAGAGACGATTTCTCTTCATTGTAAAATATTGTGAAATCAACGTAAAATTTCGGTATTTTAAGATGAAATAGAGCCCAATTTGTTTTATTCAAGCAATGAACTTTAACCCTTTGCGGTCAGAACTATTTTTCAATTTTGTTGCCAACAACTCCTTACTATTTGAAGGGTTTTGATTGAAATTTACTTCAAAGGACAGTTCATCGACTGCTACTTATTTTAAAGAATTTTGTTTACTAATTTTATTAAATATAGCTCTCAAACTTTGTTGTAATTTATATTTGTGGAACTCATATTTGTTTTAACTAAAAAATAAAACAATTAACACTAGATTGCCTAAGGAAGTCGTTTTGACTGCTTTTCAATTTCAATTAGAAAAACAATTATGTATATAATGACACAGCTTCTTAGAATATTGTGACTTTTTGTACAACATATAAATGCGATTATTAATCATTGTAGTTGCCTCCCCCTCCTTCATTTCCGGTGTGTGTGTGTGTGTGTGTTATACCTGTATTGCCCAAAAGCAGTCATTTTGACTACTTGGGAAATTTTAAATAATCAAATGGCTTTTATTATTGAATTGAGTAAATTTCTTATATGGCCAGTTCGGCTCTGGATTGGAATAACAGTTTATATTTTTTTTATTACCGTCACATGATAACATGCAAGTTCATGATAAATTGTCGATTTGAGCATATACTTGATAAGTTGCGGTTGTTTGATAACTAAAGTAGTACTTGTTATTCGAATCTTTATGCCAGGCCTGCCCACGCGCCTCGTTCCCCTTGAACGCGTTACGTATGACTGTAAATAATATAAAAAATATTAAAAATCAATTTTAAACAAATTTCTTTACACATTAGTTATTCTTTCACGATGCAGTCATTTTGACTGCTTTGGGGCAATATAGGTATATACTAAGTTTCAGTCTTTCTAGTGTTAAATAAATACAGGAAGAACCAAGCACATATAAGAACCCATTTTCTTTACATTTTTCTTTCTCTGATTCGACAAAGGAGTGCAAAGGTTTAATATACTTTTTATTTCCCATTTTGTTCCGTGCTCATAAAACTTCTGGTCCTAATCGGTAAAGAACTGATCCAAGTGCTATTTCAGGTCATCATAATTTCACCTTAAAGTACCGAAATCACTTTCTTGCCAACCCAATACATTCTACAAAGTATTTCGCAAATGCAGTCGCAAGCTAATTGGCGAAACCCACGGATAAATTCTGGAAAAATCGCTATCGAATTCCAGATAAACCCTTATCAAATCTAATCGAACGATAAAAATCGAGATTGGATAATCGGATAGCGAGGCGGAAGGATGAAACGAAGTCGATTCAATGAGAATGCGACGCGTTAATTCCAGGGTTTATCGAGCCGATTTTCCTGCGGAATCCAAAGGGACTCATTGTCCAGATTGGTCTGCGATTGTCCCGTGAAACAGTGGATCGATGAAAGCGCGGCGAGAAACCGGCCGAACGGCGAATTCGCTCGATTAAGTTGTGTAACGACCAAAGGCCAAGCATCGTTTATCCCATTACCGGTTACGAACGAGAGGCGAATTGTCGAATGGGGCTTTAGAAATTCCGACGGCTTCGAGGTTCGCCGAGCACAAAAGGCCCCCTTTTGCGCACACCCCGAAAAACTTAACTCCCGATGTACCATTCTCGAAGGAGAACCCCGGCTCCTTTTGTCGTTAATTTATGTTAAACCCCCCCCCCCCCAGACATTTTTCATATTGTCAGTCGCCACCGTTTCTCATTGATCCGCTTGTTTAGGCTCCCGGGACAAATGGATCGATGAACATCCACATCGCCGCCGTTCTTCATTTCAAATGAAGAAACATTAAAAGAATCGAAAAGAGTACCAACAAATTTTTACTTTGCATCAAAATCCGCCAATCTACCGATCACACTCGTATTTGGAGCGAGTTTGCTGTCCGAAAGTAAACGATGACAAAGATTCTAGGACTCCGCGTTCCCTGGATTGCTTGAAATTCC
Organism: Lasioglossum figueresi; assembly: GCA_028455805.1. NCBI lineage: Eukaryota > Metazoa > Arthropoda > Insecta > Hymenoptera > Halictidae > Lasioglossum > Lasioglossum figueresi. Next base: position 9,606,640 of record CM052200.1, on the reverse strand, counting down.
CCCGTCGATCTTATCACTAGTCGTGACAAATCGTTATCCTTATCGGTTGCTTCGATGTTCTCAATATTTGCTGGGGATTACCAGTGAAGCGTCTTTAATTTTGATATTTGCTCGGGTCAAATAAAACTTGTGTCGTTCATAACGGTGTTCTAGTCTTTTGAAACGTATACGGTTCACTAGCAAAGAAAGCTGTGATAACCTGTAGCTAATACCGTTATACTAACATTCCGAAAATTCAGAACGTCTACAAAAATAAGGACCCAATATTTTCCAAATGCTCCAAATCGATCAAAAGATTTGCAAAGACCCTCAGAAATTATTTTACAAATTTACAACAAAATGCTTTTGACCCCCAGAACTTTTTGTCCGACCAAGTATCACGTTAAACCCTTCAAATTCGTCATTGCATCGGATCCTGTGTCAGCCGAAAATGCAGATTCTGCTCGCATTTTTGATGCAACGAGGGAAAAGACGATGATCATCGAAGAGAAAATTGCGCAAATATCCAAAGTGTTCGGACGAGGGTAAAAAGTGGTCCGAGGAACGCGAGGAACGCGGAATCCACTCGTCGATCCGAGAAAAATATTCGCAGATGCTATGCAAGGGTGGCGAGAGAGGAGAGTGTATGACGTTCCTGTGCACAACGCCGGTGCACGTTGCATCCACCCGTGCGGCGAGTTGCTATCTGTCACCTGTTCTAATTCTTGCAATCTGCCGCACATCGGTGACGAGCGAGGCCCGAACAATGTCCGAACTGTTCTGCGCGTGTCTGGCGACTTCGACATGCATTTTTTCGACGATTTCTAACATCGAAGTCAAAGTAAACTTGCCGAAGTAAATTTCACTTTTAACATTATCGTAAAAGAAAAATTGTAACAGATTCGATTGCAACCCTTTTTTCGCTACGTATACCATAATTTCAGGAAAATAAACTATTCATCTTGTAAAAACTCTGTTCACGAGAAGCAGTTCTTATCGTTCGACTAAATTATGCGCACTTTGAATAATATCTGAAAATTAAGACGTACCTACGTGCAAGAGAAGGGTGATAATCATCTACAAGAAGCAAATGTAAGTCATGTAACAATGTTGAATGCTTAATCGCTACTTTGGAACTATGGAAGCAGGTGTCTGAGTCACTGTAAATTGCACTGTAGCTGCATGGTAATCCTAGAAAGTTTAATAAAAGGCTGTCAGTCGCAAAGTGCTCAGACTGTTTTACTTTTCGAAGAACATACGAAAGGTTGAAAAAATTCTTAATCAAGCGGACACGTTATTTCCAGCTCTAAATTTGAGCTCCTGAAAATGAGTTGCATACCTATCGAAGACTAAAGTCTGCAGGTCTTGGTCGCATTTCGAAGCCGTGGGCCTGTTTTGCGTAGGCCCGTAGCCATGAACGCAGTAATTACGTGAAACGGGGGTTAATTCCGTACGGAAGGGGTCTTGGAGGGTTCGGGCACCGTTCTTTAGCGTGCATCTGTGTACGATCGCGAGTGTCATAAGGGTTAATAGTTTCTTCCTTCTCGTCGCACAAAAGCACGCGTTCATTCCGTTTAACCGTGGTTACCCGGTCATTTCGACGAGCGACGCTGTGACGACGATATATCGCGTATATCGCGTATATCGCGTATATCGCACAATTCTGGAACCGGTCCGTGATGGATTCGGCCATTTGTGGCATGTGTTCGATATATTCGGCAAATAATTCGGGGGGCTCCCGGTATGCACCCGTAATCGCGCGACCACCGATGTTTCAACGTCGCGCGCGTGTCTCGCAATCTGTCGCTCCCCGATGAATCAAGAGAGAAAGAGAGAGAAAGAGAGAGAGAGGATCGCGTGCCCCCACAGTGCCATTTTGGCCACGCTAATTGAAGCTGCCCTTCTTTACGGGACCGTGAAGACGCCTAACGGCACCTGTAAAGCCGCACCGAAATTTTCAAGCCGCGTTGCCGAAATCTAAAGATATTTTTATCTACCACGTTCGAAACGAGATACGAATTCCCCTTGAAATATTTTATGAGAGGTCTCCTATCACTGGTTCTACCGGTTCACATGCTCCTTCACAGTGTCACTAATATCTAGATTCACATCACTATCCGTCGATATGCATAGTCCACGAGACACATTCGACGAAGAAAATCCAAAACCGATGCGCACTGAAACTGATTCTCCGTAGGGCGAGACCAAACTACCCCCTCGAATTCCACTATTTCACTTTCGAGGATCACAATTTCGTAACACCGTCTACTCGATTGAAAATAGCTGTTGAAAGAACGTGAAAGATGTTACCTTTACCGATTAATTGTACTGCCGCAACCCCTAACGCGCGATACCAGACCATCCGCTCTACATCGAGCGTCATTGTTTCACTTTCGAAGATCACGATCGGTGGCCACGTACTACCGAACCAAAAATTGTTAAAGAAAACCATAAACGAAATTGAAAGAAAAAAACTACTCCGTCGTGTTAGCCTAACCACAGCTGTACCGCGACTCGTGGAGAGCCATCACAAAAATTCTCTCTGGCCCATCGCTTCGGGGCTCAGCGTGTTCGAATCGCGAATAGAAAAACCGATATATATAAAAAAAAGAAAGGAGCACTAACCTGCTATGCCGAAGAGCGTGTAAGAGAGGATGAGTAGAGTGGCGAGGTAGGGTGGGATCCTGCATCCTCTCGTCATGGCAGTGACGGTGGCAGGGTTGTCTTGGTTGGTCGCATCCGCGTGTCGTTCTGTGGTTCTGTCGACGCGATCGACGACGTCCTCGTGTCTCTGTTCCCGGTCGCTGGGAGGCCTGTCGTCGGGCAGGAGTTCGTGTGTCGGATGCAGATGAGTAGGATGACTGCTACTCCGAGTAGTCGCCGTAGCCGCAGGATATTGACAAGAAGACTGTCGGGTTTGACACCGATGCGAACGGTGTTGGGGATGATGATGGTGATGATGGTGTAGGTGATGTAGCTCGTGGATGTCGCGGTGACGAGCGGCGTGTGGCTGTTCCTGACAGGTAGCCTCATCGTCGGGTTCCTCGTCGACGAGGAGCAGCTCGTCGCTAGCCGCTACCACGGTGTCCCTTCTCTGGTGACATCGGTGGCGCTGCTGATGACGATGATGGTGGCCGTAGCGACGTTGTTGCTGTTGTTGTTGCTGCTGCTGTTGCTGCTGCTGTTGTTGTTGCAATTGATGAAGAGGATGATGGGGTCGGTGGTGGTAGTTGGTGGTACTGCTGTCGCTGCAGCAGACCTCGCCATCCGCCACCGGTGAACTGACCTCCTCGAGCACGCTCGCTCCGACTCCGACCGACACTTCGCATCCTCCTACTCCCCTACCTTCGGCTGGCAGGCCAGCACAGGCTTCTCCCACCCCCGCAACAACGGCGACAGCGGTGCAGGCAGCGGCAGCAGCCTCTTCTGTTTCCTCAACGGCACGAGCTCTACCACCTGGCCCCGAGCTACGGCGCACGTGCCGCCGCCTCCCTGTAACCAAATATCCGAGCCAGAACCCGGCCGTTTACAGTGTGTTTTATCTCCGCCGGCCTCTACTTGATCTAGCCGGCTGATCCACGCACCCACACAACCATACCAAGCACACACCATGCGCACCGGGCGAGATCCGGGGGTAGCACCACCTAAGTTTAGGGGTTCGCCGTGCTTTCACGTAATGGGGAGGATTTTGGGGAGGATTTTGGGGACGATGCGGTGGATCGGAGAGGTGGTTTTTTCGCTATTGGCTTCTTGGGGACTGTGGATATGTTAGGTTGTAACGTTAATCCGTTCGGTTGTACATGTATGTGCTACATTGGAGGATTTAGATTGTAATATGTAAAATTTTTGTGACAATGTAACAAATTGTATATACTCCCCACCAAAAGAGTCCACGATGTCCACATCCGCAAATGATACGAGGTTTCGTTCGTACACGCACATGTTGCCTCTAATATTTCCACTTTAGACGAACTTTACCGAAAGCAATACCGAAGAGGAATGCATAAATTAGACCAAGACAATCGAATATATACGATCGGAGAAAGAAGAGTGGGAGTTTGAGGCTACCATGGTAGGATGCGAGAAATGTTTATGGGCTCTAATGATAAGAAGTACATATAACGGTAAATACTTATGTCAACGATTGCGTATCGGTCGTGCAGATTGGTCGTGCAGACGTTATCGAAAGAATTCTTATGTAACATTTTAGAAATACTGAAATACTGCAGCAAAAACAATGGTTTTTGAGCCGTTTCGTATAAACCTGTACGCGATGGTCACGTTTTAGAACGAACAAACGAATGTTTGTGTCAATCAAAAAATTGATAAAGATCAAAATTGCACCCCAATCGGGCCAGTTTCCCGAACAGTCTGCGGGAATTTTCGTCGCGAACGGAGTCATATTTTATTTCTCTCAATTATGGTCCCAACTTTCGCAAATTAACTATGCCGGTCGCATGTTCGTTGCCAGTCGAATTTCTTTTAGAACACCGTTTTCCGTAATTTTTTCGTGAAAACTTTCCAGAACAGCTATCGAGGAGAATCTTCGATCACACTATAAAGTTTGATAATTCGAGAATAACGATAATTTCTCGCGAAACAACAGGGTTTCCATTTCGTGAGGCTGTTATATCGGGGCCGACACGTTAGAACGATTCACCTAGTTCTGATTTCGCTCAGGGTATAAAAAGTCGTAGAAACTTCTCGCGTGCGACAACGACGTTATTCGATGTCAACGGTTTATCGCTGTACCCCGGTGAAACGTATTTATTCAATATCAAAGGGGTTATTTTTGTGGAACGCTTGGACGTTGCGGAAACTAGGAACTAGGGTACAGTAGTTCCTTGCTTTAATTTCCAGTTGATGTTATTGCGAGATACGGAGGTCTTGTTTAATGTTATTGCACTTTTATTCGGAGCGGTAGACGTGGATTCTTTGAATCTTGATAAATTAACACGTTGTCGAAACGTGCGCTACCATGCTATTAATATTCTTATCGATATTTAGCAGTTAAAAAAATGTAGGTATTTCTCTGTTATCGGTAGTGGGGCATTTAAAGAATATAGACGCGAAATGGACATCAATTTTCATTTTTCTGTCACGCAATTGTGAACAACAAAGAAATTCGTAGGCCTAATTTCGGAGCTTGATAAAAATTGAATTCTACGTAAAATTCCTTCGTTTTATTCGAATTAAAAAATGTTCCAGATCTTTACCGTTTTCACGGGACAGTCGCAAGAATTCTTCAAAAAGTCCCCACAGAATGTTTCAATTTCTGAAGAATTCCTCCGTGGTATCGGTTCGGTAAATGATCCCAACAAAGACTAAAGGTATGACCAGACCCCGGCCCAGGAATTCCTCGATACCTCGCTCCGTAAAAAATCATCCAGTCAATCAACCATCAAACTCGAATCCCCATCGAAATTCCCCGAGTCACCCCGAAATTCCCTGCACCGGGTCTACCTGCTGTCCGAGACGCGCGCCAATCGTCCGAAAAATTCTTTGTAAGCGAATCGCGATCACGAACGACCGTAAAGGTGTCCAGGAGAGGAAAAGGGGAGAAAGTGAGTGAGAGAGGTTAATAGAGAAAAAAAGGAGAATTTCACGCGTCGCGTGGCCACGCGACACAAGATACCCATGCGGCGCATGGTGTTTTTTTTTTATCTAGCCGAACAACATAAAGGAAGTATTAACCAAACATGTGCACTGTTCAATTTAGAAATAAAACAATATCAATTTTTTCTAGTCGTCGCTAGCCCCTTACGAGCATACTTTCGAGCAAAGTCTAACAAATATGAATGTTACGCCTTTCTTTTTATATAAAATAAAATTTGACCCGTTTGTAATCACTATTTAAGCATTAAGATAAATGTAACCATACAAAAAATATAAATTGTCTTTCCTCTTCTACGACATTTTTCGGGATAAAGACGTTTTAATCATTGTAACTGCAAAGAAAATGATACACGGCAAGGGGCTAGAGTGGTAAAGGAAGATAATAATGGCTACTTAGTTTCAATGTTCGGACCAGTGTCAAGCACCTGGATCATCGAAATTCAATTTCGTGGAGATTGCTGGAACATCAAACAGCGGAACAAACGCCGAGAGGCATGTCTGCCGGCAAATATTGTCCCTAAACTGGGGAACCAAGGGGTGGTATGTAAACCAGACGAACAGGGGCACGCGAACGCGATACTTTTGTCGAGAGGGCCCGGTCAAATCTGTTTCCCGAAAAGTCCCCAGTTTTCCTTGTCGGGCCCGGAATAACCATTGTGTGCGTGTCCCCGGTGGTTAACGGCCGCATTGTCCGGTCTGTTTGCAGGGAAAATATTTGCCGCGAAGAGAAATTGTTTTCTGCTCTTTTTCCATCTCCTTTCACCCCCTTTCCACCCTCTTAATGCCATCTGCGCGAGCGTCGATTATGCCCCCCCGTGATTGGATCAGATTCCACCAGCCTCCCGTCGAGACACTCGTTTCCGCTTTTCTACCAGATTTTCTAGCTCGACCATTGTTAACCTGGCCGCCATCTTGCTTGGCAGGGGTTGCGACCCATATTACAACCCCTTGTAGTCAGGAATGGCAGTGGGAGTTGGTAGAGAAGTTTTTTTAAATATTGTTAATACAGTAGTGGTGGCTTTTGGACCAGCCTGTACAAACCAAATTTTTATTCAATATCCATTGCTCGCAATCGATGGAGGCAATTTTTATGTAGCGTAGTAAATAAAATAGTAAATAATATTGCATAATTTACGAAAGATGCTTGACGTCACCGGTCAATTTTCCTTCGTAAGTTTGATTATTTTCCAGCGGGGATTTGCGTCCGTAAAACGAACGGCAACGCTTTGTCACCCGATCCGATAAATCTATGTGTTAGTCGACCGCGTCCGAGATCGAAAACAACTCTCGATCGCGCGCTGCCGATACGATCTTAACCGGAATTGTTTTTCAGAAGACATTCCAGATTTCACGACGACCTTGTCCCACTAACTGCCTCTGTATGTCGTAAGCCACGAACGATATGGCTCGCGAGAAAGATCGCGTTAATTGCCGCGGATTTTCTCCTCGACACTTTTTCACACGCCGGCAAAAACTCGGAAAAGTATCCTGCCCGCGGGCGATACGTTTCAATTAACCCTCTTATGTATTGTGTTCCCGCAACTGCTTGCACGACTGTTTCTTTCTTACGAGTTGACGCTCGGATCGAAAACAGCTTACGAAAAAGCGTAACGAACATCTTAATCCGCAGCTGTTTCGCGATTCTGCAAAAACCGGCAGTAGGATATTGATTTGTGCGGTCGTAGACCCTGCGAACAATTACTGGAAACGGTTTCTTCTAATAAATGACTCAGTGTTCACGATTTTGCGTTTCGTGCAGAGAAAATCAAATTAAGGTGGCAACAGCGATACTTTAAAATTCGATTTTGTAAGCTCGATAGTCGGAGAACGCGCAATAGAATGTCAAGTACAATTTATAATTGGTATCGTGTATATTTTAAAATTACGTTGACCATTCATTTTGGAGTGACTCTATCTTTTGATATTATTTCAAACATTAGTTTTAGGAATTTAATCATTATTTGCATTGATTTCGTCTCTTTTAAACTATCTTTTGACCTATTCGGAACCATCTACAAGTTTGAAATTATATTTTCAGTGAAGATACGATGCTGTATTTATGAATGAAATGAATGAAATAGGATTCCTGTGGATATTAATATTGAGAATATTGGTTTGAGAATGGGGCACATGGTTCTGTTGAGAACACGGTGCTATCGGATCAGAATGCAGACTATCATGGTGTTATGGGTGCGATGATTCAGAGGATCGTCGCGCGGTCTTGTCTTCATCGCGGTAAATCAGCACCGGCAAGTATCGCAACATTTTCACGGAACTCGAGCGTGTCTCTCGTTGCTCTGGTTCGATTAGCATGTTAAACGTGACACACAAAACTGACGTCTTGCGTCAAATGTGACGTCAATCCTCGTTGAAACGTTCACGCCGCACCGTGGAGGGGTTAATGGTGTTCTTTGACACCGACTCGAAAAGATACCGGCGACGGTAACGAAGCATATTAATTCGATCCGACGATTTCCATCATAAATGCTTCGTGTATCGATTCACTGTCGCAATCACAATTTCTATAGAATGTTTTGTCATTCGAAACAATCGCCTATCGATCCATAGAACACAACGTTCCTCTAAAAATGGAAAAAAGCGTACCGCTATCATTTTGTACGCATCTTTTGTTCCATCAAGACTGAATTTTGTAAAAAGTTTCTATTCGAATGACGATTGTGTACAGGCTTAGAGCCTCGAGAGTCTAGACACTAGAGAGTTTCAGAGTGTTTATGAACAGATAATGAGCATAGTTTACGATTCTTTAGAGAATTGATTGTGTAAGACGCTGTAGAACAGTTTGAAAGTTTGCTTGGAGCATTTTTAGGAATACTGGAAAATATTCTTTGTTCACGCCAGATGTTACTTCGTAAAGAAATAAATTTACCAACGACACCAGATGATAATAGAAAGTTTCGTTTTCACTGTCCGGAGTTTTCCCAGACGAAATGCTGACGTTCGCCTAGAATTTCAGCAAATGAGTCCCCTAACAATTTGCAAAGACCTCGCTGCTTCGTCGCAGGAGAACAATCGTTATCGCTATCGACGCAACTTCTAAAACGCCGAGGCGTCTCTCTGACTATCTTGACCCGAATCTGAGGCCGTATTTACAATCCAGCGACAAAAATTGTAGAAAAAAGTGGCTGTCGGTGGCGCGCGGCGAGGCGAGGCGAGGCGAGGCGAGCCGCGAGCTGCGAGAGCACCGGAAGTTACGGTAAAGTGCGTGCAATTAGAAAATAACCTAAATTCAAGGCGGTTCGCGGTTCGTGTTAAGAATGATCTCGTCGGGAAGGCGAAGAGGAGCGAGCAGAAGCGTTTAACGGCCCGTCGAGGAGGGAAATGGTCAATTATCAAGAGCAGACCACGTGGGCCGTACTTTAAGTCACCGGTCAGTGCAACGAGAACGACGTGTCACCTACTTATCACGAAATTTCGCATGTACCTCGTCGCGAATCACGCCTAATCCCTCCTGTAGCCTTCTTGCGTCATTATACAATTGTTGAATCGATCGAAATCGCCGAAACAATTGTCATTTTTGGTCTCGTTCCCGATCAAACGCAACGCTAATTGGAGACTTCGATGCCTGCACAGGCGATGAACTATTGGAATCTCTTGGACGCCATTGTGGCGAAAATCGGCGAAATTATTTTCACGACGAAGAAACGTTCCTTGAAAAATCATCAATTATCTGGAAAGAGGCGTGTAATTGTATCGATTAAGTTGGCTATCCTCGGTATCGCTATATCCTGCTTTCGGTCGACGCAATGTCGAAATCGCGTTACTTCGAAGCGGATTTATTATTTTATCGGGTTTTCGCGCGAAGAGGCCGCGCGACAAGTGCAAACAAACGAAACGGTTTGATCGACAAGACGATGCGTCAACGCCTGAGACTCTCGGATGGTTTCAGGTCAAGTTTTCGAGTGCTTGTGCACTCGCCGGGAAACGTTCTTCCTTCTTCGTCCGTTCCCAGCAAAGAATCGGACACACGTCGATAACCGTTGGGAAATTTCGCTTGTATAAATAGAATATCGAGGAAATATCGATTGATTTGCCGTTATATAAGTGCGTAATTCACCGCAATTATCCTCCCGCCAGACGTGTTTCTTTCTATCGTTTTTAGACGACGACGGAAATCGCGTCCGACGAGCTGTAACTAATGATCCTCGTCTGCAGGTGAATGCAAAGGAGTAAAACTTGGTGTGAAGAAATCTGACAAGGTTCTGTCTATGCTCGTTTCAAAGGGCGAAGTGTCTACATTCGCACCCTTGAACCCTGTTTCCTTAAGAAAATTTTTCAAGATCCATGGATTTCGTGAAGTGGCGTAGAATAACAATTGGCTGAAATTTGTCAAGAAAAATCGGGCGTCTTTTAGGAGAGTCCGAGAGCAAACAAAAAGCAAAATCGGTATAGCGCATTGTTTGTGGAGCAAGCGAGCGAGCCGTTGCGTAAACACATATCCGCTTTCGTCGGACGAAAGGAAAGGTGTGTTTCCAGGAGAGCGACGGAAAAGCCGAGGCACGCGATCCGGCTAGAAACCAGGGACCTCGCCGCGATCCACCTGAGCAGCGGTCGAATTTACGGCTCTAAAGCCTGTGGAAAGCTGCAGAAGATCCTCCTAATTACTCTGGTCCTCTGACTTTAACGTTTCAACCCCTGAATCCCCGCCACGTGTCCGCCATGAAGTCGTTTTAGGAAACGAGCTGCGACGGTATTTCACGGAAAAAATAGACAGTTATGGCGCGTGGAACATTTCCACGAGATCCTAATTTGTTAAACGGTTCACAGATTCGTTGAAAGACGCTCTTTTTAGGGGACGGAGGCTGTCAACCTTCTCAACGTGCACCGAGACACGCACCGACACCGATTCTAGAGTTGTTAGAGAAATTTTGGGCGTGTCTGGTCACGTGTCCATGGAAAGCTGCAGCTCAAAGGGCGTAGAAAAAAGAGAGAGAATTCTCTCTATAGGAGAGGGAGAGAGACAATTTTTCAGAGAGAGGCTCTCTTTCCGGGATCGGTTCGGTATCAGCTGCGTCTCGTTTAAACACGGAAATTCATAAGTCCGAGTATGTTGCCACCCAAAAAAAAAATCTGTCTGCTGCTCACGGAAGAAAAGGGGGTCAGATAGGACCCCTTAGAATCGACCAGGCGATCTACACCCCCGTTGGACCACCACCAGCTGAACTGGAAACAGCCTGGACACGTCCTGACACGATCTCTATGCTAGGAGCTCAACTGTTACATCGATCATCAGTTTTTCTTCTGGTATTCTGATGGACGGGTTTTTTAGGGGATGGGGTGGTGCTTTGAATGATTTCGTTGGGGTATTTTGTGTGGAGATCTGTTGGAGCGATGGGTTTCGGGTAAACGGAGTGTGTAGAGTTGAATAGTATAACAATCCATAATCATTAAATTGCTATTAAAAAATCCTTAGCCACAGTCTACAGAGTTTGAAAAATGATTGAATAATCACCGGCAGATAATGTGTTAAGTGTTGGCAAGTGAAGTAGCCAAGCTAAGAAAGGAGAGCATAAGATCTTGAACTCGAAGATGTATAGAGGGTGAGACGGCGACGACGAGGGGGGTCGTAAGAGAGATTTCGGGTGCAGGGCGACACGCGGCAGCAGCTGCTGTCTGCCAGGAGGACGCTCACCCCCGGCCTCGCCGCGCGGCAATGAGACGAGACGCATGCAAATCCTTCGGCCGTCGCGCCGATTCAAACCGTTCAACTACAACTCGTCCTTGCGCGTTCCGCAGATAATGCAACGGTAAAACAGCAAGAGAGGGGGGGGGGGGGCGACGTGGGAGGGAGGAGAGTCACGGTAATTAAAAAGCAACGCTCGAAGGTATTTAACCGCGTGCGTCCTCCTGGCCGACAGCTGAGGGCATTCCGAGAGGCGCGAACGCCTCTTGAAACGCTCTTCACGTATTTCGCCGCATCATCGGCTGTAGTTGAAACTCGCGAGATACCGATGTACCGAAACGGACGGGAAAATGGAAAATTGCCACTGGCTCAGGCGTTGCGTCAAATTTCACCTAAATTTTCTGAAGATGTTCAGGTCCTCGAAAAACCTCGAAAATTTGAAAGCGAGTCTATACTATTTATACCAAGCAATTAAAAATATGTAAAAGACCTTCTCAACAAGAACCTACAATTTTCTTAAACAATATACTTATCCGTGTTCAGTTCCGGGCCCTTCAATTTGGTCAAACAATTTCGTAATTCCCGATGAACACCGTTAATAGATCCATCTGGTGGCGGGTTCGTGCTCCAGAAAATCGATCTAGATCGAAGCACCCCTAATGCGCGCCTGGCAGGCTCAATCAAGATTCGGTCGATCCATCAATTTCTAATTTCCCCGTCAACGATATTGAAAAAAAAGTCGAGAAAGAAAAAAAACGCTTTCGAAGGAGAGCTGAAGGAACACGGGGGAGGGACTGGTGGGGCGTACTGGGTGGAAGGAAGAGAAACGAGTCTCTCTCTCTTTCTCTTGGTTAGAACCTCGTCGTGCCGTCTCTCTTTCTCTTTTCGAGAGGGGAGCGGAATTTTGAAAACAGGTTATGGAGGCAAGAGGCGCGTGCCTGCCGACGTGTCCCTTGAGTTCGGCAGCTGCGCCCGTCTGAATGGGACGTGCCCCGAGAGCATGTGCGATCCACGCTTTTCTACGGGGAGGAGGCATATGCGTGTATGGTGAACCGGTGCTGGCTCGAGCCACCACGGCCAAATCGTACCCGAAAGATTATGAAAATCTACCCTCTCGCTCTTCCAGCTCTCCGACCTCGTGGAGACTCTGCGCTCCACCCCCTACCATCGGCGTGCGCGCACTTATGAAGCCCCATGTACTGGGTGTCCTTCCTATTCAAGACGTTCACGGGGAACAGAAGGATAGCAAATTTACACAGTTACCATTGACACGATTTTTTGTGGCAACAATCAATGGACGAAGCGAGAGCTTGGTCTAGAAATCTTTTCAGTAATTTGTCATTGCAAAATACCTAGTCGAAAATTTATAGGAATGTTTTTCTAGCCCTTCGTTCTTGTCGTGTTCATTCAGTTCATTGGCAGTAATTAGAATTGTCGAATTCAATGATTTTTGTGCTGGAATGCAAATGTTTCAGTGCTGGGAGCCACATAATGGCATTGAAGCTTGTAATGGCTTTGTGTAATTGAAATAGGGGTAAAAGGGGGAAATAGGGGTTCAAGCTGTAATCCTAGCCCAGCGATCTCGTAGTCATTGAAAACATACACAAGGAAATATGCAACATCAGAATGAAAGTACGAGCCACACCATTGAATTCGAGCTCTCTACAACTTTTTGTCATTCAAATAGGGGATGAAAATGAAGCTGTAATATCAGGAAGTAGGTTCGAGACATTGAAAACGTAAAAGATCGAAAGATACGTCGTATAAAAATCGAGCTAGACGACCTACGTTGTAAGATCTTTGATAAAATAAAGGTTCACATCGTCCAATTTCGTCGCATAATTTCTGTGCGTCTGGGACGAGGGTGAAACGTGCTAGGATATTTCTCATGATCAGTTTTGATGTCGCTTAGGACACCCAGTATCCATCGAGAGCGTTGCCTTCCACTGTCCCTACTTTTCTCCGTCTTATTGCTCCAGCCCCCGTTCCTATTACTATGCCTCCCCTAAAATGTATACAGACCTTAGCGCCTAGGAGTAAACTTGAATAATTCGATTCGAGCCTCCACTACAAATTAGATTCGAATCTTCATTTATTGGATTCGAACCTTCGTTGATTGGATTTGATTTCTGAAAATATTTTAATAACAATTTCATTTCACAAAATGGAACTTCTGTGCTGAAATTGACTCATACTCGGCAATGCGCATTGATCTTGATCCCATTGCTACCCAGAGCAGCTGGATCGACGACGGATCAAGTCACCGAACCTCGTGTGGCATCTTCCGACACCGTTTCATCCCGATTCCAGCCTAGGTGGGCGTATAAAGCAATCGAAATTGGAATCTGACGGGGTTGAACCGCACCCCCAACTGCGAGCGACGAATCTAACGGGAGTGGTTCTCCTCGAGGGGTGTCGTGTCTCTTATAATATTGATGACAGTGACACGAAGAAAGGCCTTCCGGGTAGGTGGTTCCTGGAAATTGCTCGACCCCCCTGATTCAACGATTTTTCTTCCTTCAAGTCGCGATAATGTCGACTTTAGATTGCATTTATTCTTCGATTGTTCATTTGTGTGCTTGTTTGTAGACTTCTTGTAATTTAATCTGGATCCTCTGAACGGGTAATCTATTTTATAGGACGCACGATTCGCTAAGAGGATTATCGGACCCTCTGAATAGCGTTTCGCTGTGAATAAGCTGATGAAAATTGAGACCGAAGTGTTAATTAACCGGTCGCCCTGCTTGTAAGATGACAATCGTTTGCGGGACGCCGATTCTTGGAAACTGAGACACTCGCCTCGTGGTTTTTGCACAATTTTCTGTTCTAGGCAATTTGGATAAAATTTTGGCATTTTAAAGTGGACGAAGTCCACAAAAAATTGTGTGAAGATTTACTGAAATTTATACGAGCCTGAAAGAAAATCTAATCGAAAGGCGAACTTTCGAGAGATGAGAGTGAAAAATGCGCCGCCAACTGCGTATCGCGATTCATAACGCAGAAAGAGGGAGATGAGGGGGAGGATCAGGCAGCCGGTTCGACCAGCTGGCGGATGGTAAAAAGGCGCGTCGCTCGATACGATCGGCAGAAATCGATGTCTGGTTAATCATCGTGGCCCTGTAACATTATCCGACTTTTCGCGCGAGATCCTTCGATCAATGGAACTGGGATGAGGAGAATCGCGAATGATTAGACTCTAACAATTTTTTCCCGATCATTTTCGATTCGGTGGAAATATTTCAAGAAGAAACAGATTGTCGTGCAGCTCCTGCTTCGCACAATCAAGTTAGACAAGTTTTATTTTGCATAAAGATCCGCAGGCTAATGACTAGACTGCATTTATGGCTTACGAAAATGTTCAAAAAAGGCTAGAATATAAATTTAGAATTTTGTAGAATTTTCATTTGTTTCGGATCTACGAAGGCTGTTTCTATTAAAAATATGATTATATTTCATTCCAGTTTCTTAAAATTTGTCGACAAATATTGGAAAATGCATAAACATCCGCAGTCTACCAATGACGATTGAATTTATCTGGTGCGTGGTGGTTGTATGCGGATCAATGGATCGGTAACGGCACCCTGAACGGATACAGAGAAGACGATCCCTTGGGCCACCAACGGGGCGCGATCCAAGGATCCTCGTCTTGAGGACATCATCGAGGTGGCCCACTAGAAAAGGTAAAGGGAAGGAAGGAGCATCGTATCGAGTGGAAAGAAGAGACCGAGAAGGAGTCACCGATACCTTGTCTTTTGGATCACTCGAGAAGAGCGTCTTGATTAACTCGCACGAACTGTTTGGTGAAATCGAACCTGTTGTCTCTCGATCTTCGTGAACGAGCCAAATCGCTACCTACGAATCAGTCGAACATAAAAATCAAGAATAATCGTTCTTTTACAGAAAATTCTTTTACAATAAATATTCTCTTCTTTTCAAATAAAGATTTTGAGGGACGGGGGTTGCTCTGAAATATTTACACGAAACGTGCCCGATAAAATACGAAGTATTATATGTGTACAATGATATAGAGAGTAATAGAAAGGAATTACGAAAGTTTTATAGCGATGCACGTTTCTCTTGGAGCTAACCACATTATCCCCCGTGTCTCATTCTGTATGAACATCGAGGGACGGGGGATGGTCCCGATATACCCCGCAGATTATCCTCAAGAGGGATGCTTTACACGCCTCTTCACCGGAGGAAGATCAACGAGGTGGCCCACTAGAGAGATATAAAGAAGAAAAAAAGGGACGCGTCGAGAGAGGGTTGAGCGCAAGGGGTCGCTGAGCGCGTTGCTACAGACAAGAAAAAAAAAGAAGAAGAGAGAGAGGAACACAGTGGTCGACGAACCACAGTCGACATTTATCGTCCCATTAAAGCCGATTACCGTTTCCCATTCGCCCCCCGGCTACCCTTAGGAATTCGGCCCTAATCAAATTCCACGGATCCATAGGTTCCTCCAATTACTTTAAAAGGCGACGAATAAGTTCTAGACCCAATTGCTTGCGAAAGCTAGGGGTCTAAGGGTTGCTATTTTTAAAGGATATCAGTAGCATCAAATCGTCCGAGTAGAAGTGAAGCAAAGTGAGCGTGGTAGCACACAATCTTGAAGAAAAATCGCGGAGCCAGTGCTCGCCGCGTGTCGAAGGGGAATATATGAAAATCTCCGGCCTAAAGACTGCAATTAAGTTGCGATTACGTAAACTATTTTCGAGGACGATGAAATAATTAGAAACCGTCGGTGCTGGCTTGTCCAACGCACAAAAGCAGGAAACATTATCCGGCTGTTGAGCATACGAAGATCCAGCGCGTGCACGGGGTGGTCGAAGGGTGTAGAAAAAGAAGATCGATGAATACGGAGACAGAAGAAGATGAAGAGAGGAAACAAGAGAACGAGGAGAGGAGGAAGAGGGAAGGTTCGATCGATCGTTGAAGAGATAAAAAAACGTCGAGCTCTCGATAGCATAATACCGGGGGCCGGATAGACGAGCAGGACGTATCTTTTCCACTTGATAGGGCTCGAGCGGAGAGAGCCCTATGGCCACAGGGCCCTGTGCCGGGGCATCGTGTGTGCGGGCATCATGGGTCCAAAAGAAGACGGGCTCGCACATGTTCTTCACCTCGTGGCAGGGTATTCATGCCGGTATTCATGGCGTGCAGCTGCCGAATGCACTTCAACGCCATTACCTGTTTTTCGCAACGCTCGCTCGTTTGCGCCCAGGTTCTGGGCACGCGCCCGTCGCCGCCCGCTCGAACACAACTCTCTCTCTCTCTCTCTCTCTCTCTCTGAACACTACTTTGAACATACAGCTCGCCCCACGACTCGACGACCAGGACGAAATGTACCCCGAAATCGAGGCGGGACTAATGCGTGCCGAAGGGCTCCGGCCGGCCACTCCAACGGAATAATAAGGCTTCCGGGTGTCCGAGCCCTCTCTGTCCTCTCCGAGATGGGCACACTTTTATTCGAATCAGAAACCACGTAAGCTGTTGTTTTCCTCGATCCTTACGCGTCGCGATGCTGACCGCTCTATTCGTCACAAATCTGGTTACCCTGTCCGGACCATTTTTTGAAATGAACATTCAAAGGACCATTTTCTGAAATATTGGATTGGAGCGAAAGTTCGTAGCGTTTTTAAATTAGAATTTAAAAATTAATGAGAACTATTGATTCGCTATTTATTCGCAGCTTCGAAGAGAAAATACACGAGATTGAAGAGATGGGGAACGTAGGGGGTGGAAAAAGAAGAGAAGAAAGGGAGTTAATTTTTTAGCACTTGTACTCTTTCGAAGCCAAGGCCACAATTGCTCCGGTATAATGAGCGAGTCCTTTTTTGCTACTCTCATTCGACGTACCGCTACGATACTGTACGCCTGGAAGCCTTATTGTTTCCCTTAAACTCGAGAAGGGCCATACACGCATTAGTCTCGTTTCTATTTCACGAGACTAAAGGCACCGTTGCCTCTTTCTGTATGCATGCGTGTACGTATATACGTATGCACGTATGTATATCGTTTATTACTTCGCCAGCGATGATTACTTGCTTATACTCCACTTATATTGTACATCCCTCTTTCCATTAGCCAAAATTTCTGTTATTATACGAATTATTATAATTGAAGGGCGCCGGAGAAGTATCTACACAAAACGGTAATTTTATTATTACAATATTATTACCGTCATTTTCTGTTCTTGCTCTTTCTTTTCGACTAATCCTATCTCGTGTACCGCAGATGAAATAATAACAAGCCTGTATGAAGAAATTTCTTTGGCGCCGACTATAATGCTTGCGGTGTAAAAAGAAAATCAGAATTTTATTACTCCCTTCAATGTTAGATATTAATATTCGTTTTTGTTACATATACCAGATGATTAACCGTTTGCGGAGAAGTTTATTTTTCAATGAGTCCATCGCGTTGATATTGCCTCTATAAAACAACAGTAAAAATTGAATTCATTGTTGAAGATTAAATTATTAGCGTCTTTTTTAATCTCTCTGCAAAATAAAAATTTTCTACATCTGCAGAATGAACAAGTTTCACCTCGGAGACAGGAAGTACCGTCAACCATCAAGCATCTACCAAGAGAAACAAAGATCAAGACAAACGAGGCTGAGTATCAATTCCAAATCGCTTCCAAATGGCCGATGACTCACGGTGTCGCGTTATTGGAAGGCCGCAGTCGTTCTTCCGGCGCGTTCCGAGTTCCAAGTCCCTTTCCCTAGGACAGGCTCGCGTCAGCCAACGAAAATAGCGTCGAATGTGGATTCCGCAACGCTCACGTCGTTACAAAACCATCGGATGGTCTTCCGCGCGTGAAAGTAGGGCGACAAAAATGCCTCATATCGTTTCGAACCGATCGGAGAGAACCAACAGATCACTGTGAACCGAGTACGATTGCGGAATTCGCGATTCTGCGAACGTTTCCGCGGCTTTCCGGACAGAAAGGGAAAAGAGAGAAGAAGCAAGGAAGACGACAAAGAGGAAGAAGTAGAAGAAGAAGAAAAAAAGCTGCGGTTATTGTCCGCGGATCTGTGGAAACGGGCCGCAATAATGAATAGCGGTTCGGATTCCCTGTTTCGTACGGGACAATGAGTTTCTGAAAAACCGAAAGAATTCTTACGCGCCTACGGAAACAATGGGGGACTAGATTGCCGGCTGTAGGCGCCCCTTCCCCCACCCCTCTTCTCCCCCCTTCACGCCGTATTAATTTCTCTGGCCTCTTTCGGATTGCGACATAATTAACGGCTACGCCAGCCAACCACAATCGGGACTTTTATCTAACGTTCTGGAGGAGTTCCCGGGACGTTACGTGTGGCCGAAGATGAGTCTCCGACCAGGGTTCGATCGATCGATAGATCGATCAACCATCTTTGGATATTTTTGATTTTCCACTGACGAATCAGCTAATTTATTCCTAAAACATTGAAAATACTGGATTTGTCAATTTATTCAGACAGATGTTTTAAATACGAGCATGTGATTTTTTAAAAACAGTACAAATTAGTCATTTTTACTGCAAAAAAATCATACGATCGTAATTATACTGTTAAGGAACTTCAGAACGACAAATTAAGGACAGCGCATCCTCGACGATTAACTTGCTTGGAAATCTGAATTGCATCGAGGAGCTGCCGATTGTACATACAATTTCAAGCCATAAATTCACGGAGCAACGTATCAGGACGCGTTCCAGGCAAACATGTTTCAGAGAGTCTCAGTTCGATTTCCAATTCCCAGCCCCGGGAACGGTAAGAAAGTCAGCGAACGATGCCTCGGAATAAAAAGGGGCGAGCTTATCGGTGGCCCACGGTCGCTTTCGTGTTCGGTCCGGCTCGAATCGGCTCATAATTAAGCGTATCAGCGTTTCGGACCGTGTACCTGTCGAAAATGTGCGGGCACCAGCGGTCCTCGAATCGTCCGGTGACATGGAATTCTCACGGCAACGCGAGAGCCCACGATATCGAGCGGCCCGCGAACCCCCCAATTAACGAAACGGATGCAAATGGTTTAATTAGCCCCGAGGAAACGGTATTTTTCATGAATTTATAGGAAACCACACGCTGCGGGACGGGACGAATCTCAGATCTCAGTCTGGCCAACTGATAACGCTCTTTTCAATGTAATCAACGCTTGCTGGAACCAAAAACGAAATTGTAGCAGTTAATGAGATTTTATAAACAATTTGGACGTTCAATTTATCTATTAGGCTTTCTAAAAAACAATCCAAAATACATCGAATCGGCTATAAACTTCGTGCGAGTTGCATTCCGAGCCTTCACCTCCAACCCCTTTCGCGTGGAGGTTTACGTACATATATTGTTTCGCATCGGAAAGGAATAAAACAGTGACCGCAATCATTCGAACGAAGACTCTGTTGTTCCCGGTCGAGTTCACCCGAGGACACGGGGCCTCGTTGTTCCACCCCCTGCCCTCGCTGCGTCGACAATCATCCCTTTGAACGGCAAAACTGTACGGGCGACAGGTGCATCAACGCGCGGCGCGTCAAGTGGCGCGTCACGTGGCGCTTTCCTGGAGGCTCTCTCTCGAGGGCCTCAGATAAGACACCGATAGCTTATCAACGCAAGAATTTTACAAGGTGGAAACGGCAAACAGAGATATACACGCGGTAACGGAGATTTAAAGGCTTTCATCGGGCCGCGGCATTATCATCTTCGTCGTCGTTGCCGGCTGAACCGCGGATGTTTGCGCGATTTCGCAACTTTGGCCAGCTGGCTTTAAATAAATTACGGCCAAATCGAAACACCTATTTGCACTGAATGCTCCGTAGTGCTAACGGTGACACGACGCCGAATTTCTGCGGAGACGCTACAGGTTTTCAATCGGTGAGAAAGTGGACAAACATCCGTGTAGTCATCGCTGTTCTGTTGACAGAGGCTTCGACGATGAGGGGATGACTGCCAGTGGTCGTTGTTTGGAAACGTTTATGGCTTTTCTCACTTCATCTTCTTGTGCATAAACTACATCCTAATCCACGATCTTTATACCTCTTCGAGATTGAAAAATCGCACGACCGGCAGCTTGGACTTGATCGCTATTATTGTCCAACGTCCCATGAAAAATTTCCAGCCCACCGATGCTCGATTAATCGATCCTAGAGCAGTCTCCCGAAGGAGGCTCGAATCAGTCGCGAGGCTTCGTTTCCCGGCGTCGTCTGATCGAAGGGCGTAGTCGCTCGTCAATTTTGCGGCGAAAATTGATCGAGAAATAAAATGTGCGCTGCCGCCGCCTGCTCTCTCCCCCAGCATGCTTGACAAAAAACCATAATCGTGTGCCGCAGGAGGAACCATCTGCGGCTTCGAAAATCATGATGCGGACCATGTGCCGCCTGCCAGCGATACCCTTCCGAACGCGAGGGCTCCTACACGGGGAAACCTGGCTCGCCTTATATTCCTACACGCGCGCACATACGCCGACGTGCTATAGTTCGCGGTTGTGTGGGTGTGTGCCCGCGTGCACGCTACCACCGACAAAGTCCATGGAACCCGGAGAAACCGCGGCGAAAAATTACCCGATAATCCTATTCCGTTTTTTGCCGATCTCTCCCTCTATCTCTCGATACCCTAAATGGCGAGCCTCGGAATCATGCGCCGAGGGCTGCTTTATTTGTCCGGGAAATTGCGCTATTAGCAGTCACGCGGCCAGAAAATACTTCGCAAAGGCTCCGGTGTTCGGTGGAGGCAGTTTATTGTCCCGAAATTGGGATGCTGGATGCGGTGGTTGGCTGCGATAACTTTTACAAAGAACATCTGTAACAACCTAATACATTCTCTATTCCCCGAAACGCGGATCAACTCGATTGGAAAACCGAAAGGAGTAACAAGCTGGCAAATTCGACAGAAGCACACATCGATCGGCATATTGAAAACTGCAGCAACTGCGCCGACCAGGTAAAGCCTAGTCGAACAAGAGCGCCAATCCAAAAATCCGTCTCCAAATCCGAGAAACCGGAGGCTCAAGCGAAATTAGCTTTCAGCCCCGGAAAGTCTGTGCATCGGCGATGCCATTAACGAAGGAACCGCACAATGCGCCGTTCCCCAACAAAGGGGGACCCTATTAACTCGATCAAAAGGGTACTCGCGAGACGCAACGAGGTCTCCCGGTGAACACCAGGGCACAAAGGCCGCGAGAATCTGTGGTAAGCTCCAGAAGAACCGGAGAGTTCGTTATTTGATTTCTTTTATTGGTCCGGCACTCTTGCAAACAAACACACAACTATCCTGTTGTTCTTTAATACCTGGTAACCATAATCGTAACTGATGAAGTACTAATACAACGTAACCAGCGATTCCACCGATGTTTGCCACGGTATGGCGATTCGAGGGCAGATCAGCGCCTAATCATTTAGCTGAGAACGTTCAGGACAGGTCGAGCAGACAAACGATGTCCATTATGACGATGCAGAGCTGCGACAATGCAGCGACCTCGAAGAAAGCGAAAACTGGCGTTGTAAGAGGAGGAGGGCAGGCTCTCGGAGGCGGTAGCTTCAGCGGCGGGGCTAAAAAAGGAGGATCGAAGGGAGAGGCAGCAATCTTCGTTCATTTCTTCGTCCATCTCATCTCGTTTCTACCCTCGTTGTCCCCACCGGGCCACCCCCTAGGCCAATCTTGTTCGGGATGACTGGCGACGAGCCAATCCTCTTATTCCGTTTCATTTGCCGATTGCGAGAAAGAGAGCCTCTCCTCTCTATCCTGGCTGCTGCTGCTGCTGCTGCTGCTGCTGCTGCTGCTGCTGCTGCTGGCATTGCTGCACCGGTGGCATGTGCCCGGCTTTATTATTCCGCATTGTCCGCGTAACCCAATTCAATAGCCTAATCTACTTTCCGTTTAGGCTTTTCTCTTGGTAATTCGACGGGGGCTACACACGTCGCCAAACAGCTCTCCTCGAGGACTTTACCCCTCCCTCTTCGTGTTTTCCGCTATTATTCGCCGCAACGCACTTTAATCCATCGGACTCGGTGGATCGGTTTTTCTGGTTTTCTTAGTCTTGTTCTCTTTTTTACGGCGGCGTCGTTGATCTTCTCTTGTGTCTCTCTTGTCCGTTTGCCGCGCTCCAGTGGAGAGACAGGACGATCAAACTGGACACTTCGACAGGGTCGTCTCGGACAATTTCGTGGGTAATTGGGGTGCAACGAGACCTCGTCAGCTGCGGTCCCTCTTGATCCTGCGGGGACCATTACGATTTTGCAAGACTGGGATTTCGCAATTCTTTTTTGCTTGGGACGACTGCGTTTCGATGGGACGAGCCTCCTTCGAAGCATCAGCGATGAGTAGATTAAAACAGTAAGAATATCAGACGATTTTCAGAACACAATTGTATTACTCGTGACTTATTAAAATTATTAACAGTCCAACGATCAACAACATTCTCCTCGAGAAATTAATTTTCATCGAACTCTAGCATCCTTCGCGAACCTCTCGGTCCCCTTCTCACATTGTTCGATCAACCCAAGAATCGCACCATTGAACTAGAGCTTGGACAGTATAGAAAACCCACGGATGTTAGTCTGATTTCCAGGACAATTGTCCAGAGGAAAGGCTCGGTCCCCTGTGGTACACGTTCACGGGAATAACGAGGCAATTAATTGGAAAGACGCCCCATGCATTGGGGCGGCTCTCGCTCGAGAGACGCGCATAGATCCTCGGAGCTGTGGATTCCGAGAGAGAAAGAGAGATAGGAGATCCAGGGGAAGAGAGTAGTCGTTGAAACGTCCGATCGGTCGGTGTGTATAGATCCGTCGATGGATATTGCTACGAGGCGGCCATGCCGGGATAATTGGACGGCGGGAAAATTAAAGGGAGCCACCGGGAGTCTTGACTCTTCGGAGCGAGCGGAACGAGGCGGAATAATCCGCCTTGTCTTTAAGAGATTAGGTCCTTAACGGGGGCCCCCTTAACTTCTCCTTTTCTCTCTCTATCTCCCTATGTATCTCTCCTTCTTTCTCTCTGTCTCTCGCTCTCTCTCTCTCTCTGTTGAAACACTTTTCATACCTTCGAAACCTACCGCGGATCCACAAGCCGCTTCTCCTCGCAAACGCGCAGGGAACAAGGAGAAGCAAATTACCGTGGACCCGAGAGAGCAGCCTGGCCGCCTCTCCGCTCTTCTCGGAAGTCCAATTAAAAGTACTGTGTCTGCAATGAGAGAACGGCCGTGCCGCCGCCGGAAAGTGAACTGGAATTTTCGGGCTGCTTCCCCTTTAATCGGCCCGACACGGCTATCTTTCGGGAAATGATTCGCTTGGAACCGGTAACGAGATTCGTCTGCCATCCAGACGTCTCTCTTTCTTGTTCTCGCTGGTCTTTTTATCTTGTACAATGTAATTGATTACGCAGCCGGGCTTGTGTTCAGAGAGAATAAATAGGAACTGACGTCGCGCGGTTTGCCGAGTGTGATGTAAGTCGTGGGAATATCCAGATCCTCGCGAGATAAGATACAGAAATAATTTAATTTTCACGAGAATTGCGTTGTTGAACGTTGGTGAACGAAGACTTGGTGTTTCAGATGCTATAGCGGTGCGAATGTATTAAAATAAATGTGTGACACCTCCTTTGCAGATCGTGAGACAGTTAACCGAATTTACTGACCCCTCAAACCCCGAAAATGACTTCTTCAGGATCACCAGGAGATCCTATTAAAACCGGCTCCGGTGCAGGTTAGGGGAATCATTCCCAGGACAGTTCGAGGATTAATACTAATCGGTGGCGCGCGTACGAGAAGGCGCTTAACAAGTTCGTCCACTGTGACTCATTGTCAGTCGAAGCATACAAAATTTGTGCCGGCGGTTGCGTGCATAAAGAACGGTCGATAGTAACAAAAAAGAAATGACAGATGTCTCGATTTCTTAAAAATGGAGTACTGGCTTCGAACGCATAAAAGGTTCTGTGATCAATCATGAGAACCACTGTGTAGTCAAAATAAAGCTGAATATGTTTCTTCTTATCAGAGCGTTCAACATAATCACCGAGAATGAATATTCTATCGCTGCAACACTGTAGTCTCTTCGGATTGTTAAACACAATGCAGTGCATCGTGCACAGGGTCGAATCGAGAAGTTCTATCATCGATCGAGGGAGGATTAAGCTCGATCCTCCTATCCAGCCAGAGTCCCTTGGCTCATGAATATTAACCCCGAAAAGTATAAGCCGAAGAATCCTTATCGGTGTATATCTTATAATTCCTCCGCAATGACCGTGCGCGGCCCGTAAGCGATAATGTTAATAACATAGAGGGTGAAAATTATGGTTGCCCCCTGGCTGGCCGTGGCCCGTGCCTTTCGACTGTTAACGAGAAGTCGCGCGAGAGGAATCGCGCGCGCGCCATTGTTGGTATTCCGCCGGGCAACAGACCGGCGCATCGGTTTTACATAAATTAACGGGCGCAAGGTTGCACGTCTGAGAAAATTCTCACGGGAGATGCGCTTTGTGTCTCTCCGATTCGTTGAGACAACTTTTGTTTGGTTCCTCGGCTGCTTGCAGAGGCTGAGATCCCTTTTTTCGACAAAGAAAATTACTTGGACTAATCTCTTCTGTACACTCGATGTGTTAATCAAATTGTTAACACCAGATTTACAGGACGTGTTTCAATATTTTTAATTTACGATTATTCTCAAAAATCAAGTTAAAATAGAAGTTTCGCGAAAAGGCGAAGCAAGGGCTGGATCAAACCAGAAGCATCAAACAGTACGAAAACAAAGAAGGTAAGAACTACTTAATCTTTCCATTGAAAAGCATTAAAGAGGGATCGACTCTAATCTGTTCACCGAAATCCCATAAACAGTCTTTCAAATCAACACTGCCGTCAAGCTCGAAACGAGCCAATCTGCAACTTCGTCGGCTCAGAGATCGGTAATAATCGACGAAGAAGCAAGAAAGAGAGAGAGAAAGAGAGAGAGAAAGAAAAAGAGGCAGCGGCAGGTATACATCACCGGTATAAAAGAGCCGAAGGATTCCAGGGCGGTGTGTCGCGCCGTTCCGAAAAACTTCGCACCCCCTCAATTTGTTCCTGGGTGGCCAACACAGCACTGTGGCCCATTCTGTCCCAAAAGCGGTCAAAAATATTTTCTGTCTCAAATCCTGTGTTTATCCCCTGGGGTTTCGTTCCATCATATTAGCAGGGACAATTTGTAACCTCGTTGGGACGAAACAATCACTAAAAATTGACTTTTTCAAATATGAACTGTTCAAGAAAATTGATTGTATATTGAGCAGAACAAATTCAGACAATAGGTAATCGTTTTGAAAATAAATTTTGAAGCCTGTTTAGACGGTATTGTCACAACTGTGTGTCCAATGGGACACTTAACGACTCAAACACCCGAGTAAAACAGTCTGCTCATCAGTATACTCTATCGGAGTGAGTTTTTACGACATTTGGAAGCCAAATGACCTACGAAGCGCCAACCCCCATCATCTAGTCATAAATCGGAGACGGTTCCGAACGGCCACGCCATTGACCCAGTTGCTAGTTTAATGGATGGAGCAGAAACCCATGGTGTTCCATCTCTACCATCGAGGTCTAAAATTTACCTGGGCCGGTGGTTTCGCGTGGTTTACCTCTGGGATAAGCGTATTCTTGGCGCGTGGGAGGCCGGCCGGCCGGTTTCGCTAATCGGAAATATGGACGATGACTAATATGCGAGAGAGCCGGCGTCAGCGTCGCGACGCGCGCGAGACACGCGCGACCCGAGAACCGAGACGTGTCTCGGAAGCACGAAAGTCTTCTCCGTAAGTCTATAAATGTAACGAGATGAAGGAGCGGCCCGCAGACAGACCGCTAGAATGCCGGCCGAGCCGCACGCGATCGAAATCCGCGCATTTTTCGCCGCCGAAAATGGCAAATCTTGCCTTCCCGTGTCGCGAAAACCATGGCACTCGCTCCCTCCTTCGTCTACATGCATTAACGTGGCGAGTTTGTTCGGTGACACTCGGTGCAATTCACTGTTTAAGCGCTGAGACTGTCGGAGATGGGAGAATCACTCGTGCAGAGTTAAGAATTATTTTTCGTGTCGGAAAGAATTTAATTGTCTGGAAAAAAGATTAAACAATCCAGCACAATTATGACTCTCATAACCGTTTCCACGGAGTGCATAAAGCTAAACGTGCATGAACACAGCCAGATGCTCCGCATAAAAAGCAAAATACTCGAGCACAATTCTCAATAAATACAATGCACCACTGATGCTACAAAACAGGTATAATTTCGAATATACTGCTCGAAGATAATTTCAATGTTATTCGGGTCAGTTTGGTCGGTATCCTTTCATCCCCTCGATTTGATCGTTTTAAGAGCGTCGGGAACAGAGTTTGGAAGACTGTTTCGCAAAGATTCGTAGTAATTTTCGAACGTGGATGTTTGATTAATGGAGAAGCACTCGGGTTTCTGGCTAGTATTTAAATATCGGGGAGAGGACATGAATTTTTATGATCAGCGTTGCGTGGATCGCCCGTGATTGATGGTTTCGCGGGGAGAGAATGTTTAATGGAACGACTTCAACCCTCTTCGGCTGTTTAACGACGATTTCATCTGAATCGCGATACTTGTTCGCCTTCTTTGCGTTTCGGGGAAGCTTGTGTGCTGCACGACCGTGCAAGGTAGTATCGTGGCGTGCATTACCAAATAAACTAATTCTGCAAGCTCGAATTTTTCTGGAAAGCAAAGTTTAAAGATTCTGCTAAAACGGGGTAATATCGCAGACGAAGCAAACAGTAGAATCTTGAAAGCCTGCGGGGGGTTAGGTCTGCCTCGGCCATCAGATACGTGTCTAACGAGGGTCGAAAACTATTGCGGATTATGGTGGGCCTGCGCGTGGAGTTTTGGAAAGTACTGTCTAATTGCACTTTCGGAAGATGCGCTATTATGCTCGTCAGCAGTTTTCCGTTAAAGGATCGATAACGGTGCGTGGTAACGACGACGACGGAAGCAGGTTCGTAAATTTTCCTAATCTCTGGCCGAAGATCTGTCTCGTGCCGATGGCTAATGCAGACATTTCCGCGTCGTTCTTGCTTTCTTTTTTTCTCTTTTACCCCGGGCTTCGACGTTTTATTATTATGCACGAGGGCGAGCTTTTACGGTCGTCGCGTGAAACATTGTGGCCCTCTCTCCAGAGAGAGCCCGACAGATTTCGGCGATCGATAAATCTCGAATTTAAAAAAGGCAAACGATAGGCTGCATGCGAATGCGTCGGATTTATGACCCCGCCGATCAGATAGCTCCCGATTTTCAACCTCTCCGCCGGCTCGTATCTCGGCCCGATTCAATTTTCTTGGGGTGGAAACCTCCTCCCCGTTCACCCTTCTAGCCCTTTTTAGGTAGCCAACAGTCCGGTGAATTGGCCCTTCGTGACCGCGCGATCAGATGCTGGCCGCTCTATTTTCGAATTATTCGCATTCGTTTATCGCAAACTCTGGAATTAATGATTGCACCCTACGTGATGGACATGCTCGAAAATACATTCCAAGGACGAGGCGAGGTTCGTTCCTGGAGGCGCTTCTCGATCGAGATTAGGGTGGTGAGATGCTTTTTTAGGCTACCGTGTCGGTGACGTTAAGTTTGCTTTTTATTGGGCTGCGAGTTCGTGAAAATTAGTTTAATGCATTCTATTGTGGAGTTTTAGTCTGGAAGCATTTTTATGATTTTTGTGAAGGTATATAATTAATATACATTGGTAAAAATCAGTCTAATCATTTCTCTTGAATCCTTTCCTCGTGTTACTTATATTATCGTGTTTTTTTAGCAATAATAGACGAAAGTTTTCCAGAGTATTCCGTTCTTTGAGCAATAAAATCGTTCGAAATCTGGTAAATTTGTAAATGATGTTGTGGGTGTAAGAATGAATAACGTAGAACGAAGTGTTAAAATTCAGGCTCAGAATAAACTGCATCGAGTGCGGCAACGCGAAGTGCAAGCGACACGCGCGCGTAACTGCACCCTGGCCGGACCACGAAGGCCACCACGCCAAATATCGATTCTCGCTAAACTCGAAATGGATATGGAAGCCCGAAGAATGTTGGAATTTTCTAGCGGTCTGCCTTTTCTAGAGGAGCCGGCATCGATAACTCTCCTCGGGCCTCGCCCTTATCACCCTTCAAATCAATCCTTCGAACAAACTTTCAATCCAACCTCTCGCATTAACCTGTTAACCCAGGACGAGTTAACTTGTCCTCAAGTCTAACTCTGGAAACACTACCAGAGGAGAAACTTCATTCTTTATAAAAATCACAATAGTATCATTTACTCCAAACTAAATGTGTGTGGGTTCATTTAATCATATTCTGCAGAAATGTAAAACAACTCTATCTTCGATTTTACGAACGGCGTGAATCGATCGCGTCTACGGGATGCAGAAAGGGAAGTTCCAAGGGAAATGGCGCAAACGAGAACCGGTCGACGTGGTTCGCAGATCGGAATCCGATGATAACGGATCGCCATGGATAACAGCGTTTCCCGATCACGCGGAAAATTATGCGACACGTTCGCAAATGGGACATCGTGATCGGCTCGGTGCATACACGCGATAAGGAAATGTCCTCGATTAGCACGATCGATTCGCACCAACTCTCGCGCCTTCATTTTTCTTTCCCGTGTCGATGATACTATTTTTTGCGAGGCGGTGAAGCTACCCTCGGGAAACGAAGGGAAAATGAACTGCTGTTGATAAAGAGAAAAAAAATGATTTCTCAGCTCTTGGTACGCATTAATTTTTGTTTTATTATTTTCGGTAATTCGTCGAATTTATTAATGTCTGGACAAATTAAGTGTGGAGTGTTTTGTCTGGAAAGAACTAAAAATTCTAGAGTCAATATTGTTTGATTGCCTCGTGTGAAGTTGAATAATTTTGCAATAAGAAATGCGTATATTTGATAACGAATTTTATCAGTCTTTCGACACGTTTTTTCGTGAGACAGCAATGAAAAGTATTTACTTTTTTAATGAAATCGTATCCGAGTTATCCACGGTTTTACAGCAATAATAGTAATCTTTACTGCACCAGGTTAGTCACAAAAAGAAGTTATAAATATTGCAACCCAGACCTCTCGAGTCACGCAAAGTTATCAGTGGACTACGAATGTTATGTATATAGGACAAAAATAAGTGGCTGCAATTTGAAATAGAAGAACGATTAGAAAGGATAAAGTAAAAAATTTCCAAGTCTATTTATCAGCTTAATTACTGTTGCTAATAGTATTTTTCCTGATCGAGGATTCATGAAGATTTTTTGTTTTAATAGCTTTGAGCATGTATGAATGATTTGCTGGCGCTTTTGTAGGTAGATCGCGATTTTCGAAATGCCCGCTTTGCAGGAAGCTCGATCCCGGTTACGTTCGCACAAGGATTTAAAGACACACGATACGATAACGTTTATCTTTACTTCTGTAAGCCGGAGGAAAGCCCGAAATACCTTGTTCCCGAAGGGGAACGCCACATTTGATGGCGAAGCTGTTAACTCGAAAGCATATGAACGGCTTCTCCGCACGTGATGCAATTAAACCTTATCTCGGCCGGAACGTTAGATTCGTCGGAGGCGCTTTTCGACACCTGGACGACCTGTCTCCGATTCCTCTTAATTGCTCGAGCTTGGGCTCGTCACAGCAACCGGTAACCTCGTGTCAACCCTTTAGCCTCGTCGTATCTCTTCCGAAAAAAATGATCATTTCACGTAGCTTCAGAAAAATGTAATATGCGGATTTTATGAATTTACGACAGAGGCGGAGCATTCAAGCAAAGTAGACAAATTAAATCTTAAGAATGGTAAACCTGAAGGCCATTTCAAAGTCAGGAAACACTCTTGATGTAGGTAACAAGTTGAACTTAACGAAAGTTCCTCTTCGATTCGTATAAATTAAAGAGAAACTCTACATTGCAGAACGTCTGACCTTTACAGGGAACAAGCAATTAATTTCCCAGCTGAGAAACGATTAATTACACAGCTTTGGCTAAAGAAACCGTAAAAAAGTCCTTTGAGTAAACGCGTAAATGTAAAGTCAACTTTGATGGAATAAATCTCAACGAAAGGGTCATTATTTTTAGTGTTCCAGTGTAAATGTAAATCCTGTATTAGAAAATCCGTGGTAACGCGAAGTCATTCTTTTGCAATTCGTGAAGTTATAGAAATATTTTCTTGAGAATATAAACTCTTTGGGTATGGTAGTTCTACCGTGAATTTTGCACAAGTAGGGCAACTAACAGTCCGCCTAAATAAATGATTAGTTTAAACAAGTTGCAAGTTTCTTACCTATATACTACGTGATCCTGAAGTCTCAATTTTCGCATCGAAAGAGAGTTGAAAAAGCGATTCGAGCACGAATAAGTTTGCGAGCGGTAATTACAAGAGCGCCGGTCGTTGAATGCGAACGGAAGACAGGAATGCCGTGTACGGGAAATGTAAGGGACAGCATTATAGCCGCGATGATTATCGGGAGACCTAGTATTTCACGCCGCAAAGTAGGTGCAAACTGCCAGCCAAACGTTCCAGCAGTAACGAGGCGACGAGGTGCAATAGGTCAGCAGTTTGCAGTTCTCGCAATAAAAAAGATGATATCATCGTCGACGAGACGTCTGCCGGCAGGCATGCTAATTTCCCCGGCAATTTAGCCAACTCCGATCATCATTGGTTATAGCACGCCACTGGTGGTCGTCATTGATCATCAGGAATCTCGATCATTCCGAACCCGAGGTGCATAGGTGAATTATTTTTCTGAGAAATACGTGCGAGACGAAAGTGCACAATTTTTCGTTCACGTTTCTTCGAAATAGTGTAAAGCTAAAACTGGAGGGTTAAATACAATTCAATTCTGAAGTAACAACTACTGCAGTAACAAAGATGTAGCAACAAAAGAAACTTTGGATCGACGGTTGCTTACGAACCCCGAAGAACATCAAAAGTTTTCTGCTGTCCGAAAGTCAAAGATTCCACATGTCGACGGAAACAGGCGAAGATGAAGAGAGCCGCGACGGGAAGTCGCGGTCGTCTACTTCGAAGACGAAGAGGTTAGACGAAGACGAAGAGGTTAGACGAAGACGAAGACGAAGACGAAGTCGAAGACGAAGACGAAGACGAAGACCGTGCGTCAGTGGCGTCTTTCACGCACGCAGAAACGCAAACCGGTGCACACGAAAGTCCGCCGGTGTAATATTACAGGGCTCGAGCCACTAGGACTCTGCTCCTGGGTGTTCGTTGCTCGTCTCTATACCGGGTGGCTCCGATCGATCGCCGCTACAACCAGGAATATCGATTTCGCTTTCATAATCGCGCACGAAGCTGCTGATCGATCCTCGAGACACCGTGACTACAAAAAACCTCGATTGAAAAAGAATAATTATCGCAGAGGAATTTTCTTCAACGAGTTTCTTCGACCATCTGCGTAAGAGCTACTGCGGCAATTTTACTTGAAATAAATTTTACATAAAATATTTTTTAAACGATCTTAACTGTGTCGGATCTTTGCGTGGACCACTGAGCGAACGAAGAGTAGGTAAACGGCGCGATTTATAGGATGACTGGGCGGCCCATCCACCACATCATTGACTTTGAGGGATTTTTGTCCGACTATCGACCGAGTCATCGCATTATTCTCAATCAATGCGAATCTGAAGGAAAGCACCGTGCCCACTCGATAATAAGAATATTAGACGGTCATTGTGAAGCGACGGAGTCGTCGAAAGGGACAGGGGCGATGGTCCAGGGCCCAGGATTGCGAAAAATTGGGCAACACTGGGCCGGAGAGAGGCCCGCTGGTGGTCCCCCGACACGATCGCCTCGGCAAAGGACATCCAGCCGAGATATACGTGTTTAAGGATCGTGGTTCTCGGAAGATCCCATCATCCGACTACAAGGATTCCCACGGAGCAGCCCCGACTGCGATAAAATGGCGCTTTGGGAGACACAATGTTCCTGCGCGAATGTGAACATTTATGTTTAGAAATGCTGAATCGAGACGGCTCTTTTCGGGAAGCTGTGAGACACTTTTTGACAATGTTATCGAGAAAATAATTATAAACAAACACTTGATTGGCTTTAAATGTTAGCGTGTCAAATATATTTCAAACCACCCTAAACCGAAAGAAGCCTAATTCTAGACGGCCAAAGCCCTGTTCACAGATTCTTGTATAGTGGACGCTCGATCTCTTCTATCGATATTTTTATCGAACCGAGTTCCCATGTACCGAGAAACCATGTGGACCTATTTTTGAACGGGGTGAAAGAATCCGGGATTTCGGGCCTCGATCCGATTCCAGGACCGATAGTGGAGCGTTTAGGGGAGCTTGCGGAGAGCACCTGGATCAATGGAGAGAGGAGAGAACACGTCGCCTCCTGTCGGATATAGATATTTTGTCCGGCGCATAACGAGGCCGGCTTGACGTGCAAAGATGGCCCTTAGGACCAGAGGGGGATGCCAATGCAGTTTAGGATAATATGACGAAGATCGGTAGCGTGGGGCAGACAGAGCAGGAGAGCCAGGTGTTTCGTGGGCTACCATAGAAAAGGAACCACCCCCTGCCTATGCTCCCTCCTTAAGGGGACAGACCGCACGCTCCCTTTGCCTCTTACTTTTCGCTTCTTCGACGCACCCTTTCTCTCCTCCTTGTCCCTCTTCCGCCCTCTCTCTCTCTCTCTCGATCCTTTTCTCTTTCTTTCTCTCTCTTACTCTAACTTAGGCTGTTTCTTCTGTACTCTAACCCCCGACTCGACCTCCCACCCTGTTCTCTCGCTCTCTAGCTTCGACTGATCCTCGTTATACCGGGTGTCGCGTGGCGAATCACAGAATCTGCCTTCGGTGATTATTAGACTGCGGATCTTAATGCATTTATAACAAAATTGAGAAGATGAAACTCAAAATTGTTGGAAAATTTTTAAAATTGAAGATGTCAATATACGATTCCTCCTCGATTAAAATCATTAAGGGAAGAAATAACATTCAATTTAGTTTCTATTTCTTGCAATCGATGTAGACACAATTTTTATTTTGCATAAAGATCCGCAGTCCAGTGATTATATTTAAAAAATATTTAGTATACGTTGATCGTAAATTTTAACCTCGAATAAGGGTTCTAGACGAGTTCTAAGAAGGGATCGGAGGATTTGTTCATTGGCAAGAAAGATTGAGCAATTGAAACATTAGAAATCTAGGCTCCTAGGTATCACAACGACCCAGTCGGAAATAGAGATTGACTATGACATACGCAGCCACATTAAGATCACCATAGCACAATAAACGAGAGAAACGATGTCACAGGGATTTATGTTATAGAGCCGCTCTACAATGTGCCAATAAAAGAAAGAATAACTACGTATTTCAGCACAGACTTCAACGACCAATGTCCGCGCAACCCTGATCAGCAAACTAGAATGATCTACTCGTCGAACACCTACGTGTGCCCGACGTTCAAGTCCGAATAAGAAGCTGGATCGGTCTATTCGTCACACACCTACAGACGTATCGGCTACAAAGCTGAGGACTAGAGTGATTGGACACCTCCATTTAGTACCGAGAAAAGCTATTAACTGGCGAATGATCGTTTGCACTCGGCGCTCGTCACGAGCAAAACCTTTTAATCCTCGGAGAGCGTGTCGCCCTTAAATTACCGTCTATGATGGATGCTCTATTGTCGGAGGAAGTTTTACCAAAATACTTCTGCCAGTTACTACTCTTCTAGTTCAAGTTACAACTTGTCCACTGTATTTGTAGGCTGACGGTGACGTTAACATAGTTATCATTCGCTCTTGCATCGATCAGCGCTCTAGTTAGATATATTCAAACTATTACAATCTAGGGAAATTGTCAGGCACTCTAGAAATCTTTATTTTTTTCGCCTCCGTGATCAACCTGATCCTAGAAAACTGATGCTCATTTCCACCTCGCAACGACATCCTGACAAACGCAGTCCGAATCAAGGCGAACCCTAAGACAGCGACTGAACCCATTCCGGTTCGCCTGGCATTAACACGATCAACAAGCACATCGCTAATTACGCTCAATCCAGCGTTCCTATCCGCCTCGTCTAGGAAGAGCCGCGCGTAGGCGTGACTCGAGACTGACAACCCCGTCTTATACACCAAGAGCCTATCGATTCTCGAATAACAGTCGATTCTAGTCGAGCAAGTAGGATTTTCGGAGGCAAAGGATCACGGGCCGGTGACGTCTGGTTCGGTAACGCTCCTAAAATAGACGGTCGCCGCGTTTCAGCAGGTATTGTTCATCGACGAGGTACGCGAGAGAGTTCGCCGAGAAGATCGAGACGTCTCCGGTCCTCGGCGATTTGCGATGCAAAATCGATTCTTGGAAGCCCGGAACGACGATCCTATCGATATTGGTTGATGTAACGAGATAAAATCGAGATAAAATCTACTAGGACACTTCTGGTCCTTGCCAATTTTAAAGAAATCTCCTTTGAGTTGAATCACAATTCGCGATCATTTTATTACGATTCAAGGAAATCTTCCAGACCTTTTAGTTTGACGAAAACTATATGAAAAATGGAGGCGCGGATCGAAACGGAATTTGCTTTTCAGGATCGTTAGGTGGAAGTATAGCGAAGGTGGAAGGGCCCGATTAGGGTAAAAAACGGTGGAGCAAGCGAATACAAACGACAGATCAATCGGCACCTACTCGCCCGGTTGGATATCAGGCAACGAACGCAATCGCACAAAGCGTTTAGAGTAGCGCGCACAGTTTTTGCCCGTGCGCGCGTGGGCGGTATTAGGATTGCGCAACCGCAAGGATTAGGATCTGTACTGTGTGCCGGCGAACGCCGGAGAAAGGGGTAGGTGGGAGGCTTGATTTCCGCAAATTAATTCATAAGAACGTCGTCGGCTGACGTCACTTCCTGGATACGCGCCGGCAAGGCGGGATACGCTCGTAGACGCGAGACGCTCGTAAGACCGTCTCTCTTTCTTTCTCGTTCTCCTTTTTCTCCCCCTTGTTCTTTCCTTTTCTCTCTCTCGCTCTCTTACTCTTTCTCCGTTTCTTCCTTGGTCTACCAGAGAACGTCTCTCTTTCTCTCTCTCTCTTTTTCTCTCTTTTACTCGCGAACGCGTCGCGCCGCCGTTCTTCTTTCGCGCAGACAACTATACTTGTGTTCCGCGCGATTCACCTATACAAAGATAGCCCGGCAACTAAAAACTGCACCGGCTGGGCGTAAATAGAATCCTACTTAAAAGCGCGAAAATAAGGGCACTGACATTCACCGGCGGGGATTTCGCGAGACCAGGATTCGCCGGTACGACCGGAAGAGACATACGATCGGCGCGGTCCATTTGTGTAAAATAGTTGGAATTCGTTGGAAAATTTCCAGGTTCGAACTAGAACGATAAACGATAACAATCTGCAGAAAGTTCTACGATCCTGCCCAATATCGATAAATTAAGAGAACCGTTGACTGAAAAAATTGCAACATGCACCTGCCTTGCTCAATGATCCTCGACTCCATAAAACAGAATAAACAATTTCGCCTCGTATAATTTTACGAGGTTGTTGAAAGCAAATGATGAATTGTTAGCACACCTAGCAGAGCAAAATAATCAGGTTTCCAGAATCAAGATAAGCCTTTCAATTACAAAGTGAGATAATGTATCGACGTTATAGCTCGAAGTTGTTGAAATACGATAAAACAAACACACTTTAAAGCGAACCTCTTCTCGCAACTTTCTGCGCAGTTCAATCTCGTCAATTTTTTCTACGGTGAAATTTCCATCGACGTTTCACAGCCACCGTGTATATTCTTATTTTTACTGTTGAGCGTTCTAAGGGACGGATTAGCGAGACGCCCGCCATCGCCGTTTCCAAAACGCGAGATTTACTACGCCCGCAGAGAGTTCAAGGGAAATGGATCGTGCGACTGTGTTTTCGAGCCCGGAGATTTCAATGCCGGCGAATTGCGTGCAGGTGCGCTGCTAGAAGCTGCAATTAATTTTCGCAAAAGTCTTTCAGACTTCAGATTACATCTTTCCTATTTATTCTTTTTTTCATATGAAAATAGATGTTGGGAATAATTTGTTTATTTCAGTTCTAAGTCGGAGCCTGTATAGAGTTATACAACACTTAATAGAAATACGAATAATAAATGGACCAGTAGATCCGATCGAGCGAGCCAATCATAATTACCAGAGAGATGCAATCGCGACCGGTGCTCGGGAATAGACCTCAAAGTCCACGGTCGCCGATATACCGTTATCGATATTTATTCGCTGGGTAGATGAACCACTGATACAGCTGGGGAACAGAAAGAGACACAATGCTTGGATCGCATTCTGCCACACAAACCGTGCCCGGAAAATTGTTCCTACCAGCTTCAGGATTTTTATTCAAATGAAATTGTTGCTTTTCGCAATTATAATATTGTGCAAAATCTCGATTCAGCAGAATAACTCGGAGGGACGGGAAATGAACCAAGATCGCCGTTAAGCCGCCACGCAAGAGCCAAAGGAAACAAGGTCAGAAATTACATTTAATTTACAGGAAATTACGGTAACAGGTACAGAGCGACGGGGGCTAACCACCGGATCGGAATCGAGATATCTCCTAATATCCCGAGATTGATGTCCTGCGAGTAAAGGGCCCCGGGCCATTAGTACCGGCCGGCAATTTCCAAAGTCAACAAAAGGGACCGCACCGCGCCGTAATTATCCCCGGGCCCTCTCTCTCGCTCTCTCTTTTCCCCGTCGAAATTCTCTTCGATCGCGTCTGCGGATCTCTTGATCACCGGGGGCCCACCGAAGAAACCATGTCCGTAATCTCATTAAACGCTGCCCCACACCATCGCCATACCACAGCCAGGTGAAAACGTATCGATACGTGTCCCGGGGGCTTATTAATATTTCGGTGCGAGAGAACCAACGGTCCCCGTCGTTAGTCGCTCATTAAATTCTCTCCTACGAGCCATGGCGATGTTCTCGGCCACTTGGCCTTATCATTTCGAACGATAATTGCCGTCAACGAAAGGGGGAACGACACGCACGGCATCCCGGTGGCCGTTTTTCGGCACCCGCGTCCGGCAGAGAATGTCTCTATCGTTTGTTTATGGGAGACCATGCGGCGTATCGGAAAGGAAACATGGGGTCACTGATAACGTGGAGGTTATGGGATCGTTAATATCCTGAACGAAGTCGTGTGGAATCGTGGAAAATCTGGTTGCGATTAATGTTACAAAGTTACGTTGGAAAAATTAATTATGTGCATGCACACAAAGTTACATGGAATCATGCAATCCTTAAAGTTATATGGAATCAAAGTAATAATATTTAATATAAGTAATAATATTTAAATTTTGTCCATATTGTATTCACGAAAACTAATCATTTTATGTACAAATACGTGCTCTAAGGATTAGGGTTTCCAGAGAAAAATTAATGGTCTCGGAGGGTGTGCGAGCGGTCAAAGTTTGAGGGCGCCGCGCTATGCGAAACGCGTTGCAGCGTTGCATCGATGCATCGGGGGTCGAGGGCGGTGCACTGCGCCCACTGCAGGAGTCCCGAGGGTGTGGGTGCCAGCGTCGGGTTGCGGAAGTCTCGGGCACTTCGTGGAAATAAAGTTCCGTGCGGTAGGGCATCGCGAGGTTAAGAACGACGATATATCGTCGCGGCCTGATTTCAGCGAAGCACGAAAACCACGGCGTTTTCTAAGCTCTTTTTCTCTCTCTGTTTCTCTCTCTCTCTCTCTCTCACTCACTCACACTCTCCTTCTCTATAGGAAATCTGTTCTTTCTTGGCTACCCCCGCGCCCCTTCCAGCAGTTGTCGCGCCACGTGTGTACAGGGTGAACTGTTATCGAGTGACCGGCGCCATTATTCCCAAAGCGGAATTACATCCGAGCACAAAAAGGGAATGGTTGAAAAGGGACGGTGATTTGGCGGGAATGATTAGTTTTTCGGGGGGAGCTGTCGCAATGGAAGATGAAATGCGAGCCATTTCGTCGATGAATGCTATACTGCCTACCCGGCTCGAGGGGAAGTGCTGATTGTTTTTCGGGACAAATATAAGTCCACTGGTCGAAAATATTAGGCGTCTTTTATTATCGAACATCCTTCGGTGGTGCCTCGTTTGTTCGAACTCAAATTCAATATAAATGTACTTGGCACTGACTAAACTCGATAAGGGGTTGAAGAATAAAATGTCACTCGATAATAAACTGAGGAATAAAATTGCTAATGAGGCTACAATCTACTAAAAGCACTAGGAAGTGGATGAAACGTGGCACATTTATGTTCTCTAAATTTAGCATGAAGTTTTCGGCACCGCCTTGATATTTTAAGGGTTGAAGGACAAAAACCGAGTTTCAGTAAAAGACTCTGGCCGTATCCCCGAGATTTCGATCGGTCCGGTAAGAATCGTCTTGCTATGCATGCGCCAGCGAGCACCTGCAGCGTGAAGTTATGCAAATTCTTGCATTCGTGTGCACGTCCGTGTGTCTTTGGTAGGCTCGCGCGTTCGATGCAGTGGACCTTCCCAGTTCTATTCGGCTACCGCCGCGTGAATTATGATCCTCGAACCGGCGCCGCTTTTTCTCCGTTAAAACGACGCTAATACCAAATTACCTTTCGCGATCACGAAATTCTAGACATCCTCCGAACGCCATTATCGGGGCCTCCCTTTTCCTCGGCAAAGAGAGACTCGAACTTTCGCTGCACTTTGCACGTTGCGGTAGAAATTTTTTTTGGAATTGTACAACAGAAAATTATTTTTCACGCTCGCAGGACTAACAAATTTTACTCTTGTTTCAAAACAATCGATCTTTAGAAGCAAACATTAGCATAAATCTCCACCAGACATTACCAAAACACCGAATCATTATGACAGACTTCGAAGGGTCCTGGAATACACATTATCACGTATGCGTGACTACGACCAAGCGATTACAGGCCGGTGACTATTGTGGTTTCCTATGAAAAAAATTGTTCTCAGTCGTGAGAAAAGATTCGCGTTCCCTTTATCTTCTCATCTACCCTCTCTCCAACGCGAGCCAAAAAATTCTTCTGATCACGCGAGTCGCTCGTGATACATCGTTCTTCGGCGAATACTGACTTTTTCCGGGGTCAAAAAAAGGGGACATTTGTTCTGGGACTGGTGCATAGCGACACTGCGAGCGTTCGGTGTAAAAACGCTCATGCGACTGCATAATCTAGAAACGGACCTTGTAGTTAGATCCCGAATCGACGGAAATCAAATTTGTTCGCTGGACTTGCACATTTGGACTGTCAGCTGACCATTAAGGACTGCGATTTCTTCCATAGATACGCTGCACGTGATGAAGATTTGAAAGAAAAAGAGAGGAATAAAATATTTCAAAAATTCAAGGCGATTGGTATAGGCGATATGCGGTAACGATGAACGTTGCGGTGGTGGATAGTGGCCTGGATAACGTTAAACAAACTGATTTTACCGGGACACCGGCGGATTTGCTTTCACCGTCGAATCGCATAGCCCTAGATGCGCAGCCGGTGAGAAATTAAGTAAAACGGCCTTGAGAAATCGAGAATTAAATAGCGTGTCACACACGTAGACAACCGGCGACGCCGTTGCACATATCCGCGAGTATTCTCTATTTTTAAAGTTTACGCGGAATATATTTTTCACGCGCGACACGTGTTTCCAATTAACGAGCCGACACCGGGAATTCTATTGGGAAACGCCGTCGGGATGAGTGGCCACTGTCATTCATGCTCGCTGCAATGGAACTCGGTCTTTCATTCACTATCCTTTCCCTCATTGACCCTAAAAACAAATGGGGAGCGTCGAGAATTAAATGAACAGCCGTTCTGTGCTCCCCGCGTCACTTTTTATCGATCATGTTGCTACCTCGTACGCGCAATTACTTTTAATTTACCCAGCCGATTCCGATTCTTATACAATCGCACTCTTTATTGCACAGAACTGGGAATAATTACCCCCCGAGGGATTTAATCGAATCGCGAGGCGGGCGTCGGTCAATTAAAACAGAATCAGAGTTTATTAGCTTCCTGGTCTCGGTTAAATCGCCTATGTCAAAAGCTGCACGCGCGCGAGCCGTGCAGAAAATCGTCAATGGTGATCGACTGAGAGAGAACTATGATAATGAAGTTGTTGCCGACGGGTCTAATTGCGCTGTGCCGGCTAATGAGTCCGACGGTTTACCCATCTCGTACTGCATGTACAATATGTCCGAAAATCTTTTACTATTTACACGTCGGAAACGAACCTCTAAACGATTTTAGCGAGTAATAATGTTGGCGTTGGCCGCGATGTTATCTCGAGACAAAATATTCGAGAACTTCGTGTGCACGAGCTTCATGTTCTGCTTCTTTTTGCTAGAAAGTCTCCTCTCGGCTACCTTTCTTTGCTAGAAAGTGATGCTAATGCTTTTATTTCGTAGAGGGGAATTGATTCGATAGACTGGCTTGTTTTTGCGGAGCACCATAAAACTCGATCGAAATAATCTTGAAAGGTTTATTATTCGCATTCTATTTTGTATTTTAAGATAAGACCTTGTTTCATTTGTAAAGTTATCGGATACCGAACAGGTGTTCGTAGTTCGAACAAATTCTTACGTACCCCCGAACAAAATCTGTTTGCCATATAATGACTTCGATTCGTCTCGATGAACAGCTCCCAAGTAAAATCGAAACTTTCCCCGAGACAACAAACCAGGCAAGGGTTGCACTGAAAGGGATGAAGGGTCCAGTAAACAACCTGGGAACACGTAGGAAGGAAAATACTTGCCGGGGAGTGGTTCTCCAGAGTGGATTTTACGAGAGCCACTGTTTGGCAAGCAGGTAGTAGCGGGTGTTGTCGCGTATGCGACCCAGAGCTACGATTTTCACTACACCAAGAGATTGGACGCGATAGGTACACAGTTAGCATAGTTCATGGGGATTTGTTGGGAAGGCGAAATCGATCTTTCAGCTCGTCGACCATGGGAAAACTCGTGGGATGAATTAATCTTCATTCGGTTCTATTCTACATTTTCTGTTTTCTAATGTCGGCAGAACGTGTCGAAAAAAATTCCAGCTCGTTTTCGGTTAATTTCCAGATTATTTTCCAGAATTGTTCATTGGAATGTTAAATGATTCTATTGAAAAGGATTCGAGCTGATTTTCGGTCGTTTTTGGTTCTGCCCCAGAAACATTCTCGCAGTGACATTCGAGGTCCTACGTTTCAAAGAGTTTCGTCGAGACGCGGAGCGTAAAATCTGAATGAAACGTCGAAACGGCGGAAAATTTGTGAGAAACGGCAGAGAGAGAGAGCTGGAAGCTGGAAATCCTTTAAGAGAGCCCGCTAAAACTCGTAAAACCCTCAAGCCCCGACAAACAACAACAAGACGAAGTCTCGTAGTCCTGTGGACAATGGCCAGGCGACCCAGACCGATCGGCGATTTGCACGAAAGAGGTTCGGCTTGGGGGTACTGGATCGACTGGTGGTCGTTGTTTGTCCAGGAAACCTAATAATAACGGTACTCATTGTTGTATCGACGAGTCCCACGCCCGACTCGTCCATTTAGAAATAGGCGTTACGTTGGCATTGTTGCCGAACGGGTCTAGCCGTGCAGCCGACTTCCATCGGAGACAAGCAGAAATGTTATGTATTGTGTTTCCGAAACGAACGAGTCCATTGACATTCGGTATCAAACGAGACAGTTCACTCTGGATCCTATCCTCTCACACATCGAGGCAATCTGCTAATAGAAATTTTATCCACTTCTTTCCATTTCGCTAGTTTCATTGCAGTCGCGTGCGGTAAGTGGCTCAAGGATTGATTGCAATCGCCAATCGCCAATATAAAAGAACTGGTACACACCCAATTATACCTGAAATTCGCCAGATAAATTCTAAGGTATGTTCGCTCGGGTTCCTCTCTACCTAATTATCCTCAGGCTCGGTGAATATTATTGTTTGCATTATTTTATTGTAACCGCAGTTCGCTAAATGGTTCGTGAATTGTGTTGATCGTGTGTACGGCAATGTTCGGCAACCTTACAATTTTGCTGTTTGCGGTTATTTCAAGGCAACCTTACTACGCGCCGCATGCAAGTCATTATACGCCCGTGGACCTTATTATAACAGGTAACGAGTGGGAATGCGCTGTGCACGCGTTTGCGAGCTGAATGCGTGTTATATTCTGCGTGCGGGGACACAGTATGTGCGGCGCACCGTCGCCGGATGTAATCGCGAAGAATGACTTTTATTAAATGCCGGAATTCCAGGGATTCCACTCGCCCTGCAACCAGTCCCAACGACGCGATTCGATAGAAACCGCGAAAACGTCATCCAAATTAAACACGTTAAGCCCTCTGATTTTCGAGGCCGTTTTTCCACGAATTTTTTGAAATTTTTTTCGGAAAAAATTACGACCTTTTGCATTGGGGGATTTTTCATACGTAATCAACGGTATTTGAGGCACTTGTATGATTTTTTTTAAAGTAAAAATAATCAAAATTATACGAGTTATACAGTTCTATACAGTATCTTTTCGAAGAAACCCTTTTCGAAGAAATTTTAAGAATTTTCTCGATTGCGAAACCGAACGCTATCGAATTTTTCCAGGAGCTGACGCGATAGTATGCGAGGATAAAGAAATTCGTCCGGTCGAATGGATTCGAAGAAGATTGGCCGCTTAAGATGCATACCGCGAGCTCGCCGGTTCCCGGCGTGTCTTTATACGCGCGCGAGTATCGAACCATTTAATTTTCCAACTCGATAAACCCGACACATAACACACAGCCGCCGCTAATTAACGTACAGCCATGTATAATTCATGTGCTATTTGCTAATGGGGACAGAAATACTCTCGAATACGTTCGATGCCGCGAAATTTCATGCGCCGCACTAAAGT
Source organism: Lasioglossum figueresi (assembly GCA_028455805.1). NCBI lineage: Eukaryota > Metazoa > Arthropoda > Insecta > Hymenoptera > Halictidae > Lasioglossum > Lasioglossum figueresi. The sequence continues at coordinate 9,563,585 of CM052200.1, read as the reverse complement.
AATTGTGAACGGCCTGTGATCGAGACGTGTGATCAAGACGTGCGCGATCCAGGCGCGATCGATTGACCGGAACACAGTCTATCATAATCTGGCGAATGGTCGTTCGCGATTTCACGGTGATCACCGATTTAATTTAATATCCTGCTGGGCAGCGTAGCTTTTTCTTCGAAATTGATCCGGATTGCGAGATCGATCCTTGATCGAGAACTTTTACGGTGATCCTGGGAAAACGAGCAGAAACTTTGTACTCGTTATTCGAAATTAGTTAGGTAATTGATGAGTTTAGATGAGATCTAAATACAAGAGATTTTTATATCTTTTTCACTGTAAGACAATGTTTGATCAATGAGAGAAATTTTTGGAGAATGTCAATTTGCATAAAGGTCCGCAGGCAGGATTAATAATAATTCTCATCGGAGTTTGTTTAGCAACCTAGAGGTCCACAAATAATTAATCTCTATTCCCGCAATAACCGATGCAATAAAAACGGAACAGCACAGGTGGGAAATTAATCGGATTAAAACACGATCACCGGTCACCGGCAACGACCACAATCCATTGCGTCACGCAGTGTCGGCGAGCGCGGAAATATGTGGAAGAGATTCGATGGAAATCGCGGCAAAAAGTGAGAGTAGCACAATGAGTCAACATCCGCGTCTGCTATTTTTCTAGGCTTCGATAAATAGATTCGCACTGCCGGGCGACCGCATTTTTCCCGGTCGCCATTTTGCCCGGTACCGATCGGTTTTCGCTGATTGCCTTCGTGTTTCATTTCCATCGTCGTCTCTCTCTTTTTATTCGAGGCGGTCGCTGGATCCGATCCATAGGACGATGCATAGAAGGATGCAGAGAAGCCGGTAGAAACGATTTTCTTGTTAAATCGCTTGCAGACTGGCTTTATCTTTAGAAACCCGCGGAGACAGACAGTGCCCCACGGTTTTTTTCTCCTTAACGGAAATAGCTATCATTCTATGCGCCTTAGAATGAACCGGCAATACACTCCGCAAAATTTATTTTCGTGTGGGTTTACGCGGACCGACGCCGTCGTCTCGTCGACGATATCATCAAAGCGCGTACCGATTAACCGGTGAAAATTTGCCAAATTTCAGACGCCCACGCGAACGCTGTCGCTTTTTATTGCTCGGAGACGCACGGTGCTCGAAATAATGGGACGATGCTGTGTCGCTTTTCGATCGTACGCTGCGGCATTAAAATGATCTCTATTTGGCACGCGTTGCGCGAAAATGCAGCCGATCGATCCTACACCGCTGCGAGGCAGACACAATTCATTCAATTATGTAAAATAAAATTGGTGAGGGATTTGAACGGATCTAACAATGGTTTCCATGAAATCGTCAAAAGCGTCTGCCTTGCGAGGATTAATTTGCAAAGGTTTAAGACGAGTATATCCGTCCCGTTGGGAAAGCAACTAGATCTCCCATTCGGGCGGTGTAGCAGTCGCTGGGAGTGCCTAGTCGCATCCCACAAACGGTTGTACACCGACTTGGACGACGAATTTTCTCGGTTCGAGCGAGATTCGCGAGTTCGAGAGAGGGGTTCTCTACATTCTTGGTGGCTTCGAGAGGCTCCGAACAGCGTGCGCCCGACGACACACGTCGACACACCGCGCCGGACCGTCTCAGACACTTCTATTTATATTTTGATGTATCTGCGCCCGATTTTTCCGCAGAGGTTACGCTCATTCACTCGTCGATGAATTAATGGACAACAGAAACCCAGGCCCCGTCGCCTCGCGCTCCCTTTTACCACCCATGAACTTTCAGCAGCCCCCCTTTGCCCCTAACTCGGGCATTTTGATTGCTATTTAACCCCTGAAGCGATTTATTTAATTTCCAGAATGTGGCCCAGTGCGTTTAACCATTTGTTAGGGATGACTAGTTGTATACTGGACGCGTTTCATGTTAATTTATAGAGATGAAATAATTTTGAATCCTAGATTATGCATTGTACAGCGTCGTTCAATATTAATTAGTAGACTGCAGATTTTTGTTCATCAAATGTGAATGCATTTTGATCAAATTCAGTGTTCATTTACGTTATTGTTCACTGTGAAGATGCCAAGAGTATTAAGGCAAGAAATCAACTATTGTGTGAATGTGATCTTTACAGACCTTGTTAGTCGCACCCTATTAATGAACAGTGCATCAAGCAACGAATTAATGATTCTATCAGTTAATTTATTATATAATGAATTGTAGATGCCAGTGCACAATGCACTAAATAGCACAGTTGATTGGCCAACTCTTTGTTGAACGAAGTGTAATTTGTTCCTCGATTGAACCATGTAACAACATTTCTATTCGATTCTACTTTCCACGGGCGAGCAAATGTGGAAATTAAAATGTCTACTCTATTTATAATCGAGCAAGCCACTTAACGAACGTTTCGTGACTGAATACTTTTCAACGACACTAATCACTCCCGTGTGTAATTGACGAGGAATAGCAGTTTCCTTAAAAAACCGAAAAAAGCTGAACTGATTCGATTCAGAGAGGTGCTATTAATAAAAACGCCGTGTGAATTCTACGTTGATAGAATTATTAAGAATGAATAATGAGGCGTGACTCGTTCGATTGACATTCATTACTGTTGCGTAGGAACAGGAACATGATTTCATTGAAAAAAAATTCCGATGACCTCAAAGTCTCGAGACACCGGTTCCCTGTTTCTTCTGCACAGTTCGCATTCCACACATTTGACAAAGCATTGAAAAAACATCGACACCAAATTAACTAAAATTACAATTTCAATGAATATATAAGAATTGTTCTACGTTCATCGTAGCGAAAACGAGGACAATGCTTATGTAATTCGAAGGATAATTAACACTTCAACGTGAAAAATCATTCTCGCAACGACGAACATCGATTCTCACTTCGCAGCCAATGTAAATAACGACTAAGACAATACATCTTTATGCCCCAAATAAACATTTTCTGCATTATTTACACGGTACCGGAAACCAAATAAAAATTTATTTCTTCCTTCGATAATTTTAATAAATTCTCTTAAATTCTGTTTCATTTAATTTCCTATTCATTTTTGTCATAAGTGTATAAAATCTACAGTCTACATCTTTTCCTCGAAGTCGAAAGACAGTAAAGACTACGTACAGTCGAACCCCGCAGACAGATACTGCACCTCGAAATACTACGAAATTTGATGACTCGCAAATTCGCCCACTCTTCCAGGTAAATCGAACGATCCAGGTAATACTAATGAAAAACCCATCGACAAGATTATCGAGTTCCTCTGACTGATAGTATCTTCCTGTTTACCGAGAATCGTTATCGAAGATAAGCTTGGCTTTGATCGCACGATTAGGCAAGCTTATTTATAGATCACGGTTTAACGCGTTCGCGGAATCCACGATTCTGTAAAATTATAATAAGAAAAAATATAAAATCTGTAATTCAATTCCTGTATAAATTAAAGTCTACCGCTGTGAGAATTTCCACGAAGATCCGCAGTCTAGTTACCCGTAACGGTTGCATAAAAAGTGCACGAGACAAGAAATAACCCATATACACCTGTCTGTGTATAGAAGTTTCTCTATGCCATTAGCATCCTATAGCAGTACACCTACTAACCAAGTTAACAATTGCTGGATAAAGTCATTCTTGTGTACAGCGTAATGGATAGAATCCTCGGAAGATTCGATCTGGGAATAATTAACTAGAAATTGTAACGACCCGTGTCATACGCTAACCTCCATTAACTTAACAATTGTTGAATGAAACGATTCTTGACTTTCATCTTCAAACGAAACACACGAAAGATTCCGTCCTGGAATAAGTAACTATAAATCGCAGCGATAATGTAGCTAACTTTAACCACTGCAGGACAAAGTAATTTTTGTACACAATGTAACAAAAATCAGACAAAATCCTCAAAAGATTCGATCTTGTGTAACCACAAATTAGGGGCACCCACCGATCCCTAATAATTTCTATGCATTGTCAAAAAACACACAAATTTAGTAAATCCCTATTCATAAATTCTCAAAAAATAGAACACTATTAACGGTAGGCTTACGAGAACCCGTCAAAATGACAATATTCTAAATTTACGAATATAACGAATAATTATTCTCGTTATTTTTCTAAAGTAATGTAAAATAGTCACTTTTAGTGATGCGTAAACATAGTGTTAATCGAAAGGTGAAGAAGAGCATGCAAGTACCTCATCTTATCAATTCCCCTGAGTGAAACCGCATTTTCTCTGTCCCGTGGGTCGCGCTCGGTTGTAGCGTTAAACGTGAACTACGCGATGGGTTAGAAAGAGAGTAGGTGGACGGTCGTTGGATCGATGGTGGTGAAAAAAATTGGCGAAACACGAGAGGAGAGACCGTATTAGCGAGCGATCTCGACGGACACGGATTACGTAGTGCACGGGGCAACACGGCCGACACAATGAAGAGGGGTTGTGGTGGTGGAGTTGGTGGCGATGGTGTCGTGGTGGCTCGCGGGTAGAGAGTAACGAATTTCACGCGAGAGACACACGACGGGAAATTCGAGTCGATACGCCGTCAATCCTGTCCGGGGCGAAGAGCCGGGATACACACGGGGCACACGGCAGCGCGAGAACTCGTATAATACCGCGCGCGTACGAACGAGGCCGTCTCTCGCCGTTTTTGTTCCTCTTATTCTGTCTACGTCGTTCGCCGCTGTACGCGCTTACATTTAACGGGCCGGCTGGTAGCGGTGCACCGACTCGAAAGTCTGGGAATCGAAACCGCACACACGGATTCTCCCCGTGGCTAGACCGAGAGCCGAGAGCCGAGCACCGACAGTCCCGGAGTGAAAACGGCGAATTTTACGAGCGTGGACACGCGTGTGTGTCCCCGCGATGAACGGCACGCGACGTTGGAAAACGAGAGAGAAAAAGAAACAGAGAGAGAGAGAGAGAGAGAGAGAGAGAGAGAGAGAGAAATAGATGAACCTGAACTTGAGAGTCTAGAGAGAAACGTCATGGAAACCGGGGCCCGGCGAAAAAGCGAAACGTCAAACGAGCGTCGTGGATTGGTCTCTCTCGCAAAGACCGATCTCTCTCGAGAGCCTCGAGACCGTTATCTCGTTAGCGAACACGGTCGTCGTATCGATAGGTATCGTCGATTCGCGTCACTTCCTCCCTGCACCGTTCTTTTCCAATGAGCCATAGAAAAAAAAAATGTATATACACGCGCACACAGACAAGACACATACACACACAGCAGAGGCACGTTTATATACTATATATGTATATGTACATAGAGTATAATCGAGAACGGCGCGGAATACGAGCGGAACATTTCAACGAGGCATTGTAAGAGATGATTGCGTGCTAACCTGAAAGTCTAGCGAGGAATCGAAGCATGCCAGCGGCGGAAGACAGGCAATGAGCCGCGGTTCCAGCGACCAGAATTCCACCGGCGATCGGCATTTGTGTTTTCCTTCTCTTTCCCCGATTGTCCTGGGCTCTGGCGTGTTCGATGGTATTGGTGTTGGTGTTCGCTCGGTTCTCTCTCGTGTGTCTGCTGCGTTCTTCTTCGCGTGCGCCAGACAAGGAACGGGGTACGGAGGGAGGAGGAGGAGGCCGAAGAGAAGAGCGAGACAGCCAGAGAACGTGTGTGAGCCGCCGCCGCGCGTTCGTGTATCGGTGTATGCCGTGCGCGATGTCCTAGCCTAACCTAACCTCTCTTCCTCCTTCGGGTAAAAGGGACACACGGAGAGAGGCGCGTAGCGCGCACACACACGCGAAAACCGGGGACGAAATGCAAGGAGCCGAGCGAAAAAGATTCACCGCGCGGCTGTAACACGGGACAACCGGTCGTTCGCGCACTGTTTTTCAGTCCGCGGCACACACTGTTCCCATGCCCGTGATTTTTCCTCGGATCTTTGACACTCCCGTGGCTGAATTCTCTCTTTTTTCTCTCTCCCTCTTGCCCTCTCCGTTGCGATGGTAGTAGTGGTAGCGGCCGGTTTCGTTTACGTGTCGTGTGTCTCGTGTGTTGCGCCCGATGCGTGCGTGCGTGCGCGCGTGCCGTGTCGCGCCAGTGAAAACTCCTGGCAGCCGCACACAGAGAAACGGAATGTCGGTAGACCGCGCGAAAGACAGACGCGCGATATACACACAAATATATGTATATGTGTATATATATGTATATCCACACAAACACACACAGCCACAAGCACTGGTGTGGGATAGATAAATGGGCCCTGGTGCGCGAGAGAGAGGGAGAAAGGAACAGTCTCACGGCCGACGGGGTGGGGGGACCGAAGCGTGTACGACGGCGTAAAGTTCGACTACGCGAGAGTGGCGGACAGAGAGAGAAAAAGAGCGAGAGAGACACACGACCGAATGACTTTTCTATCTCCCTCTCCCTCTCCCTCTATCACTCTCTTTCTCTCGCCGTGTGTCCGTACACGCTCGTGTTGTGTCACGATTCACGCACTCATTCGTCCCTCGACGCTCGGCCAGACGCGACCGTGTACGCGTATAGAACGCGCGGGCGCACTTTTAGGAACTCCGGTGTGTGTTCCACGCTGCAGAACACTAAAGTAACCAACCGACGACGACGACGATGGTGACGGCGACGGCGACGACCGGCTCTCTCTCTCTTTTGTGTCGGAGAGAGAAAGACGAAAAAAAACGACACACTGTGATTATACGGCTCGGCACTGTTACTACCTCCCGCGAGAGCCAACCAGCGAACTCGACCGACTCTCTCCACTCCCGTGAACTATTTTACACAACGAGTACGGGCTTGCTGTCGTAGTACAGCAACGTGCGACGTGTCTCTCGGATTATCCCGGTATGGATGATACCTGTGCTGCGGCTGTTGTTGTTGTTGTTACTCGATCGAGGCCCTTTCGAGTCTGTCATCGTGACACACCGCGGCGGTGTTTTCGCTCGTGGGCCCTTGACGGGCCCCGTCTCGCGAGTTATATCGGCAGCGGCACTGCACTGTCAGACACGGACTACGACAGAACAGCCGAGCGACGACTGACTCCTCCGCTCGCGAACCACCGGCAACGTTGCCACATCACTACCGACTCGCGATCGGGACAAGTCTTCGGCCACCGACGGACAGGTACGACGGTCACTGCGTTCTTGGTGGTGGCGCGCGACCGACTGTTCCATTCGATTTTTCTTTTCCTCTTCTGTGTGTGTCCACACCATCCGATTGATCGTCTTTGCGCAGCCCTCGTATACCTTTTGTCACCTGTCCATTGCACGCCGTCGTCGATGTATCCGCCCCGTCTGTCTACCCAGTGTGTTAGTCTGTTTTCGTTATCAGTCGTCGCGACTCGTGTCAGCTCGCATCCTCCACCGTAGAGCCCTCGTCGTAGAGGGTTCACCGATGCTCGTCGGCTACGGTCGTTGTCGTTGTCGTTGTCGTTGTCGTTGTCACTGTTGCTGTTGCTGTTGCTGCTACTGCTGCTGGCGGCTGACTAGCTGCTTGGCGAGTTCAGTTCACTGCATTCGTATTCGCTTGGTGCATCGAAATCCACGGTACTCCGGACGAGCGCACAGCACCGAGCTAACTGGCCACATCTGCTGTCGATTCGCTAGGAGTGCTCCGCGAACTACAGCGCGGCCGGCCAGTCTGACTGCTGCTAGTCAGTATTGCTATGCCTTGCTTTCTTACTCCTGCCTGCCAACCTACCAGTCTACCCAACCTTCTCGGATCGGCCGTGCCTACCTCTCTCGCGTATTCTCTCCTCTCACCCCCTTTCCCTCGAGCTCCCTTACTCTTTCTCTCTCGCCTAGCCACTTTCCGTCTCCTTCTTTCCTCCTGCCCTTCCCCTTCGTCCTTTTCTCATTCACTCGCTCGTGTTCGCCCGTGGCCGTTTATCCCGCTCGCACCTGAAACCGTTTCACTCGCGCTTACCCACCTTCCTAGCCCCCTCCTCGTCTAACCGTCGTCTCTCGCTCTCTCGAATGAATGGTTTAGTTCGGGAGGGCCGCCGTGCCGGAAACAGCCGATCGCGTCCGGAAATCGCCGAGCTCGGACTTCCCGCATTAGTGCGCTTCTTGAATAAAATTCCATTCCTTCCTTCCTTGCTTCCTTCCTTCCTTCCTTCCGTCCGTCCTTCCTTCCTTCCTTCCTTCCTTCCATTCTTTCCTTCCTGCCTCCCGCCCCGAGATCCTCTGCCTCGTTCTACCCGCTTCCGAATTTCTACCCGACCGACCCGACATCCCCGAATCACCTCTTCTATCGTTCTGCGAGGGCTGATCATTCTAACATGTATCCCTCTATAACTCCACGAACGATCATCTTTCCTGAACAAACGTCCTGGACCGGTTTCGTCGGGTTACGCGAAAAAGGCCATCTACCCGACACTGTATCCACATTTCGGCCACCCGTCCGAACCCGTCCGATTCACGCCGACCCGACCCGAGGTACCCGCACGCCTCCAGCGCACGCCCGTGATCCGTTGCACTCGTTCGCGTTCCAAGAACCTTTCGTCGGAGCTTTTCGTGCGTGAAATTGTAATACTTTTTGACGCGTGCGTTTCGTTTCTAGTGCACGCGCTTCTGCGCGCCGTTTTTTTTCTTCTTCCCCTCTTTGTCGGTTCTTTTAGCATCTCCTCTCGCTTTTCCCGCTCTCGGCCCCGTGTCCTGTCACCGAGTGTGTCCCCGGCAACGGTAGTTAACGTGTTAACCGGGCTGGACGAGTTAACTCGCCCTTTGTACCCATTTGTATCCTTCGACCGACTTCTCTCTCTCTCTCTCTCTCTCTCTCTCTCTCTCTCTCTCTCTCTCTCTCTCTCTCTCTCTCTCTTGCAATCTCGCGTGTATTTACCGAAGAGTTTGTTTGGTCTAATGCAATCGCGATATCTGCGCCAGCATAAATTAGATCGTATCCAAGTGAATTATGGGGTGAATCGCTCCGAATCATTTTACTTCGATGGTAATTGCCCCCGTGCGGGTGTTGATGACCGACAAATCACCTTGGTCTAGCTATTCCTGTCCCCTCGAAAGTCCTTATATTTTTTAACCCGGTTATGGTAGCCTAGGATCTCTCATCACCCCAGTGTAATTGCGACTATGTATCCAAAAGTGTTCCCAATGTAATACTTTGTTGTCTGCAGGAATGGGCTACCATTATATTTGGACCGGTGTGACCCAACAGCTTAACCTTTCTTATTATTTATATTTCTTACAGTTATAAAATAAATTTATTCTTGATTGTGCAGTTTGGTCCAGCTTGTTCCAGTTTAGTTTTCAGAGTATTAATAGGACAGGTACCTGCAGAGGTTAAATTCGGTGAGATGTTATGACTCGAAGGTTATGAGACACGTGCGAGGAGAAAAATCGGCGGGAGCGTCGAACGCCGCTCGTTCCATATTCTGTGAAACTGGAGCAGTATTTTAGGGTGAAAATTGGAGGCGATTAAAAGAACTGCAGCGTCTGGTGAGCTAAATTATGCAAGAAAAATATACCGAGCTCCTATGGAATGGGATACGTCAGCGCGGCGGAAAAGCCACCGCCTTAACTGCCGTTCCGCGCATATTTTTCAAACATCCCTTTACGATCCACTCGAGAGTCTGAAACGTTGAAAGAAGGATAATTTGTGGCTGTACTTATGACGAGTGAAATAAAACAATCCTGATCCGAAAGTTCTCGTTGAAAATCGAAGTAAACCATTGTCGGGATAAATATAAAACGCGAGAACGCGTGGAAGAGAATAATTTCGAACAAGAAAGACCTCGTCCATTTGTTTCGTTTTAGTATCGAAAGATTTTTGTTCCGAAATAGTTTATACCAAGTTTGTCGGCTCGAATGATCGCGATAACTCATTTTATTGTGGAATAAGTTGGGTCCGCACCGTTCTTATGCATCATTTACAGTATTTTGGATTAAAAAATTCACGGACATTTAATATCGGGTGCAAGGAGAATTTTTTTCGAGCAACGAGGTATTGTTGCGACGAGGAAGAAATTTATTTAAATGGATGGTATGTTGATTTCTGTGTTATCGACCATTTTTACAATGACCCGCCGCAACCGGTCGTATCAATCTTTATTCACGTAAGCCGCGATAAGATCTTGCAGCGTATTATGCAAGGCGGTGCGTGACGCAACACGATGCGTCGATTCATAAAGCGAAATGCAGCGTGTGGAACCGCGATCGAGATTTGTCTTTTCGTAGATGCATGTGATACACGCATGGCGACATCTGCCGGCGAAACAGGCGCATTAAAAATGAAGAGAGTAACGAGCATGTGGAACGTGGCGCCCTCCTCATTGTTACGCTATTTATTATTTTATTGAGGCGGTAACAAACCCTTCTTTTGCAAATAAAAATTATCTAATTATTCTAGAGCAAGCATCGATAAAAATAAACGTTTTTATGCATCCAAATTTGAAGAGGAATTATATGGAAATTGCATAAAATTATGTAATTGTATAATCTTTTAATAAATGTAGTTTTAAAAGATTTTAATTAGTATGAACATTCACAACTTATTTATCGGTAAATTGTGGATTGAAAACAGCAGAAAGAGTGTAAAAATTCTTTTCAATTTATTGGACTAATTGAAGAGAGAAGTTAATCTTTATCTGGCTGCTGTTTGTAATCGGTGCAGACATTATTTTCTTTCACACAAAGATCCGCAATTTATGCATCATGCAATTTCCGAGCAAGATTGACTCATGCAACTGTCATGGCCAATGCGTCTGACTTTGAATAACTCTTTCCACTTGGATTGAACATGGACTGCCTTGAAGGATAATTTATTTCTCATGGTTCTCACACTATTCTACTCTTTAATCTATATTTACCATCGATGTTTATGAACGTTACCACAATGTTCTACTAAAACATTTAGAATAGGGACGTTTCCAAGTTCAACGTAATCTTAGTCGATCCACAACAATGATCGGTATTTAAAAATCACAGGATTAATAGGCTGAGGCTTTCACGATCCACGAAGGAGCTTTTAAGATTCGTGAAGCGGCCATTTGAAGGATACCCGGTGCTTCGCAGGCAAATTGCGACACTTTGCAGAGTTCGAGCGAGAACGTCGAACGGTTCCCGAAGATTGCGCTCGCATAAAGGACATCAGAAGTCCATTTAAAAATAGTGCGAGATTATTGAAGCATTTCGCTTCACCTGCCAGCCGGTGGAACATCTGCGCCGCAATCTCGATCCTTGCGTCATTATCCTTTGTGACCGCGCATCATCGATTCACTGTTTCCTCAACCATGGAAATTAATCAACCTTAGACCATGATCAGGAGTGATAATGGGAAAACGTGATGCCCGGTGCGGCTGTGGTCCCTCGGTCGCGCCAGAATTCACCGATTGAGAAACTGATTCTATCATCGTCGGTGTCTTTCTTTTTGTTTTTTTTTTACTCTCTGCTCTCCGCCGTTTCTGTTCTTCTATATACATTTTTTTCCGCTCGGGATTCAATCCTGCAGGTCCGATGAAGCGATCCGTCGATCCAGAATGATCCAGACGAGCGTTTATCGTTCACCTGGCCGTGAAAATAGCGACACGCCGCGCCGGGGAACCGATTGAATTTTCAGCTCGATGGAAAATGCCCGATAGGCTCCACGGCTCGGCGTCAACGCGATACAATCAATTATCGATTAGAAAAGTGGCATTTTCAGCAAACGATTACCCCGAGATTGCAGCCTTCCGCGGACCCATTCCGAAAGCGAACGAGACTGCTCGTGGACAGTGCAGCGAATCAATAATATGCGTATCGATCATTTTATTGCACGGGACAACAGCTAACCCGGTTGGAAACTTTGCGTGACATTGCCTGCAACTCGGTTGCCGCCGATTAATTCATTGATACTGGTTTATATATTTACAATTTCAATTACATAACTTTATCGCGAGCGCGACTTATCTATTTTCTGATAGAATCGCCGGATCAGGCGATCAATAGCTTGCACAGTTTAACGGCTGGGCGACCGTAATTGTTCATTGAATGTATGCTCTCGAAACGCTATTTTTCATTTGACGTTATCTGAATAAGATATTAATGCAAAATCCTGGGCGAATTCCAATGTTGAGAAGGAGTACTGTATTTTTTAAGTTCGTTAGAAATTCGTCAGTGTGTTTCTTCTTGGTCAAATAAGAAATGACGAACACTTCAATGTACTTCTTAAATAAATAAAGGTTCAGGTAAATATCCATTGCTAACAGGTATTCTTAGTAGATTGTGTTTAAATTTCTTTTTGCAATGAAAAGGATAAGAACTTAAAGGATAAGAAACTATTTTGGAACCGATGCTATGAATAATTGAATATCTATTGACATAAAAATTTTTGGCATAAAAATACCTGCTCAAGGTTTCAAGGACCGAGGTGTGCGAACTCATTGGACATAGTGGAAACTTTTGTTCGCCGACGCGATGGTTAATGTTACAGTAGATGAGTGAAACATTTCAATTCTCCATAAGAACAATCGAGACCATGGATTCTCGACAAGCATTGCAGGAAATCGATATCCCAGCAGTCCTCAATCCCCGGGAGTACGATTGCTAGTCATAGACGGAAGAAAAATTCGCGACTCAAGTATGATGGGACGCCCCGCGCTTGTTCAGGTTCGCAATCCTTGGTAGCGGTTGGTCGCAACGACGATAGACAGACGGTTTCATCGATAAATCGATGCCCCGTGGAAGACGTTCGCGTGGCAGGATGTCACATCGGGGCCGGCTTCTTTGTCCCCGGCGCGGCGGCCTCCGCGCCAAGTCGAACGTCCACGTAAGCAAAGTGCATTCACGGGGAATAAAGGATCGCGATTTGATGGGCGCCGGTACAATATTCATAAGCAACCGACCGACCCCTCTGTCGAGCGTTTCGCGTGGCGTCGCGGCGGCGCAGGCGTCGTCATCGTCGACGTCGTCCTCCAGGTTCTTCCCTGGACTCAGGTTTCCGTGAAATACAACCGCCACCGGCTCGTTGCACCGTCAACCGCTTCGGTTCTCCGCAATGTCGGCGACCAAGCTGCACGCTGCCCTCTTCGTCATCGCCACCATCATCGGAACAACCTCCTGCCAAACGTCCATGACAATGCGTAAGTCCTCGGCATAGATAACCCCTTGACCTACGATTTATTTTACGGTTTCAGTGATTAGAACTTTTATCGTAGTTTTTAATTTCCTGAAAAAGAAGAAAGTTTATATCTATTGTATGCCTACATGTTCTCCGATAACTACGCATTAACAAAACCAAAGTGGAATTTCATCTCGGGGTAAAGGAGATTAATAGCACACATATTTATTAGACTTTATTCAGAAGCTTCGTCACGAGTCTGACACGATATTGTAGGACAAGGGGTTAAAACACCAAGCGCGTTACACTTTTCATTACAAATTCACCTTCTGATCACCACGTAGATACATTTTATGAGACAGTAAATGTAGACAGATGAAGCTGGTCATTGCCGAAGCCGATTTTAAGAGAACCAATTTTTACATATCCCACAAGCATCTCCACTCAAATATGCAATTTTTGATCTACATTCTCAGCTTGTTTTATTCGTAAGAGACATAAAAATCGCATGTGTTTTTATGAGCGTGCTGCGCGATTTACACACGGTCATCAACGTTGCCGGTGATCGACGATGATTTATAGCTCGCCGGAAAATGCCGACCTAGATTCGGAATAGTTTATTTCGTCGAATCTAGTTCGAGCGATGGTTACGCTGTTCTCCTGTGGAGAGTTTTAAATAATATCGGTTCGCTGTTAAACTGATTTATTAAATACAGCGGTTGTTGTTACTCTTCGGGAGCTACAGGTTGATCCTCGAGTTGACGCGATGGAGGATCGAATAAGAATCAATTCCTCTCTTAAATCATTTTAATGAATTGCGACTAATGTGTCAATATTCTAAAATAACTTTCATGTTTTATTTGGTAATTCTCTTGCTCGTCCTTGTCCTAACAGCATAAACTCCGCGGTGTACCGATAAATAAATGATTGATTACGATTTACTGATTCGTTAGACAACATCTTAGTAGAAAGAGCATTCCCGAGACGTATTAGAAAAATTAGTCAGCCTGTTTATTGGCGAGCCGTTCGTATTCATCGATTATGCACCTCAAACATTGATGGCCCTTATGAAAGTTTCATTCGTTTCCGATATGAAAACTTGCCGCACTATTATTCGATTATTCATGGGCAATGTCTGACTGAAAGTTACCCAATCTCCTGCACCGATTGTCCCTGGCCCTTGACACGAATAATTGTATCGATGCTGACGGAAAGAAATACAAAGGGACAGGTGGCAGTGAAACCGTGACACGTGTCGACATCGACTAACAAGATAGTCAATGATAATTATAAGAGGGTAAAGTAATTGGTTGAACGCTGCAATAATAAAGTGAAAATTTCGTTGCCAGCGCTATTATTATTTATTGCTATTTATTACATCGATTAGTGTGCATATTCTCGCTATGATGCGACGATGCGCCGTGTGTAGATAATTAATGCACGATTAGATACGATCTGTGCAAACCAATTTATCGTCAAAGTAGAATGTCACGAACTCGCGTGTCTCCGGGTAATAGAAATTTCTGCATTACGCGTAAAACCATTATGCGATTCTGATAGATATTTAACCACCGTCTCAAACACTATAACTGCATAAAGATAATTATCTAATGATTCCTGGGCAAAAACCACGTACTGTTTTCAGGGTCTCGTGAAGCTATTTCGTTATATTTGCGTCAATTTTTGATACAGTGATAGTGATAGAGGAGTCTGACGAGCCGATCAAGAGCGTCATTAACGAGGCTGTGCCACAGGCTGAGAAGAATTTCGGAGGCGATGTCATTCTTGTCAACGTTTCCCTCGTCATCGTAGATCGAACCAACATTGACGCTACTTACGAAAAAGGTTGAGAAAACTGCAACTCTAAAACACATTTCTTCAATATGTGATCTATCGTTTCGCGTTAAATTAGCTTTTGGAGTGCAACTTCTACTTAACTAGTGGCTAGTTAGTTCATAGCCGTTGTAATTGAAGGGTTAGACTCGTTTTTCCAGGATGAGGTTTTTCAGTAGTGAAAAGCGCTAGATAAAAGATCAATCGAGGCCGCGATCGCCCTCAAAAGCCCTATTTTTACGTTTACGTGGCGTAATTTGC
This sequence comes from Lasioglossum figueresi, assembly GCA_028455805.1. Lineage (NCBI taxonomy): Eukaryota > Metazoa > Arthropoda > Insecta > Hymenoptera > Halictidae > Lasioglossum > Lasioglossum figueresi. Next base: position 9,548,473 of record CM052200.1, on the reverse strand, counting down.
ATTATTCGGTAGCATATTCCTGCGCGTGTAGGTACTTTCATAAAGCTGTAACAGCCACATGCTGTCGAATAATGCAAATTACGCCTTGTAAACGTAATAATAGGACTTCTGAGGACGATTACGGCCTACATTGATCTGTTATCTAGCGCTGTTGACTACTAAAAAGTCCCATCTTTGCATCGTCGAGAAACGAGAAGGCGCATCCCGCATCTTTGCAATCCTAGAACCTCCTTAAGCAATCGTAACGTTGTTTTAAATTCAAATTGGTCACTGGATTCATCAGTGTTTTTGATTGTTCCGTAAAGGAACAAAAAGAGAATGAAGACATGATAAATGAATGAAAGAACCAAAAATGAACGTTCCCTCTGACACTCTGCTTTGACTCCACGCTTAAAAATGGCCTTTCAGTGTGCGAAGCCTTGTTCAAGGGAGTCACTATCATACTGGACATGACCTGGACCGGCTGGGACAAGCTGCGCACCGTGGCCGACGAAAACGGAATCATATACAAGCGAGGGGATAGCAAGATAAACTCGTACGTGCAGGCGATCGACGATCTTTTGATGTTGAAGAACGCGACCGACGTCGGTCTGATCTTCGAGGATGAAAGGGGTGCGTTGTCTTGTCATATTTCGCGCGTGCGATCGTCCTCGACCCGGCTGCCACGTTAAACCAACCGATTCTTCCAGAGCTGAACCAGAGCTTGTATTATCTGATCGGGAACTCGATCATCAGATTGGTCGTGATCGACGACTTCACGGAGAAGACCGTGTCCAAGATACGAAACATGAGACCGTCGCCATCGTACTACGCCGTTTATGCGAGCACGCAGAAAATGGACGAGCTGTTCAGAACAGTCAGATCTTTAGAATGTTATAATATATTTTAGAAATTTTTCAAATTGAATGGTCAAATTTTGCAGGCTGTACTGGGAGGGTTGGTGAAGAGGGATGGAATCTGGAAGCTGGTGTTCACCGACAACGATTACAAGGAGTCGAAGTACATCACTGGAGATATGCAACTGAACGTCTCTGTTACCGTTCTAACAATGAAAACGGAAGTTTGTTGTCGATTGATCGGCGAACCGTCTTGCACTTGTCCCTCCGATGTTCAAGTAATTTCACTAACTGCTTAGTTCAAGTTGATTCTACATTCTCTATGCATTCGTTGAGCTACAAAGAAATAGGTCAAGAGTGTATTACTTCGCTACATACTCGTTTAAGGTTCTTCAAAATAGCCTTCATACCGAATAGATCATTTCTGTGGATTCTAGAGAATTTAATCTTTCCACATTTACAGAATTTATACTGTCTAACATTGTTTCTAATTGCACAGCTATTCTACTACTACTTCAAGCGGTTGTTGGGCCTAATAGTGAATCTGATGAGCGATCTACAAAAATCAGGGATCAGCGTGGCTGCAAAGAGAGTTAATTGTTCTCCGAAGAACGCAACTCAAACACCGTCAAACGTTACTTCGGAGGCGTTCAATAAAAATTTGCTGGCAGTAAGTCAAAGTGAAAATTACTATTATAATTGATTTTAACTAAACGATTAATGCAAATATTTTCTGGATGAAGAAACTAGGAGGGAACGACACGTTCGAGTACTGGTCGGATAAAGGATTGATCACATACAAAGCGGAGATCGATGTAGAGGTGCTGAAGAATGGTGTCCTGGATCAATTAGCTACCTGGACCAGGCGTACTAAAATCAAGGAACTCGAGGGGAAGAGCATCGAGCCTGCGAAACGATTCTTCCGCATCGGGATTGCACCTGTAATCGATTAATCCTTGATTACGATAATCTTATTGTAAATCCTTAAAGTCTTTGATTCTCGCTTTAACACCCTGCATGTTTCAATCGATAGACGACTTTGGACTTTGTTTATTTGTATTCTGTGAGACGGCAAGATATCGTAGTACTATTGTAATGTAAGTTTTGAAACTGTATTAGTCAGTTCCCTGGACAACTGCGAAATTGGACCCCACCGGACATGTGATGAAAGACGAGAATGGCAAGGAAATATGGGAAGGCTATTGCATAGATTTCATAAAGAAATTATCCGAAGAGATGCAATTCGATTATGATCTGGTTTTACCGGAAGACAGACAATTTGGGAAGAAGTTGTCCAATGGACAGTGGAATGGTTTGATCGGCGATCTTGCGAAAGGGGTAAGTCACAAATGAATCATTTGAAATGATTTTATTCGACATTAGAATACTTCGGCGCCTCAGAGCCGGCTACCATCTACGCTACGGTGCGCAACGAGTTGCATTCGCGAGGCTGTCTCGTTCTTCAACTTCGAAAACAAAAAATTAACCTGTTAGAAATTCTTTTGTCATTCTATTAACAAACAGATGTCCTTTTTTTTACAGGAGACAGACATGGTGGTAGCATCGTTAACAATGACATCGGAACGCGAAGAAGTTATCGACTTCGTCGCTCCCTATTTCGAACAGTCTGGCATATTAATCGGTAAAGATGAATCGTTTTAATAATGCACGACGATTGATTAAATGCAGTTTTTCTTCCCTAGTGATGAGGAAACCCGTTCGCAAGCCGTCCCTCTTCAAGTTCATGACGGTCCTCAAAGTTGAAGTCTGGTTGAGTATCGTGGGGGCGTTGACTTTGACGGCAGTGATGATTTGGATACTCGACAAGTATTCTCCTTATAGCTCCAGGAACAATAAACGACTCTATCCGTATCCTTGCCGGTAAAAATTTCTCTATCGTCCTAATAATTTAGACAGTGGTCCAAATTAAGCTACTATCTCCTACGTAATTTAAACTAATTTCTTTTGAAGGGATTTCACATTGAAAGAAAGCTTTTGGTTCGCTCTAACATCGTTCACACCTCAAGGAGGAGGCGAAGCTCCAAAAGCTCTGTCTAGTAGGACTCTCGTGGCTGCTTATTGGCTCTTCGTGGTCCTAATGCTAGCTACCTTTACTGCGAACTTGGCTGCTTTTCTCACTGTCGAACGAATGCAGGTTTGTTTCTCCTTTACTTCCACGTAGAAACAACATTCTGATTTTTCATCAAATCGTGCATTGCTCATCCATATTTTAATTTCAACATAGACACCCGTGCAATCGTTGGAGCAGCTGGCGAGACAATCGCGAATAAATTACACCGTTCTTGCGAATTCGAGCGTTCACCAGTACTTCAAGAACATGAAGAGGGCGGAGTTCAAACTGTACACGTGAGCGAACCTCCTCTTACTAACAAATTTTAAAATCAACTAACTTGTTATTCTTGTATTAACGAGAACTTCGTCTTGCATGAAATTCAAATGAAACATTTTCAAACAATTTCTCACTCGAGATCGATTAAATTATTAAAATAATACAATCAAACATAGGAGATTGCGATTTTTATTCGCAACGATTTCTTAAGATCAGAATGAAACTAATTAATAAAAAATTTGTTTAGCGTGTGGAAAGAGATCACATTGAACAGCACCAGTGACCAAGCAGAGTACCGAGTATGGGACTACCCGATAAAGGAGCAGTACGGCCACATCCTACAAGCGATCATGCAAGTTGGTCCTGTGAAGACTTCGGAGGAGGGTTTTGGAAAGGTGGGAACGATCATCGATCAGCGAAATCAGTGAAAAATTGCCAACTTTTTGCTGTTGTTTCAGGTGATAGAAAGCGAGAGCTCCGAGTTCGCTTTCATCCACGACTCGTCGGAGATCAAGTATGAAGTAACGAGGAACTGCAATCTCACAGAAGTTGGCGAGGTGTTTGCCGAACAACCTTATGCAATCGCTGTGCAACAGGGAAGCCATCTGCAGGAAGAGATTAGCAGAAGGTACCATTTCAAAATTGTATTAAATGCACAAACTAATTCGTTTCATAAAATCGATCTAATTTTTCTGCGATCTTGAATTTATTTTCGTTGATCGGTCTCAGGATCCTGGACCTGCAGAAGGACAGGTACTTCGAGACCCTAACTTCAAAGTACTGGAACCAGTCGCTGAAGGCGCAGTGCTTGGATTCCGATGACAACGAAGGCATAACTCTCGAAAGTTTGGGTAAAGAACAACTAATTGAAAACTTCTATTTTATTTACCGTTTTAAATAATCTTTTAATGCGCTTTCAGGTGGAGTGTTTATAGCAACTCTGTTCGGCCTAGCTCTAGCAATGGTCACATTAGCCGGCGAGGTTCTGTACTATCGGAAAAAGAACGACTCGCAACCGGACAAGCAGAAAGAGAAGAAGCCGAAGAGGAGCAGCGACAACGAGAAAATGATTCTGCAGGAAATGGCGTCGAAGCTGCAGCTGAAACGCGCCCCGACCAACGCGTTTTTCGAAAAATCAACGAACCCACTTCGCGTGTCACACATTTCCGTTTACCCGCGACACATTCCCTTCAAAGAGTGATCGTTCGACGAACAAAACACTTGTTTACGAAAATAGGAATGAAACGAAAAGTCCATTTATATGTTGACACACTCATCGGCCGATTCTTGTATGTTTTAGTCACGCAATAAAAATGTTTCATCAGGAATCTATATTCTAAGAACAATCGAGGATGCCTAGTGATCTGGCTATTTGATACTTTTGAAAAATTTGACAGCAACTTGTATTCGACACTAGGAGAATTTCCGCCGTCAGGTTTTTCCAGCTAGGTAACGTGTTAACGATTAGAAGATTTATGATGTACAGATCATGTTCGACAAGCTGGGAATTGTTAATAAACATTACCACAGAACAACGAGAGCGCGAATGAATTTTATATATGTATAGTTTGGTGTCTTTCACTTGTTTCACAACGCCGATATCGTCCGCTTGATTCGCTGATTCTGCACGCCTCTCCCAAACTGCCGGAAACAATCCTGGATCGATCGTTACGAAACCGATCATGGGTGCAATCTCTCACATTTTTCAACGTTACTCTTCCATTGTATACTTCAGCAGCTGCGTACAAACACCTAGGAGTGAAGCTTAAAGTCCTGAAGAATGAAAATCGGTATTTTCTTGCAGCCAAAGGAAAGTCTGTCGATTTCTCGTTACCACCGCATCAGAATTTCTTTCGTTCGACATAACGACAGCTCGTTTGAAATCGACCATATTGACAGACACCAAGGAGTTTTTCTAATCGCAACTGCAACGAAATCGCGCAAACGAAAGCGAAAAGACACCGATCGTTCGGCTGTGTCGTTTCGATTCGCGACGTTTTGCCATAGTCACGGATTCGACACCGCCCTTTTATCCAATTTACGAAAACCACGAACCACGAGACCGCAACCGTCGGGTCGGAGTACCAAATCCTTTAACTATCCTCTAACAAGGTGCCAGCAAGAAGACCGGCGATTGTTACGAGCTCCTTCGCTTTCGTACCTTCGAAATCTGTTTCTTGGCAATGCTGATTGTGCGAATATAATGTCTTTAGATGTTAGATATTATGTCTTATCATAAATAGACTGCGGATCTTTATGCATTTATAGCAAAATTGAGTAGATGAAATTCGAAATTGCAGGCACATTTTGAAAATGAAGATGTCAATATATAAATTCTCATCTGTTAAAACTATTAACGGAGGAAATAACATTACATTTGGATTCTATTTCTAGCAATCGACACGGACAATTTTTATTTTGTCTAGTCATAAACGTATAGTGTGCTCAGTCTACTAATTGTATGAAACGTATAGATTAAATCTTGGCCCTCATAATCAACGCTTTGTTAGTTTTATTTACTTTATTTAGTTACTTTTTATTAGTTCGTAATTTTATTGTAATTTTCAGTGTACCAAATTTCAATCACATATCTTAAGTTTTCAATTTTTACTTCATCAAATACATGCGAAAGAATTAACCAGAAAAACTGCAACACATGCTTTTCTTTTGCCTGTAAAATAGAAAATATAGAACTGTGCAAAACGTTCCTCTACATCATACCTCCCAAGCCTCGGTTACGCTCATGTAGAAGAAAGTTCCCAGTAAAAGGACAATTCAGGTGTGACAAGTGTCTGTGTGCAGCCGCAATCTTTTTGCCTTTAATAAGACAAAAATCAAGTTTTATCAGCCAAACAACTCCCAGTACTGTTTTACGGTCTCTGATTCAAATGTTTCCGATGCTCGCGACTGGATCATTGACAAGATGGTGGGGCGAGTTCCTAAGTCAATATAAAGGCTGTCCGAACGGAGCCGAGATCACTTCGTGGGAAAGTTATGTGACTCTTCGAACAGGAACCGGAAACTTGCTTCTGGATCGACGGACTTGCAGCATGGCCTCTTACAAGGTCCACAATCACATTTATTTAGTGCTTTCTTATATTACTGTCTAGTTTTTATGTTACATTTATATTTCTTCACATATTCCAGGTGTGCTTCACCTTGGCGACCATCTTGGTCTCAGCAAAAGCAGCGTTCAACCCCGCCCTGTTTGACTCATTCCCCATTCGCGAACATTCTTGGATCAGCGACGACCACCTGGATTCTGCATCCTCCGAGCACTCGTCATCTTACAGTCCATTCTCATCGCTGAAGAAGAGACAATCGGATTACGAATCCTCCTACGAACGTCCAAAAGGATGGTTCTCACCGTCCTTCAAAAAGGAGCCTAGAGAGGACAAGAGCTTCAAGAAGATCATCTCGCCAGTCTACACAATCAGAGAAAAGGACTCTTCTTTGTACAAGGACATTGTTTTCAAATCCGGAGTGCCTTACTGCCAGGAGAGCAAGACTAAACGGGCAAATAGGGACAAAAACGCAAAGGATAGCCTAGTTTGCTACAAATGCAGAAACCCTAAGAATGGATCCACCTATGAACAGTGCTCCTACGTGTCCCAGCCTCTATCGGAGACTAGCAATATTGAGAAGGTGTTGGAAGCACCATCAGGCTTCAGGTTCAGGCGATCCAACTCCGAAGAAGCTTTATCAGACTTCAAGAGTTCTCCGAGAGAGAGATACGGTGGACCGAGTAATCGGTATAGATTCGATGAAAACATATTTTCGGATTCCACGCAGGATGTTCCAGCGGAGTATAAAATGAAGGACGAAGAGTGCGAGAAGGTGGTGAAGGACGCGATGGTCTGCATGGTCTGCAGAGACAAGAAGAGCAACGGCAAGTACGAGCAGTGCTCTTTTGTGAGCCAGCCCAAAGAGAAGAAGTACGCCTATAGCAAGTCTGCTGCCTACAAGAATCCTGACAATAAGGATGACGAGGACGATGACAAAAAGCCTGTAAGCGAAACTTCATCGGAGAAAGAGGATAAAGAGAAATTGAGCGAGGAGGCTTCCGATTCGAATTGCAAGAAGGTGGAGAAGGGCTCCAAGACCTGCACGATTTGCAAGGACCCTAAAACAGGATCTAACTCTGAGAAGTGCTCCTACGCTTATCAGCCTGACGACAAGGTCTACAAGTACACCAAATCCAAGAGCTTCGGGAATAAAGAGTCTCCTTCCGATTCTTCTTCGAGTACACAGTTGCCCATTTATAAAGGTAGCTACTCCAAGAAACCCGAGGAATACAAAGACTATAGCAGCGAGTACTCGAGCCCCGAGAAGTTCTATGAGAAATCTGGATCCAGCTATTTTAAAGATAGAGAAGAGCCTAGCGCCAGGTATCAAAAGTCAGAGGACGCCGAGAGCTATCTTTCCGATTATGAAAAGTCCAAATCAGAGTCCGAGAGGATCGCTAAGAGCATCGAACCTAGCAATTGCAAAGAGGTTGAGAAGGATTCCATGACTTGCTCGATGTGCAAAGATCCTGGAACTGGAGCGGTTTCGGAACAATGCTCGTACAAGTACAAGCCTAACGAGAAGAAGTTCGCTTATAGCAAGTCCAAATCGTTTGGGAGTCCTACGAAGGATGAAGACAAGTCCTCGGACAAGTCCACGGAGCAGACTGAGAAGAGCGAGTCCAGGGAGCCTTACTTCGACAGGTTCGTTCAGTCATTCTAATATTGGTAACTAGACTGCGGATGTTTATGCAATTTTCAATTTTTATAGACAAATCTTAAGAAAGTCATTTCTATCGAATTTTATATTCTAGCATTTTTTTAACATTTTCTACTATTGATAACTGTACGCACAAACCTAATTTTAGTAAAGCCTGTGCTAAGAATACGTAAATGCCAGCAGGTCCTACGGATTCGGGCCCGAAAAAGCAGCTTACAGTGACGAGGACAACTCTAAGAAGGGCTACCGCGAGTTCCAATCTGGCAGCGAGTCGAAACCGGAAGTGAAAGAACAGCCTTCGTCAAAATCGCCAGTGGAATCGCGTTTCTACGACGCCTTCGAGAAAAAGGCTGAGATCAGCAAGTTCCTGCAGGACTTCCAGAAGGAGGACAGGTCCAACTGCAAGAAGCTGATGCGCGACAAGATGACGTGCTACCAATGCGTCGACGAAAAAGGATTCCGACAAGAAGAGTGCGCGTTTGCTACCACCGAGGACTCGGACCCTGACAAGTCCGAGAAAGTTGAGTCTAAAGAGGATGTTGAGCCTAGCAAGAAAGTTCCCAGGTCGTACATCATCGACAAAAGAATTGACGATGCTCCCTTGGACTCCCATGCAGCTGCTACCGAAGTTCATGCGAGAAGAGACACCCCAGGTGAGCAGAAGACTGAGGACGAAACAAAGGGAGTCGATGCTTATGCTTATGTGGCTGAGACTAGGCCTGTTTACGACAGGGTCCTAGGGTTCACGCTTCCAGCATACATGTTGGAGAGCTCCGAGTATGAGCAGGAGTTTGATAAGTCTTATGGCGCCGGTGGAAATTAATTTAAAAAACAATTCATTGTAGCGTCTTGGGAAATTTAGAAGACTGCGTTCGCGTGCGAACTTTGTAAATTTTTTCGGGAAAAAAACCTAACACCTGCCAACCCAAGTTCTTATACACGAAGTAAAGAATAGCGACCAATTAAATCACAGAGTAGAACCAATTAAGAACGCGAAAAGTGGCAGCGAGCGTTATTTAGTGTTTAAGCTGTATCGATAAATACAATTAAACTGTTTCTTCTCCAATTGTTGAACAGAATTCAATTATTTCTTCGAGCAATCGAAATTGACCTATCACAGAGTGTCATAACCAACTGTTGCCAAAGATCTTTTACGAAACGAGTCGAGCGGTATTTCTGTTTTTGTTTAAAAAAAAAGGCATTCTCGTTGGAATTTCGAGGGGAAGAAAGCGACGATACGCGTTGTACTCTTTGTTCCTAGAGGCAATCTATGTTTTGCGTCATGGTTGGGCAACGGTGGCCAACGGAAACACCGCGATCGATAGAAAATCGTAATACCCAGATCGAGAAACTTTGTTTTTCTAGCAAGTTCATTTGTCGGACAAGAAATCACCCGGCGCGTTGATCGGTGTTATTGTTTTGTCGAGGCATCGGTGTTCATCGACTGGAACGAAGATTGCTTTCTAAGTGTCGCGTAACACGCCTATTCTCGATTAGGAAAGGGAATAGCGTGCTCGGAACACTGGACGCGACGCGACGCCATCTTGGAGAAGTGGTTTCCGCGATGCTTGGCGAATTTATACAAGTGCAGAACGAAAAGAAGCTGAAAGTTGCATAATATATTGCGGTAATTTAATAAAAAGCTGTTTCACGTCTTTTGATAGTTTTTTCTAAAGGAAGCATTAGAAAGTATCAAACGCGACTGACACGATCATTTGTTCAGACTGTGTGCAATTTTTAGCAATTATGAACAATTTGGTTGGATGAAATATGAAACAGTAGGAGATTAGAAAAATTCAAGAAATATTGTAACGTTGTTTTTAACGTAACTTCTGAAACAAAAGTATTCACGTGAGTTGCTCACGGACCACCAACGCACAGTAATATTTGTACTTACGTTTTGTGTTTATTGCAACATTCATTTATGATATTTTTGTTAAAATAGCAGTACAAAATAGCGAAAGACTGCTGTTCCCCCTCGTAGACACTGCCGGGTTAAGGGATGAAATCAATTTGTATTTTATCCCTGCTTCCCGCACCCGATGCAGAATATTTTTATTTTGCATAAAGATCCGCAGTCGAATGATAACAAATGAAAACCGGGATGGGAGAAATCGGCGATCATGGCAGGTACCTCTCGAACCGAGGCGGTTGTTCGAGCAAACGCGCCATCGGCGGTCAGCCAGCAAAGAAGAAGATCCAATGGCGGTCGGGTGGGAGCGTGATCCACGATCCAAGGGATCTCTGTGCCGCAGTAGCAGCGGGCGCGCGCTAGTGTCGGCATCGGTGCTGCTCGTCCCTTTCCACATATCCAGCACCTTCCACCTCCTCGAACACGACAAACTCGGACCTCGAGGGACAGAGCGACGAGTAGAGGAGAGGAGAGAACCGGTTCCTATCGGCTGGTGGAAAGCGGCACGAGCATCGTCCACCGGATACCAGAAGGCTATCCGACATGAGCACGTCGACGGTCGTGGGGTAAGACTCGATTTTCCCTTCGATCCACTTTTACAACCCTTCGAACCCTTTAACGCGTTCTCTGCCACACAAACTTACTCGCAGAAGCGATCAGCGTTATTAATCATTTTATTTGCTTGACAATAAAGTTCACACCTTACACTACAATCTAGTCAATTTCAGCATTAAGGGGGTAGACTTGTTTCCATGATTGCAAGGGTGCGGGAAGCGCGTTCTCATTCATCAATAATGCTAAGATTTTCAGTAGTCAAAAGCGCTCGATAAAAGATCAATCGAGGCCGCAATCGCCAACAAAAATCCTACTTTTACGTTTACGAGGCGTAATTTGCATTATTCGGCAGCATGTAGCTGTCGCAGCTTCATGAAAATAGCTACATGAGCAGCTTTATGCTTCCGAATAATGCAAATTACGCCTCGTAAACGTAAAAATAGGACTTTTGGAGGCGATCGCAGCCTAGATTGATGTTTTATCTAGCACCTTTGACCACCGAAAAACCCCATCTTTGCATTATTGAGAAATGAAAAGGCACAACCCGGACCCTTGCAATCCTCGAAAAACGAGTCTACTCCCTTAAAGAATTGATATTCTGTGGCATTTTTAAGTAATTCCACAGCGTGGGACATTTGTTAACACGTTGATCGGCTATCCAACAACCCTTTTACCTTTAAATTCAAGCCAATTAACTATCGCGGTAGAATCGTTGAGTTTAGATGAACGATTCCTTCACCCAAATATGGGTGACACGATGGCAGTCGACGCGTTGGAGAGGAAAGTCCTCTCAGATCACTGGAAAATTCGCGAAGAGCACACACAGCTTGAAAAGGTAGCAAAGATCTGGGCAGACTCTCTTCGCCAGCCAATTTACAAATACGTTTCATAGGAGCGTGAAGATATCAGCGAAACTTGATATCCGATAAAGCGGACATTGTGTTGTTGTAAACATATCCCGTTTTATTACACGCTATTGTTGATAAGAACTCCAGATGCTTCTGGGATGAGTATAGGCTTGCAGACGTTTCGAAGATCTTTTCTCGTGTGGTTGTATGAAAGATTGGTATGCTAGGTGTGGAGTTTCTGTTGGTAGTTTGGATATGCTTCCGAACTACGTGACATTTTGAATACAGACAGCATACAGTCAATATTCTGCTGTACTCGAAGGAGTAACCCTTTGAACTCGAGCTATTTTAAGATTATTTCAGAACTCGGACGTTGCATGCAACAGACAACATTATGATTATACGAGCAGGCCAAGGCACGAGCCAAATGGACTAATCACCTTTCGAGTTTTCTGACATTTTACTGCCAGCACGCATGATCGATGTTCAACGCTTTAAAAATAAATCTACTTAATAATCTGGCTCGATAAAGCAGTCATCGATGAGAAAAATTTAAAGGATTTTTAAAAACGAGTTCATCTATCATATTCATCATGAATCGTCACCATTTTCTGAAGTAATTCCAGGCTCGTACATGATTTTCTTCTTTTGAGTCTATGACTAGGGTACTAAGAATGGAGGACCGGGCGCGACTGGTTCCCACTTTAGCGACGCTGGCAACTCGTAGACCTAGCCACAGCATCGAATGAGTGATTACATCTCGAACGGTCGGTTGTTTATCGAAGATTTGCGATCGACGGTGCCGGCTCGCAGCTAAAAGTAAAAGTGAGAGCTTCTCGGGACGTCGGCGGCGGTTGTCTCTCGAACGTGGCAGCGTCTCCTCGCTGCCAGAAATGGTAGGATAGTCGGAACTGGTTTCCACTTTGGCGGTCGGAGCTACCTAATTCGTGGACGTTCAGATGTTTGTATTTTTATCTGCCATCTTGCCGCTTCGGGCTTGGTTTTTTTCCACGTTCGATGGTACGTGGGTGGAGATACGTTGTTCGTCGATTTCTGGCTTCGATCGACAACGGAGAAGAGGCTAGTTCTGTCCTCCTGGACACAGGAGATTGCTATGCCGAGAACAGTATACGGGAATAGTGCAGAACTCTGCAGCTGTTTTGGTAGGAACACGGTCGCGGAGACGGTTTCGGCGACCGAGGTAATCTGCGCAGTTGATTTTCTCTGTTTCCAGGTTGTTACGGAAATAGCGGCTGCTTTTTGGAGCACGTTAGGGGATTGGGAAAGGTCGGGATACCGACGGTACGAGACCATAGCGTTACGTCGGAGGTTTCGAGCCGGGACGTCCTGCTTTCCGACAATTTTCCTCGTCGAAATCGTTCAGGCCGTGGAGAGTTGATCTGTCATTCACATTTTTCTTGCACCGCACGATTCAGAACGTAGAAAGTGCATCTGTAATCATTCGATCGATATTCAACAAAAACTTTCTGCATTAAGTTCTACAAAATAGAAATTGGAAATGAAATGTATTTCTTTTCTCAATAGTCTCAATAAACGCAGGTGATTAAAAGTTATTCAGAGTAAAATCCAATCGTTGAGAATTGTTTCGAAATAATTTCATAGTCGCAAGATTGGTTTCTAGAGGTTTCAGAGAAGTTTGCAACCACGAGGTCGAGGCAAACACGCTGAACAGTATGGAGTAGGCTCTCTGACGATGTTTGCTCTAATGTAGGCCTGCTCGACCTATATTTCGACGAGGAAAACATCGTTGTGTATTCATCGGAGTGACCAACGCAGAGTTCCTTCGCTTAAGTTGCTCGTATTCCAGTGACGTTTATCTCGAGCAACATAGTGTGCTCTTTATGTTGCTCATCTTCTAACCTCAGGAGCCCTCACCTTTTAATTTCGATCGTCCCGAGAGCCTTCGTATATTTTTATTCGAAACACAATTTTTCGTGGTAAAACAAATGGGAAGAATGTTAATTGTCCAATTTTTGATTTTGTGTGCGCATTCCTGCGTAGTCATGCCGATTCTCGTTGAACTTTGAAATTTTGGGAGCCGCGGCGGGAGAGCATTTGTGTTTCGACTTCGGACACAAACGAAAACGCAAATAGCTATTTTTGAGGAAGCACGCGATACTCTCATGAACTCGATGCACCGAAGTAAGGAGAGGCTTGGGAAGCGTGTTTATAGTCGCCACCCACGCCGGGATTCTATATCCACGCGGATGAGTAATCTCACCGGGCAGCTCGATGAAATAATCGATGCATCGAGACCGTTCGATTACCCCTGTCCCCGGCGAGACGCGGCGTGGCCCGGCGCTAGTCTCCCGAAATTCAAGGCGCAAGATCATCGACACCACGTCAAGATCCCAACATTCTCCGCTTTCTTTCTGGCTCCTCTTCGATTCTCGAGTGGCTATCGATCCTTGATACGCGCGCATTTGGACCACGAACCGACCACGTACAAACGCAACACGATCTGCTTCAGCACCTCGAAACAGACACAACAACATTCTCCAAAAAGTAAAAATAAATACACTACTCGATTGCAAAACGACCAATGACGATTTGATGTAATCGACGCTTGCTAACGCGTTCACTGCTATTCATTTTCACTAGATTAACGCTAAACCAACTAGCGCAGGCTCGAAATAGCAATGTTAACTACTGCCGTCTCGATGCAGGGCAACTAATTTTAACCATTCAGTATATTTCTACCCGTTTCTAAAAAAGCTCATCCAGCCGAATTTTTTAAAAAGATTTATTTGGTTTCTTGGACTAGCTAAGACTGTTTAATTCGAGCAGACATTTCCAAGAACGCAAAACACCTGATTCGAACGAGCGAGTATGTAATTTTGCAGCAAAAATTTCAGGGAGCTACGACACTTTAGATCGTGGAGAACGCCATTCCTTCGAATGTTTAAGGCGACAATAAGTTTTCGCGCGTGAGCTTATAATCCCGCGGTTGGCCAGGTTCCTCTAGATCCCTGCCCACGCGTGATCCAGTCTTGGACGACCCGTTTGCGGTGTCTGCGAAAAAACAATGTTTTGGATGTTAGTCAGCTACGCTCGATATTTCCGTCGGTAAACACAGGTTGTCTTCGAAGTGGTCGGAAATGGCACCCGGAGAGAGTGCGGATTCCTCTTCAGCTTTGAGAAAGGAAAATATTGGTGAAATGGAATGCCGGTGTGACACAAGCGGTGACATAACGACCGTAACGCGCTGGTTCGTGCGTTTTTCTCTTCGACTTCTGCGTCGTTGCATCGACAAAAATAATATTAAATTATTGGGGAGTAATTTGTAATATTGGGAGATTGCGGAATAAATTAAAAATATTAGAACTCGCCAATTTTGACGCGTTCCGCATACCTAGCGTTAATATAGGAGGTGGATGGTTTATCGAGGTGCATGACACAATAAAAGTTGCAGTCGCGATCTGAAAGGCTGGCGGAATTCATTATCAAGGTCCTCTCAAGACCACCCACTCGAGAACCTAGGAGAATGCTACTTGAAACGCATCTGCCGATGCAGAGGCGTCCATAACTCCAAACTATACGAAGCACTCTTCAAAAGTATCTCCAAAGTTTCACGATATACCAAACATAATGATTAAACAGATCTTTATGCTTTCATATTCTTAGATCTGTCTAATTTATTTTCTGTTTCAAACTCCATCCACTCGATTCTATCATAAATATATTAAATCCACGGTTTAATAACATAAATAACAGCAACATAAGACCCGCAGTGTAATAACTATAGACTGCGAATCTTTATGCAAAATAAAAATGATCTGCATCGATTGCAAGGAATAGAAACTAAATTGAACATTATTTCTTCCCTTAATGATTTGAATAGAGGAGAAATCATATATATTGACATCCACTCAATTTTGCTATAAATGCATAAAGATCAGCAGTCTAGTAATAACAAAAGTAATAGGGTCAGTGGCAAAGGGTAATTTACGAATGTCTAGTATAAAAAACAAAAAAAACAACAGCAATATAGAATAGTTGTTTCGCTGCGTTTGGATCGACTGAAAGCGGAGTGATTTCGTTCCGGTAAAATTCCGAAACGACTCTCCGCGATCTATCCCGTGTCCGAGAGCGACGCTCGAGGATCGAACGATCGACGGGATGGAAATACACCGACGACGGGTTTCTAGGTCCACGCCTACGAATCGTCCAAATTTGAACGTCACGGGAACCTTGCACGCTATTAACAACCCTGCTGTACTCTGTGTTGGCCGTACGATCGAAACGTCGTCGTCGTGGTTGTCGTGGTCGTCGGATGACGTGTGGTCGAGTCTCGGACGCCTCGTCATCAGGGAAATTCGCAGGTGTGAACGACCCCTTGATCGAGGGGGTACAAGAAAATTGTTCATTGCCACGTGCCGCGGCGGCCCGGTCGACGCGGTGTATTTTTAACGGCGCGTCTATCGCGGGCATCTTCGACGACGACTCGACCGAACGGTTCAACGTTCAACAAACGACAGGCTTTCGAGCCGATCTTCCACCGAGTGAACTGTAATTTGTTGGAAATGTCTTTACGCGGGTACGTTATTCTACAATAATAAACTACACTTTATCAGTATTATAAAAGTGTCGCTCTAAATAACGACACAGTGATTCCGCGTATCCTGTATTTAATGTATGCGTAAATAGTCAAGGTGATGGCTAGACTGCGAATTTTTATGCATTTATAGCAAAATCGAGTAGATGAAATTCGAGATTTTCAAGAAAATGTTAAAAATTCAAGATGTCAATATATTCTTTCCATCTGTTAAAATTATTAAGGGAGGAATAACATCAAAGGATTCTACTTCTTGCAATCGACGCAGACAATTTTTATTTTGCATAAGGCTCCGCAGTCAAGTAATTAGCTGTACAATGTTGCGATCTGCTAACGCTACCTGCTTCTAACAGACTGATTCTTCCGTTCTTGGAAAAAACCGCCCCTTACGCTTAAACCCTTATACCTGAGACGCTATGGTATCGTTGAATTCCAACATAATTAATCACGCTTGGACCACCACGATTTCTTTCGGAGAAATTCGGGACCATTTCTGGCCCTCACGGATCCTCTTGGACCTTTCAAGATTAAAGTTGATGAACCCCAAAGAACACAGGCAATTATTATGCATTATTTACGGTTATGGAACAGTCCTTTGAAGTTTCTTGGACCTCCTTGTTTTTGAAAACACCTCTTTTGTATCCTCTTTGATCTTGTTTACAAACGGTGCCATTTAACTTTGTAAACTGTAAACAATTT
>CM052200.1:9517978-9531872 GCA_028455805.1 Lasioglossum figueresi | reverse complement strand
ATGAAATTAAGGTATTTATTCATATGTTTATTCGATAACACGAAGAAAATGGAAAACGTTAATAGAACGGAATGGAAAATATGTTATTGAATAAATATCTGAATCTTAGCTTTCAATTTTAATTTACAAACGCTACAAACTTTCATTCCAACCCAATACTTTCGATTTTGTGGATTGTTTCGGTAAAGAGAGGCTTTCGTTTTTCACATTTGTGTTTCCAAAGCAAATTTTTCGGAACAGCTCTGCTTGTTTTCGGTCCGAATGTGATCAGCATCCGGCGATACGAGGACCAATTGATCACCAGCCGATTGCGAGCGTCGATTGCCGAGGTAATTAGGCGGGGCAGCCTTCCGTCGGTCTCGGGATTTTCCTTAAAAGGGATTTGGTAATGAAGCGGGAGCGAGTCATCGCGAGATAAGTAGCGGTCGTGACAATGTAGGTTACCATTCGAGGCTCGTTCCTTGATAACTCCAAAAGCAGTTTAGACACGGCGACGGTGGACGGTAGCTCGCATCCGTGGCCTCCTGTGAATCAATTTGGAATCGTAGGCTCGAACACGGCTTGCTAACAAGCTGAAGAACGATCGGAGCACGCTTGTGGATCAGGTATTTCTTCATTCACCTCAGTGTTTTATCGGAAACCTCTGTTCATCGGTGATCGTACCTCTGGTATTTGTAACCGGTGCCAAATTTTACCGTTTCGTTCAAAATCGTAAATTCCAGTGTCGTTACTAGACATTTCCTCGTTGAAAATTTTATAAATCGTTTCATTCTCTCGACTGTTTCAAATTGCATCTACTCATATTTTCCATAAACTCATAAAATCCGAAGTCCAGCTATCACATTACCAATCCTCGACGACCAACATTAATATACAGGGTGAACCACGAATCGTGACCCGAAGAGATTATTCCGTTATTAGCAGTCCGATCGGAAATGTTATTATCAGGTATAGCATGGAATATTGCAAATTTTTCGTCAACTCTTCTTTTTCATGACTTTTCAAAGCCACCTTCAATTTTTTTACGCCTATTTGTGAGAGGATTTCAAAGCGAATTCGGTAAGCATCATAACTACAATGCGGATGTTTGTGCAATTTTTAATTTTTATAGACAAATTTTGAGAAAGTGGCATGGAATAAAATACTAGTTTTAATGGAGACAGCCTTTGTAGACCCGAAACAAATAAAAATCATACCGAGTTCTGTCGCATTTTATATTCTAGTATTTTGTGAAAATTTTCATAAGCCATAAATGCATAAAGATCCGCAGTCTAATCATAACATAAAAATATGGCAAAAAATTGCATTTTACATTCATTTTACAAAAAGTTTGCTACATATAATCAAGTGAAAGCTGTCTTCTGACACCATGCTATACACCGTGCGATAAAAATATTTTCGAACGGACTGCTAATAACGAAGTATGTAATCTCTACTGGTTACGATTCGTGGTTCACCCTGTGTAAGGGTCAACGAAGCAATGAACGTTTCGAACAGCATATGTAGCTAAAACAATGATAAAACAACGATCCGCCGAGGTTCGTTGAGGAGGTCGCAGAGTTCTCGAATGCTTCGAAAGGAATTCGCCGGACAACTCCGGTGTCCCGTGGCGAAAAGAGTTACGTCCTCGACACTTTAATTGGAACGCGAGCCGTCGTCGCGACGCAATCGTAAAGTCATCGAAATGACTGGTTTCGACAGAACAGAGCTCGCCGGAGCAGAGACACGCGGCCTTTGCCGCGCACACGGTTCGCGTAGGTGCACAAAAATACCGATACGTGAGTCAACGCGTTCCGCAGATAAGCGCGGAATGCGTTTCCGTTGAAAACGTAAATGCGAGCAGTTGAATCGCGCGGCCGATAATCTTTGCACGACATCGTTTTACGCGTCATCGATGGTCCTCCGGATGATCCTGATCCTTGGATAGTCATGGGGCTGGCTGCGTCACCGAAAGTGACGACGGAAGCGGGGAACATTGCGGTGTGCATAATAAATTATGCATCTTTATGCATAATAAAAATTGTCGTAAAAATAGTTCTTCGATTAACCCCTTGCCTTACAATATAAGTCTTATTTATTAAGATTCTAAACAAAGTCTAATAAATACGTATACTATTAACTTCCTCTAAATCGAAATCAAATTCTGTTTCGGTTTTGTTAATGTACAGCTATTAGAGAACATGTACAGTGGGTGTAGGAAGTATTCGTACACCTTCTAAAATAGAATAACTTTTTTTATAATTGTACCGAACGATCTGATTTTTTATAATCAATTAGAAGCATTCTACGGGTTTACGAAATGATATGCAAAAAAGGTTTTCGAAAAATTATAATTTACAATTTATTTTATAGGTTATATGCGAAAATAAAAAAGGCATTTTTTTAAACTTTTTTTATTTCGGTTCTCGATGAAAATTTTGAAACATATGTTTTGTAGATATGTTTTTTATGCATACAATACATATAAATTTTCTCCTTTTGTAAGAAATTACGAACTACAGAAAAGTTCTATCCACTGAAACCGTAAAATAAATCGTAGTTCAAGGGGTTAATATGTATTATCTAATCTTTGATTGATATGTATTTTATCGGATAAATATAAAGCATAGCAACGATTTTGAATTCGATATAAATAACGAGGAATGCACCTTCTTTGTTGCAGGAATTCGGAGGGTCCAGTGGCAGGTACGTCTGCCCAAGCGAACAATAGAAAACAGCGAAAGTGTCGGTCAACGAAAGGCGGAAGTTATTGGCAACCTGCAGATCTTATGATTCATGATCCACGATAGCAACAGGCCGAAGCCTGTCCGAAGAATGCTCGATCAAACTATCGAAAGTCAAAATTAATCATTAATAGACAACGGATCTTTATGCAAAATAAAAATGTTCTACCTAAATTGCAACGAACTAATATGTTTAGTGGGTTGAAAATAATATAATAGTATTCGTAAATTCTTCTAATGTGTTTGCTACTTTAAATCACATTCACTCATATTTGTCATAAATGCATAAAATCCGTCGAGTCTAATCATTAATTTCTTATAACTAAATTCACACCGATTAATAATCAACTTCGCTTGGCAATCGTCCAGAATAGATCTTTAACCCCTTACCGTATTTTAACAAGTCAGACTCGTCATAAAAATTTTAAACATAGTCTAATAAATATGAATGGTATGCCTTTCCTTTCAAATGAAATAAAATTTGATTCGTTTGTAATCAATAGACAGCGGATTTTATGCATTTATGACAAAAATGAGTAGGTGTAATTTAAAACATTGAAAACATTAGACGAATTCGAAAATACTTTTATATTATTTTTAAGCTAATGAACATATTAAGATAGAAAATAAACTGTATAATTCCGGTTTGTTGCAATTCAGGTGGAACATTTACATTTTGCATAAGGATCCGCTGTCTAGTAATCAACGTTTAAGCATTCAAATAAATGTAGCCGTACAAAAAATATTAATTTTCCTTTTTCTTCTACATTTTTCGGGATAAAGACGTTTTAATCGCTGTAATTGTAAAGAAAATGGTACGACAAGGGGTTAAGAGTTTTCTCTGTAGAACATTGAATGCCATTCCTACGAGCAGTAACTGTAAACGTCTATTTGCTCGGATCGTGATGCACAAGGGAGGCATACTAGATACCCGTGACCCTCGTTAGCATTCCACTAAATCGCTAATCGTTCCAGGATTCTGTCCAGCGCCACCTCCGCCACCGCCCCCGCCCCCAGTACCTGGCCAGGTGCCGGCCATGAGGATCAACACCGTCGAGGTGAGCACAGCGCCGTCAGTTTACCTTCACGATTCGTCGCGAACGAGCATTGTCTTCCTTTCAGAAACGATTCCGCAAGTAAATAGTAAAAAAAAAACGTGAAAGAGAAAAAAAGACCGCTCGGTTACTCGTTCGAATGATTCTCGCTGTGAAATTGAAAATATTTGCGTTAAAATGACGCTCGGGTAAACAGACGAGAAGGAAAGAATTCGTTCTCAGATTCCTCGTATTATACAGTATTGTGTGCCGGTTCGAATTTCTTTCTTCTCCGTTGCGGAGGAATGCACCGTGAAATCGAAAATATATGGGCTCGAGTGACGCTCGGATAAACAGGAAAAAAGAACTCGCTCCGCGATTCTTTGAACGGTTTCTTAAAATTTGTTGGTCGAACTCGAAGTAAGAAACAGATGGTAAGAAACAGTGAAAATAAAATTGTTCCATCGGTGTGTGTAAAGTTCGGTGTATCAATTAGTGCATTGGTTTCAGTCAAGTACAGTGAAATTGAAATCGTTGTTTAGAAAGTCGAAAACATATTTCAAGAACGATTTCTTTATTTTTGATTTTAAAGTGTAGGAATCTCAATCTTGTTTGATCTATCGAATATAAAAGTACAGAGGTTGCTGAAATAAATTTGTGTACGGCTTGTTAAGTCGCTGCCTTGAAAGATAAGGCGCAAGTGTCGGTGCGAAGCTTGCCGAAAAACCTTGACTACACATCTAAAAATTGTCCGTATTAATTATAGGAAAGAGAAGTTACGTAAACAATTAATTTCTTCTCGTAATAATTTCAATAGGCAATAACGCACCGGTAGTATTAAATTGCTTCTTACGCAATCGTCGAATGCGATCGAACCAAAAATCAGCAAGAACGTCTCAATGAAAAGAGACCTGAGAAATTAGCGAGTGAATTAGCAACGGTCGGCTAACGTCACCGACAGTCTCGATCTGAACGTTATCTTTCGACTGCAGGCGCCAACGATAAGGAGGCCGCAGCTGGCTAACGACGGCTACGAGCCGCCTGCGGCTATTCAGAACGCGATGCTGACGAAGGACAAGAAGCCTTTCACGTACACGCCGGGAATGGGAGGCAAGCTGGACCTCTCGCAGATCCGCAGCCCGCGAATGGCCCGCAGAGTCGCTAAAAACGCGAACGACGAGGGCATCGAGGGTCCGCCGAAGTCCGCGCTCGAACAAAAGCCGGCACCGGTCCCGAACGCTGCACCTAACCTGTTCATTCAGCCCCAGGTGGCGATACCTGTCTTCCCGACCAGTATTCCAGTGCAACCCCCCGCGAACAGGACACCACCCACGCCATCAACAAACAGAACACCCACTACGCCATCTGCTAACTGGACACCGATCACGCCAACTGTCAACAGGAGCCCGCCGATTGGTGAGCGATTTTTAACGATCTGCGTTCATTGTCTCTTAAGGGGGTAGACTGGTTTCCAGAGACATTACCTGACTTCTCTCATTTCAGTTCCAGAGAAGCAACCAGAAATAGTGAAACCGGTGACGAAGGTGGAGACGAAAATAACGCCGCTGGTGACGACATCGGTGCAACCAGGTAGCCCAGAAAGTCCCAGCACGCCTACTCAGGTGACCCTAGCGAAAGCGCCGACGCCGTGGCTACAGAACAAGAACAAACCCCAGGAGGAATTACCCGAATGGGCGAAGCGTCCTAACGCGAACAAACAAAGCTCCTCACCGGAAAGTCCAGTGTCGCCGCCGATTTACACGGTCCAGCAAAGTCAAGCAACGCCACCGCCTACTCAACCACAATGGCAACCAGCTCAGCAGAGGCCGCTGTCTCAGCAGCCTCAGCCTTACCAGAACCCACAGCCCCAACCGTTTGTTCAACAGCAACAGAAACAACCGTATTCTAGTCCTCTGGTGTCCCAGCAAGCCAGTCCGCAGACGCAGGAACGCGTGATACCGATCCGCGTAAGTCGGCCATCTTGGTCTCGAGTTTGCTCGCTTCGCCACTTTATCGTTCCCGTTCTTGGAATCCGTGCAACGAAATTGGAAAATTCTTTTTGCATTTTGATTACGAGCCGTGAGAGTTTCTTCGTGGCTTTGGGTAAAGCTGGGTTTACAATCTGCCCCACAAAAATCATTATATGAGTCGAATCCATACATCACACATGAATACGTTCTTATTTAGTAAGGGGTCGACTCTCCTCCATTAGCAATTATAGCTTGGCACCGTCTCGCCATACTTTCAACTATACATTTGCACGCTACCGATATCTTCCGAATATGGTGTACAAGAGTTCTTATTTTGGTAATACGTTTCCCTCTCAGCTTGCCCTTCGTTATAGACCACACATTTTCTATTGGGTTTGCATCAGGGGATTGGGATGGTCGAGGTAGTACGGTGATGGCGTTTTTCGCTTTCCATTTGGTACAATTGATGGTTTCGCGTTCGCCGACACGCTCTTGTGGGACAAAGACTGTAAATTGAATTGCAATTGATTCGTGTGTTTCAGATCGAGGACAGACCGTCCGTGTTCGACGTGAAACGCGAGCCAGGTCACCATCAGTTCAAGCAGCCGAGTCCTCACCATCAGCAACGATGGGGACAGCAATCAAATCAGAACCAGGTACAAAACCAGGTGCAAAACCAGGTGCAAAAGCAGTCGGTGAATAGTCCTCAGCCTGCACCATCGTCTGGAGGAGCTTACATCATACCCATCATGGTGGAAGGCAGCGATAAGAAGCCTGTCGGAGGTCCTGCACCCAATTCTTCGTACTCGCAGCCTGCCATGATCGTCAGGAACAATGGACAGGGTGCTGAGAGCCAGACCGTGAAAGTGTAAGTCTTTATTGCGAATTACATAATCTCTAATTTAATTAGAGGATGTATACGATTGAATTCTGCACAGGATACCACAACGTGGACCAGTCTCGGTTCAAGATTCAGGACCGGTTCAGTCCCGATCGTTCCGCGTGCTCCAGAAAATCACAGACACAGACTCGACGAACGACTTCGAGCCTGAACAGCTTCGTAAGCTTCAATTGCTAGAGGATGACAGGATTTTGATGAACAAATTCAAAGAACAAGGTACAAGAACTTTCCAAGATATACTGGTTCTAGGTTCCTCTAGGTTCTTAAGGTTTGTCGTTTTCCAGTTGACAACGAGAACACGCTTCACTACGAAGAGGATCCAAGATATCGTGGCTCCGCGATCCCGTCTAGAGCCTTTCGCTATTTGCAGACGATGACTGATTCTGGCGATGTACCTGTTGCGTCCAGTGAGTGTAACCTAATCCAGATTTTTTTGTAAAGATTTATTGCTATCGATTAATCGTGTTTATAGCGCCGCGGCAGCAGGCCGCCATTAACAAGCGACAGAACAGGAATTCAAAGTCTTTCGGTGAGTGTTTCGATCTTGCTGTAAATTTATGATCAACCGATATTCTTCCTTACTGTACCGATAAATCACATACAAAGAATTCAGACCATCTCCTTCTGTGTCAAAATGGACAAAAGAACAACAAGCGATCATTCAAGATATTTTATGCTTCGATTTGATTTCTTACGGTCAAATGATCGTTCCACGATTCGAATGGGCGATTACTTATTGGATTTGGGAATGTTTCAGAGGAAACACAAGCGAACCTGCCGCCGAGCGAGCAACAGGCCCCAGAACCAAAGAAATACATGGGCAGCGCGATTCCCTCGAAGTCCTTCAGGATATTACAGGCGATGACTGCGCCAGAAAGCGTCGGTGAGTATCGTTGCAAATGACGCCGAGCCGTCATCCAATCATCTCGACATGTACCGTGGTATCCATCGGTCGTACTGCTCCCGACAGAAAATATTCGATCAACATCCTCGATACAACTGTTGCAAGAATTACTCTGTAAAAATGATTTCTGTTCTGCAAAAATTATAACAATTCGTACCCTGCGAGGAAACAGAACCGAACGTTCAGATTTGATTGGAAACCTTTCTTTCTTCAAGACAATATTTCATTTCCCGATTTTGTACATCCATACAAAAACATTTTTAAATAATTTTCTGCACGTTCAACGAGTTCAGTTAATTCGATTTTGATTGATATATTTGAATGTTTATATTAACTTGATCGAATACTTTTTGGCAGGCACGTACACGCAATACACGCAGAGAATACCAAACACGCTACTCGTCCATCAAATTAATCGCAAATACGCTTTTATTGACCACTTGTACCATTAATTGTTCAGCGACAAGCATCTCACTCTCATTCTCTCTCTCTCTCTCTCTCTCTCTCTCTCTCTCTCTCTCTCTCTCTCTCACTTTCTCTCACTTTCTCTGTCCCACCATTCTAATGAACGATTAAAAATACTGATGTAGCAAATGACTGCGTGCCGTCGCTGGGACATTCCCGAATCCTGTGTTCACAGGAACAAACGAAAATTCCTTGGCGTGTGTTCAGGTCGATTTCCGGGCTGTGCGAGCAACAGAATCTGATCAAACACCTTTAGACGCGTCCCCGAAATCCCACTTCTCAGTGAGAAGTCTGTTCGAACGGAGGCAAAGATCATTCTAATGTGCAATTTCAATTTTTGAAGCTTGGCGAACGAGTGTCCGGTTGTTGCATACGAACTGACCGCGATCCCTCGTCTTATTTGACACATTAACTAGTCTGCCATAATCCTCAAAAGTTGTCACAACGTCAGAGTAACTACTGCATTGTGATAAAAGTGTATTTATATAAAACCTAGCTGAAGTTGCAACAGTCAATGTGTCAGTAAACGAATTCCGAGTCCTCTTTAATCTTATTCTAAATTAGTTCGATGATTTGTACTCGATCCCGTAGATCCGGAGAATTGTGTTCGGTTGGTGAACGAGCCGATTCCAAGTTTGAATCGTTCGAACCATGTTCAAAGACGGTATCGAACGGTCTGGGAACAATCGATGAACATATTTCCATCGATCGAACAATACAGTCACTCTAGAAATCAATATGGCGGACGTATGGCGAGCTACGAATGGACTGGGTACTTAACCGGGAATGTTGCATGTTCTATTAATGGTTTCACGTGTTCACTGTCGCTGATCATTGACGATTTAAATAATTACAAGCGGTCGTTTGCATGTATCTGGATACGAATATTATTTTGGACTCCGATACACAGGACACATGGCGTCGAGGCGGCGACAGACAGCTGCTCTACGATGAAAGATCTTCAATCTTCGTCGGAAAATCGATCTTTGAATCGAGGAAAAGCAGTTCTATTCTTTTGTTAGATCTTCGAAAAAATAAATGCAAGATCTCCGAAGCAGGAGAAACCTGGTTAACAATTGAATACAATTTTTAAGAGGAAAGAACCGGCCATTACTTCTGCTAATTATCCTGCTGGTTCGCAGCAGGATATCGTTAGCGAACCAAGAACGATCCCTCGACAAAAGAGACTTCCGTCCGGAATAATTGTTTATCGCGAGAGCATGTCTTCCTTCTCTGTTTCATCGAGCTGGTTACCGCGTTCACGAAATTTTCGATGGTTTCCTTTGAACACAGGATCACACGTTTTCTTTTCTCGTAACCGTCCGAAACTACACGTCGCTTATCCTCGCCGTCGGATGTCTTTACCCTCGCTTGTCTGTCGGTTTCTAGCTGCCGGAAGTGCGCCCACGGTAGACGTTTGCCTTGTGTCCTCCTCTTGAACAAACACTTTATTCTCCTTACCTCATCATCTCTCGAGGCTAGAAGAAAATATCAAAATAATCTAAAAATACTATTATATTATCATTCTTCCTACAAATTCAATTTAAGGGAGTAGACTCGTTTCTAGGATTACAAGGGTGCGGGATGCGCCATCTTATTTCTCGATAATACAAAGATGGAGTTTTTCAGTAGTCAAAAGCGCTAGATAAAAGATCAATCTCGGCCGCAATCGCCATCAAAAGTCCTACTTTTCCGTTCACGAGGCGTAATTTGCATTATTCGGCAGCATGTAGCTGTCGCAGCTTTATGAAAATAGCTACGTGCGCAGCTTTATGCTTCCGAATAATACAAATTACGCCTCGTAACCGTATAAATAAGACTTTTGAGGGCGATTGCGGCCTAGATTGATCTTCCATCTAGAGCTTCTGATTATTGAAAAACTCCATCTTTGCATTATCGAGAAATGAGAAGGGTCTATCCACTCAAAAGAAGCTAACAAACATTTAATCAGACTCGATATTAAAAGGCGATGGGATAGAGAGCCTCCTCTGCAGAACATCCTCAATCCTAACTACTTCACGCATGTCTACCGTGGTCGCAAGATGTTCAAAACCTTTTGAGAGCACCCTAGAAAGTAGAAACGGCCGGGAACGGGGACGGAGAACGTAGTGGGTGGGATTCAAGGATCGGGTACGATATGATAAATCAGGGAACGCAGGAGCACACCGACACCCGAAGATCGGAACAGCTGAGAACTTGTTGTCTGAATGCATTGTGCTGTTTGTTGTAGCCACGCAAGAAAATCGTCAAGCAGATTACACCTGCCAAACCGAGAATAACGTTCCGGGCAATCAGCAGCCGGTTGTCCTGCCTCCTTGTCCACCATTTTGGACTCCCGAGGGTGGCTGGTGGGGTTACTACCCGCTACCCTATCCGAACGACTCCTACCCCTACCATCCTGACAACACAGCCTACGTGTACTTCCCGATTTATAATCAGAATTACTCGAGCTATCCTGGGACCAGCGGCGACAAGACACCTTATCCTTATTCTCCATCTTACGTGATCCCGGTTCCTCCGCAAAGTAGCAATCATCGTTGCGAGCAAGGTAACGACGGCGCAACCGTCGCGGAGCCAGCCTTGAAGAGTCAAGAGAAGAATCAGGAGGATAGGAGTCTCGAGAACAAGAGTAACGACAGCTCGAAGGATATAAATCGTTTGACTGAATGTGATAGGGTAAACAACGTGTCGAGGACAGACAGCAGCAACAGCAAGGACAGCGACTGCACCACCGCGATGAACATTACCGACGAGGAGGAGATTCCCGAGACGGTCGTTCCCGAGGAGATCCAGGAGTCTTCGGCAGACAAGCTAACAACAGCTAGCTTGAACGTCCCCGTACCTAACTATACCTACATAGATACCAGCGACTCCAGCGAGTCGACAGACTCCGAGTCCCAGATGGAATCCATCATCGAATCCTCCAAGAGTTGTAGCGATCGCAACTCTGGGGACACGTCCTCGGACACCGAGGACTCCGACTCCTACTTAGCTTACTCCACCGGTCTGAATCCTCATGGTAGAACAGAGAAGGATCAGGAGAGGATTGGCAAACAAGATTCCAAATCTTCTATGGAAGGAAACGCGGGGGACGCGGGAAGGATTAACGATGCGGAGGGAAAAGACGCCACTGCTCCTCATCAGCTGAGCGTGATCTACGAAGACGCAGAGCAAGACTTCGATGGTCCTAGGTCCCAGAAAGCGAGGAAGTTCAAGGATCGGAGCGAAACGGTTTTCGAAGCGACGGACGATCCTCCTGACGAAGCGGATGACACGACGGTTAGCGTGAGTCTGCCGTTGAGGTTCAAGTTCTCCGTATCAGAAAACAACGAGGATGTCACTACGGTTATTGTAGGGGACAGCACCATCAAGCCTGAGAGAGTCTGCGGCAAGGAGGAAGCGAAATCCTCTTCGAGAAGTCAGGAGCAGAAGGCTCAGCCTGTCGAAGTGTCTGCTAACTTCCTGGTGAACAACGACACTTGCGCGGACTTCACTGTCAAGAGAGATTCGTCAGACGATAAACGAAGAACGCAGCAGTCAACGAAGAGCGTCGTAGCTGATAGAGCGAAAGTGGACGCGGCAGAGAAGCAAGAGGACCCAGTGGTGCCACACGTGAACTTCACTCTGAGGAAGATCCCGACCAGGCTGGGTCGCATCAACTGCGAGGAGACGGTGGAGACAGAGTTCACGATCAGGAGGAGGAGTTCAAGAAAAGAGGAGGATTGCTCGCTCAGTACGAGCACGGTCACGTCGAACGAGGATAGCTCTACGATCAGCAGGGAGACGGTGATCGAGGATCGATCAGAACCTCGGGACTTCAACAGGGACGTCTTAAAACCGGAGGTGATCGTATCCGAGTGCAACAGCTCCAACAACGATTACCCGAGTACAAAGAGGAATAACGAGACGATCGACACCGCAGTCGACTCCTCGAGGAAATTGGACGAAGAGAGGACGACGAGAGACCCGAAGCACCTGCTGAGCGTGCAAAACTCTCGCGAAGAGACCGACGACGAGGACAGCGGCGTCACTTCGGACATGAGCAGAATGATCTCCGAGGTGGACACGGACTCCGAGTGCACGTCCACGAGGAACATGAGGAAGTACCAGAGGACGCAGACTCATTCGCGACTCTTCAGGCTGCTGAACGATGATTCGGTTTTACCGGAAGACTCTATAAAGCCCGAGGACTCCTCCTCGAGGAGGCAACAGCTGAGCCTGCCGCTGAAGAACAACGGGTTTAACTACGATGAAAGTTATTGCTCGAATTACTCGAGCGGTTTGACCTCGCCGGAGTACTCGCCCAGCTGCGAGCAGTCCTGGAGGCTGCAGGACCCTGAACTCGCCACGAACATCCTCAGAACTCACGCACCCAACGATCAACAGGAAGAGCACCATGCTGGGCATCCTCTAACTCGGCAGGATCGAGTCGTTTGCAAGGAGGACCCCTACTACCAGGCCTGGAAGACCAGCAAGTCCCCTGTTTGCGGTGATCACGATGTCGTCCCGTCATTGGCCTTCAAGGTCCTGGAAAGCAGAAGACCACCGTGGGCCTACAAAGTGAATGTACTCTGTCCAAGGATCAAGAGCACGAAGAGCGTTCCTCGCACCTTGCAGCAAAGGAAAATCGATAACGATTCCCCCAAGGTATCCTCGAATCCCATGTCCTATGTGAACCTGAGAACCGAGCGTTGCTGATGGCCCGGGGCAGATTGAGGTCCACGGAACGAGCCTCGCGCAACTTTTCTCTAGCATTCGCAACACTGGGCTGACTAGGCCCGGGGGGGCTACAGGCTACGTGGTTTTTTTTTCTATCGGTACATATCGTTTCCATGTAATGCTCATCTGTATCGCTCTTTACTTTTCTTTGTTTATCTAGTTTTTCCTTTCTTTTTCTTACCAGTCTTGCGTATTTACTTTTTGATACGTTCTTTTTGGTTTTTTTCTTTACTATTTGGTCATTTTGCTCTATCTTTCTTTCTATGTTTTTATTGTTTGTTTGTTTGTTTCTCTCTCTCTTTCTTCTGCCTCCTACATGCATTTCTAGGTCTGGTTCGATTCTGGACCCTTAGGGTCCTCGGAGGAAGCCATTTTCTGGGAGACTCTCTGTTGCGCGATGGAGATTGGGAGGGGACACGAAGATCATAAGGGTCATAAGGATTATACGGATCATGATGATCATAGGTCACAACAAATATATAAAACATACGTATAACCATAAACGTAGGAAGCACAAATATATCAAAATATATACAGGGTGAGGCGCTAGAAACAGGCCACCTGAATAACTCGGCTGCTATCGGTGTTAGGAAGAAATGCATCGGGTGGAACTTGCTTGGTTTCGGGGGGTCATTAATCTGATGTTAGTAGCTTTTTTGTAGGTGGACGCGTAAAGGACATACGAAGGTCACCTCATTTTTTTAAATGGAATAGTATGTTTTTTTATGTACTATCGGATAGAGCCTTTTATAACGCGTACAATGACCTATGGGTCAAGGTCATTCGTGGTCTGGGTTAAGCCAATTGCGATGGAAAATAATTTACTTTGAGGAAATGATCGAACACTTCCTTGCCGCCTCTGGTTGTTGATATTACTTCATCTCTGTCCCGTAATCTGTTGTTATGGGTCGTTGAATGAAAATAAACATTCGATCACGCTGTACTCTTCACCTGTACATACGATTTGTCGTTTATGAAAATCTCTGCCGAGCGAAGTGCGTTTTAAGTTTCCGAAATGCGTTATTCGATAACGGAGAAAGTAGATATGGTTTTTGTTTATGGGGAATGTCGCCAAATTGTAAGAGAAGCAGTCCGTTTGTACGCTGAACGGTTTCCCGAGCGTGGCAGACCCTCGCGATCTGCCTTCACGAATGTTATTAAAAGTTTTCAAGAAACTG
>CM052200.1:9506946-9517878 GCA_028455805.1 Lasioglossum figueresi | reverse complement strand
CGAAATACAGTGAACATTTTAGCAGCTATAACACACAATCCCCATGCCGGTACAAGGCAGCTAGCACGTGGAAGTGGCATCGGTCAACGAAGCGTTTTACGAATATTACATTTAAATAAATTGCATCCTTTTCATGTTTCGCTTCACCGAGAATTACATGGGAATGATTTTCAAAACCGTGTAAATTTTTGTGAACGGGGTCTGCGGAAATTACAGATCGATCAGGCATTTTTGACTAGAGTTTGTTTTCAGACGAAGCCACATTTACAAACTGTGGCCAAGTCAATCGTCATAATATGCATTATTGGTCAATAGAAAATCCGCGTTGGCTGCGAGAAGCGGATAAACAAAGACCTTGGTCTGTAAACGTTTGGTGCGGACTTCTTAATACTGAAATAATTGGCCCTTATTTTATCGATGGCACATTAAACGCTTCGCGATATAAACACATTTTAACGGAAATTTTACCACAGCTGCTAGAAAATATTCCACTTCGCGTACGGCAAACTATGTGGTTCCAACAGGACGGATGCCCTGCTTATACCGCACGGATAATTACTCGATTCCTCAACGTGAAATTCGGAGATCGTTGGATTGGTCGTGCAGGAAATCATAAATGGCCTGCGCGTTCTCCAGATTTAACACCTCTGGACTTCTATTTCTGGGGAAAAATTAAAACAGCAAGTGTATAACGAGATACCAACAACTAGAGAAGACATGAAAGAACGTATAAGAAGAGTTTGTGCCGCGATAAACCCAACTGAAATTCAACAGGCAGTATTATCCGTTAAGCAACGCTTAAGAGCATGCATCGATGTTCAAGGTCGACGGTTTGAACACTTGTATTAGTCGTGTATTACCGTTAGATACATAAATCAACGATGCTCGATCATTTCCTCGAAGTAAATTATTTTCCATCGCAATTGGCTTAACCCAGACCACGAATGACCTTGACCCATAGGTCATTGTACGCGTCATAAAAGGCTCTATCCGATAGTACATAAAAAAAACATACTATTCCATTTAAAAAAATGAAGGTGATCTTCCTATGTCCTTTACGCGTCCACCTACAAAAAAGCTACTAACATCAGATTGACCCCTCGAAACCAAGCAAGTTCCATCTGATGCATTTCTTCCTAACACCGATAGCAGCCGAGTTATTCGAGTGGCCTGTTTCTAGCCCCTCACCCTGTATAAGACAGTATCCATAAAATTCTGACCCCCTAATTCCTGGTCGCGTGATACTCGCACAGAAGTACAAAATAAAAGATAAAAGCCATCGATCACACGCAACAGAGTGTCTCGCATTAAACGGCTTCATTTTACCCCTTTCTTTTCTCATTGTCAGTATTATCTCGCACCTATCATCAATATTTTTCGTTGGTCACAACGATAGCAACGTGTCCCAATCGCGTACAATCTTGCATCGTCGCGACTGTATCGATCCTATCAGCCGTCACACGAAGTATTTTTTCATCTTTTTTTCTGAAAGTTATTTTCTTTCATTGATTTTATTTATTTATTACTTTTTTGGTTGCTGAAACTTGTTACTTGTTTGTGTTCCCACCACCGATTAACACTTGCAGTCTAGCGTTTTGTTTCCACGAGATCTTTTTTCTGTTTTTGGTTGGTGCACACTTTTCCTTTCTTCCTTTTTTTTTTTCGCCGGGAATGTTTTGTGAACGTTGGAGTAGCCACGCTTGTGAATCCAGTTTGAGAATGATCTGGTGCGTCTGGTTTTCTTGTAGCGAAGATTTCGTGGGGGCCCGACGATTCGTTTATCGATCGTCTTTGAAGATTTCGTTCCAGCAATATTGATTTTTTTTTATTAGTTCTCCTGTGAAACCACCTTTAATTCTATCCAGCAATTCATTCTCTATCGAACATCCTGTATTACAGAGACCTGTTTTCTTTCCAGAAACCGCGTAAACATGCAGAAGAAATCACGGAAGTCTCTGACACTTGATTTTTAACGCAAACGCCACAAGCGACACGTTCATTGTTTTATTCTAGCTTCGATAGCCTGCGAATTTTCTGCATTTAATTACTAAATTGCTGAATTTTTATTTAGCTCCTGTTTCTTGAAATCAATATGAACAACATTTAGTTTTGCGTGGAGACTCGCAGTCTGTCGACAACATTTCGAAAGAGCATTTCTCTCCTAGGATTCAGCATGACGAATCATCGCCATCACCATCTAGCGACTAACAAAAATGTCCACCGTTGATCGCCGCGTGCATGGTTGGTTGTGCATTTGCTATCTGCTACGATGCATCTTGCGATACAGCTATAATAACAATGTACACGGTGTCGTTCGGATGCGTCGGTTAATGCGATTTCGCGTTAAACGCGTGCACGCGAGATCGATCCTGGCGAGAATCACGATCGAATCGCGGTCTACTCATTCGATCAGTCGTTAACCGCTCCCCGATGTTAATCCACGCTTCGAGTAAATTGCACATTAATGTCATTCATTGCCTCGATCGGCTTCGGTTCGCCAATGGGACCGTTCGCCACCGGAAATGGACCTTGATAAATCAATCCGACTGCAACCACCCTTGAATTTAGTCCCGAATTTCGTCTAGTATAAAATCCTCGTCCGTGTTTTAAAGAAATATTCAAAACGAAGTGATTCGTGGGAGTACCATTTTATTGACACGCCTCTGCACACAGTCGTGACAAATATATTAACATTTGTTTCTCTGATTTTTCAGGTCCCGACGCAACAGATTACTGAGCAAAGACGGGTACCTACTTAGGAATCATGGCATTGTTAGTGTGTTTTCTCCTTATTTCTTCTTTATTTTCATTTTTTATTTTGTCTACACCGGCGATCCGCAGCGATCGATCATGCGACGCTGAAGAATCCGGAATCCTCCTCGTCGCCTGTATATCCTACATTATTTTCTCTTCTCTTTTTCCTTCTCTCTCTCGATCCCTCTCCGCTCCATTCTCACTGTTTCTTTCAATAATCCCGCGGTGGGTGCGCAATGCCGAGGGACGATATCACGCGACTTCTTTTCTTCACCATCCTCCTCTGCCCCCTTTTTTCGCGAGACAATCGATAAATCACCGCGTCGCGTCGATCCGCGGCCGGTTTATCGTGCGAGCGGTTTGTTCACGTAGAATCAATGCCTCGTTGTGACGTTCGTGTACCATTTCGTTTTGTTTCGTTCCGTTTTAGAGAGAGCAGGTTCGAAACCGACCCGAAGTAACCGGCTAAAAGTATGTTTGTATCGATACTGTCGTTACCTTCGATCTGTCCTTGTGCCTTATTTAGTGTAAGTTGTGTAAAATAAATTATTTGTAAAGTTGTTCCTCGAGATTCATTCCTTCGGGTTACTCCAGCTGATTTTTCTACGAGATTTCACAAGAATCGCAAAGATCACGAGGACGGTAAGTTCCATCAGCGATCGTAATAAAGGAATCATGATAAAGGTTCACAAGTGGACTGCGGATCTTTATGCGTTTATAACAAAATTGAGTAGACGAAATTCAAAATTATAGGAGAAATTTCGAAATTGAAGATATGCATTTATGATTTCTCATCTATTAAAATTATTAAGGGAAGAAATAATATTCTGTACGGTTTCGATTTCTTGCAATCGATGCAGACAATTTTTATTTCGCATAAAGATCCGTAGTCTAGTTATAAGGGGCACAACGAATACAATGATCGTAATGGTCACAAAGGTCATGAAGGTCGCAAACATCGTTCGGAATTGTTTGTTTCTTGCGATTACGAAAACAAAATGGTATTCGGTTCCAAAATCACGATCTCCCCACCTAAGTTCCCACAGGTCTCCCTCGAAATTTGAGATCATCGGACAAAAACGGATTACAATTTTGTCGAAAATATATTTGCTCGATCCCGCGAAGTTTCACAGGGTGATATAAACTCGTTGCCTGTGCATAACGTATGCGATCACTGTCCACAAGCCAACGCACCAGACGGATTCCAACAAACGCAGTCCTCGGCTCTCCATGTTGCCAATGCTCCAATGGAACGGGAATATTTGATAGCAGAGCATGTGGCCGACGTATAACAGCAACGGGTTCATGCCTGTTCAAAAATAACATCGACAATCGAATGATTTAACAACGTTTAAACAAAATGAAAGTAGGTGTGCAGTGACAGACGAGTTGTTACGCAGTCGTGTGAAAGTGGCACGTACCTGGGATTCGGAAAGGCCCGCCATTCCACAGGTTGACAACGTCCACGAGCAGGTAACACGCGGTCAGTAGCGCGAGAGAGAAGGACGTCGTGACGAACACGAACGACAGAGACCTGTTTGATGACGAATAAAATCATGTGTTGCAATCGATGCGTGCGTACTTCGTTTCTGCGAGCTATTTCTGGAAGTACTGTACGCACCATAAGCTCTTATTCACCGGGATCACGTTGGTGAAATGTAGGGCGCAACCGATGCAGCCGAAAACTGCAGCCCACGCGAGCCACCTAATCACCCGCGCCTTCCAGTCCTTGTACGACATCATAATTATGCCGGCGTGCAGGCCGAGGAACACGTGGAACGTTGACGTAAGCGTACCTTGGAAAACGAAGCACGTTTTCGGCCGTGAGTCTCCGATAACGCGAACACAATAATCGACTTTTATATTGTCTGCCTCGCGCGATCCGTGGAAACTTTCTCAAAAATTATTTCGCATGAAATACGAAACTTTTTGCAAGGTAAAAATTGTTGTCCCCTGCGTAGACATGTGTATCTTTTCTTAACCCGGCGTTGGTAAGGTCGTAAAATGTATCGAAAGTGGTAAGGTGGTGTCTCACAGACCCCACCGAAATAATATATTGCATTATAAAAATAAATACCTTTTTCATGAATATAAACGCAGATCCACGAAATTAAATTTTCAAATACTCTCTGGCCCGACTCGCTGTCACGCGTTGCTACAATGTCACAATCAATCTAAAATCTCTGGGGTCTGTGAGACCCCACCTAACTAACGGCGGGTTAATACTTTTAATCGGCTGAAAATAATGCAAGAGCATTGTTTTGCATTTTTGTCATAAATTCATAAAAATCTCGTCTAGCGACCGTTTAAGCAGGACTCCCTTGTTCGATCAAAATTTGCAATCAAGCGGTCGAGTTAATTGCCGAAGGGTTAATGGTATACCTAAAATTCCTTCGGGGTCATACGGGCCGGCGTTGTAAACGGTCGCGGAATGATGCAAATGAGGTTCTTTGAGCACTATTCTGTCGATGTAGCCGGCTGCCCCGCCGGCGCAGTCATAGTGCTTCCCATCGTCGTGCAGACCGCCGGGACCGAGGTATCCGCTGACAATAATTCTTTGAATCACTTGGCGCGAAGAGGAACGGTTGTTCGTTGCAATATACGTACGTACGTGGGACATCCGGGAACTTCTAGGCAGAACGTCAGGACGCAATGAACGGCGACAATGGCGAGCATTACGCACCATTGGGTCAGCAACACGAAGATGTCTTGCACCTCGCGTAGCATGGGAGACTGTGGCATAGAATTTTTGCGATTTACAGCTTCGAGGAAGGAATTCGGCTTGGAATTAGACTATTTTATAAGGATCATGTCATCTTGCACTCACTTGCGACTTCACCGACCTCTTGGACATCAAACAGAGGTAGGTCGAGGCGACGATTAGGTAAGTCAGGCTGAAACGTTGCAGAACACCGAATATTCTGATCGTTTCGAGTTGAGCTCCAGCGGCGGCTGTGTTCAACGATACTCCGATCAGAAACAGCAGGATGCTTCTCTGTTAACGATAAACAATAAATTAAACGATAATCTATCTGTGATATAATACACCGAATGTCGATTAATGATCGTCACGATCATCACGATCATGACGTCGCGGTCAATCAATTAATCAAAGATTAGATAAGTTTAGAAGATCGGGCGAAAGTATGTCAGATAAAATTGTGGAACATGATCTACTATCGCTTGACACAATTTTGTCCCCCGGTAAACAGTCACCGAGCATTTCCGATATCATGGAAATGTTGTAATCAAAGTCTTGCAGCAGGAACGAGCGAGAGTTGAAAAACGTGAAGGAAGCAATCAGCTTGAAGAACCTTAACGATTCCTTTCAGGATGACGACTCTAGGCGTCATGCGCTTCATCTGGCCAGCTACTGATACGGGGATGCACACCCCCATGATCCATATGAAGCATGGGAAGACCAGGTCCCCTAAAAGCAGTCCGTTCCAAGTGGCGTGTTCCAGGATCTTGTAACCACCGGATCCGTCGTTTACGAAGATCATTAACAAGGTGCTCGCCCTGTCGAAATTCAAACAATTCGATCCATCAATCTGTTAGGGATGCTTCTCGAAATAAGATTGTTTTTATTAAAGTTTCAAAGTGGAATTGATTAAAAATTTAATGTCGATCGGTCCAAGAGGTTTTGGAGCCGATCTTCTAGATTTCTAGTCGACGACAAGGTGTCGGTAGAAACTGCTTGTTCGAAGGAAATAGCTGACAGGCTTCGAAGGCTCACCCTCGAACTGTATCGATTGCTTTCACGCGACGTTTCTTGGGTTGTTTCGTCGCGTCGTCCACCTGATGTTTCGCGCACTTCTTCCGGCACAGGTGCCATAGCAATTTCAGGCTGGACAGGCCGAGCAGGACGACTATCAGCACCCCGAAAATAACAAAGAGCTCTGGAAGAAGTCGAGTTTACCGTTGAGACATCGAACATCCAGTAATTCTGTCGAGCATTGAACGTGATCCGTAATGCTCCATAATTAAACTACAACTCAGAAAAAAAACACAGGACGGCGAGAGCGTTCGAAGAAGTTGGAAATATCGTCCATTATTTTTAACCCGCCGTTAGTTAGGTGGGGTCTCACAGACCCCAGAGATTTTAGATTGATCGTAACATTGTACCGACGCGTGACAGCGAGTCGGGCATGAGTGTATTTAAAAACTTAATTTCGTGGATCTGCGTTATTACTATGAAAAATGACAAGCCTTTTAAGCAATACCTAATCTTATATTCATAAAAAAGGTATTTATTTCTATAATACAATATATTATTTCGGTGGGGTCTGCGAGGCCCCACCTTACCAACGCCGGGTTAAAAATGGAAATCTAATCCGCTTCGGTTTTAGACAAATTTCACTGTGCATAAAAATCGGCAGTCTTTTCAACAGAATCATTAACCGCGTAAAACGAAACGCTTGAAGCAAAATTGGCGGTCTTGCCTGTGTAAGCATAGGTGGGTGGTGTCAAGACCGTGAGCTCGCAGCCTTCCGGTTGAATCGACAGCTCGTAGACGCCGAATTGGCCAAGGCTCGGCGTCAGCTCGCAGATCACGTTGCTGGAATGCGAAAAACAGTTTCTGTGACGCGCTTGAACGATGCAGATAACCGTGAACAACAGTAGAACCGGTTGAACAAAAACACCTCCGCTCGACGCGTCGTCGGATCTACCTAGTGTTCTTCGCAGACAGATATTCGATGGGGTCCTCGGCGTCAAGGATCCTCAAACTGGATGGCCTGAGAGTGTCGATCGTCACGCTGGGACTCGAGTTCGCTGCTAGTTGCTTGATACGGGTGTACGGACACTGGAAAAAGGCACATCCGATGTCCGAGTCTTTACTAACGCGGGACCCCATAGTTTTATTATTGTTATGTACTTCAGAAATATGAACTACGTAACATTATGCCAGTAACAAATAATCGAACCCTTGCGCCGAATGCATTAACAATTTTATTAACGACAAATACGATCGATAGAAAGCTATAATTACATAACGTTATGTTCTTGATGAATATTTTTGACGAAGCTCCGATTAATACGATAGCAAAGTGTGCAGTACCAATAGGATAAGATCAAAATCATTATACCAGAGGATATTTCATCCGAAAGGAAACAGTTAAAAAAGAAGAAGAAGAGAATAAACTCACGGCAGCGCAGTCGAACGATAGCCAGTAGAGCCACGCGTCCTGCTCCTCATGTTCGTTTCGCAGACGCAGACAGGCTTCGTCGAATCGCAAGCTGTCCTGATCGCAGACCTCGGAGCTGTACATGATCGTCAGCTGGCGGAATGTTCAAACAAACGCAGCTGCGAA
This sequence comes from Lasioglossum figueresi, assembly GCA_028455805.1. Classification (NCBI taxonomy): domain Eukaryota; kingdom Metazoa; phylum Arthropoda; class Insecta; order Hymenoptera; family Halictidae; genus Lasioglossum; species Lasioglossum figueresi. The sequence continues at coordinate 9,509,812 of CM052200.1, read as the reverse complement.
CAGGAACAAACGGCGAACCGTTCGCTGGGTACAGTTTCACATAATTTCATTATACTCCGAAAGAACAATTTCAAACAGCAAATAGTTTTTTCATCGTATTTGACTAATTCGTAGATACGATAGTACCTCGATTATCCGACCGCTTTATTTCCTGATTGCGATATTAGAATGCAACTCTTACGAATAGATTGTGGATCTTTATGCAAAATAAACGTTTCCATCGATCGGTGCGGATAATCGGGGTTATAGCGTGTACTCGTTATACATACTGTTAGTTTCAAAAGCCCGCGTGTGTGTACGCTCTGATGATAGCGGCCAGGAAGACAGCGTCGGATAAAAAAAATCCGGATTAAACGTGCGAGACTTTTGGGGGACAGTGAAACGATCAAAATCGTATTTCTGGAAGGTCGTCGATTCGATCGACTCGGATACGATCGAGTACGATTCGCGTTGATTTTCGCGCCGATCGAGCGACGTCGATCTCTAGTGACCGTCGGCTCGCGACTACGAAGTGGCACGACAGCTTTCCAAGATCCGCGGGACACGAGTCGAATCCCCGCGAATCACGTGGGTGCATCGACTGACATTTCACCTGGCATTCAACAGGTGAGATCTTACCTGACCGCTGCGCTGGCTGCGCTAGTTACAAAGCCGCCACGCAGGAGATGCGTATGCCATGATTTCAGAACTGTTATGAAAACGATTTTGAGTCTCGCTACTACGGTACCGGAGAAGATTCATAGCGAAGAATTTATTTTGTTTTACGTACTCGGTGTACAGGGTTTACAATTGCACCTTGTCGCATCTTCGTCGTCGTCGTTTTTATTTCTCGATTTCTAATTGGGTAATGACAGCATTCTACATTTATTTATTACTACGGTACTAAATCCGTTTACCTACGCCACTGACGCAGTCGAGTAAACTCTCGAATGTCGGTCAAATTGTTTTGCATAAAAAACATGTTTCCCAAGGGATTTTCGGCGAATCGAAAAAATATTTCTTGTAAGGAAGAAAATTTCTTGTATGGTAGAAAATTACACTAAAATGATAAGAAATTTTTTTCCGACTTGCCAAAAATCCCTGTCGGAAAACATATTTTTAATGCAAAATTTTAGCTCAATCCGATGTGACCGATTTTCGGAAATTTACCCGGAACTTTTAGCGATGTCGGTAGTTCAGATACTGAAAGTTCCACGTTATCCCCGGTCCCATTTTTGGGGCTGCCGATTCCATGGCATAGGCAAATGGAAACAGGCATCGACGAGATTTCTGTTAAAGACTGCCAGCCTTATGGGACTACGTGAACCTGAATATTTCGGTGAACTCTTACGCCCTCTAGGATATATTCTGGCACCAGCCAGAGAAACAGAAGGCCACCGACGGCATTTTATCGGTGCAGAAGACCACTGAGGAGATTCTGGTTGCGACGCATCGGCGAGAAGGCAAATCATCACGAAACCATATCGATTATTATTAAATTTTATATTCTCCGCCATATTTTAGACGATGTTTTGGCACTATTTTGATACTATTTTCGTCGGTGGTGGAACGTAGACTACTGCAGCTCCCTGAGGCCTTGACAGAAAAGCCCATAAGATGCAATCAGAGAGTAAATGAGTGCTCACGCCCGGACTTTGGCCGTGCCACTATTGGCTGCACATCAACTCGCAGTCCGGACAAGAACCTACATCGACTCTCAGTGACTCTCGGTCCGGACAACATCATTTTTGGCCTTGATCAGAATAAAAAGTTTATAATGATTGATTCGCAGCACCCGTATTATATTATAAACAATTTTTATTTGAATATGTTCTCCAAGTTCAGTTTCTCTCTCTTTTTCATGAAATTAAGAAAATATCATGTATTAATCCCAGATAGCACAGTGCATCTTAAAAATGTCGTTTTCTCGTCGTTTTTACGTTAGGTATGAGATGCATTAAAGGTACCTTCCTGCAACCGTCAAAACGACGTCCGAAGAAGTACGCCTGTCGGGGCGTGTAAAGACACCTCTTTGTAGACGATGTTTTTACGACGATTATCACCCTGGCTCGTGTCATACTAGCATGTAATTAATAGAGAGAATTTTCAATAATAAAATGAATGTAATATTCTGTATTATTTTTATGTTCGAATTATTTCCCGTTCGAGTTATTTTAAAATAACTGCAGAAAATAATTATTTAATAAGGTCAAATAAATCGAAGGATTACAGAAGTAGACACATTATACTAACCAAAAAAGATCGAACAACATTTTAGCTCTACTTCCAACAAACTGGAAAATGTATAAGGTACTATTTACAATTCCTTAGGACTTGGAGAAATTATATGTTCAGTTAGGAAGTCGGAATTTAACTATAGTTACTGAACTTGGAGAACATATTCAAATAAAAATTGTTTATAATATAATACGGGTGCTGCGAATCAATCAATATAAACTTTTTATTCTGATCAAGGCCAAAAATGATGTTGTCCGGACTGAGAGTCACTGAGAGTCGATGTAGGTTCTTGTCCGGACTGCGAGTTGATGTAGGTTCTTGTCCGGACTGCGGGTTGATGTAGGTTCTTGTCCGGACTGCGAGTTGATGTGCAGGCAATAGTGGCACGGCTAAAGCCCGGGCGAGAGCACTCTCATTTACTCTGTGATGCAATGTTTGTACCACCATCGACGAAATACTGTTAAAGACTGCCAACCTTATGGGAGATCGTGTCACTCGAACAATTCGGTGTTTTCTTACGCCCTCTAGGATGCATTCTGGCTGAAGTAAGAAACAGAAGGCCATCGACGTGATCTCGTCGGTAAAGAAGGCCACTGACAATGAGTAGATTCTCGTCGGTGAGAAGGCAAATCGTCACGGAACCATACTG
>CM052200.1:9470798-9506846 GCA_028455805.1 Lasioglossum figueresi | reverse complement strand
TCTCTCTCCTCAATGGTCTTCTGCACCGACGAAATGTCGTCGGTGCTTCTGTTTCTCACTCCAGTCAGAATAAATTCTAGAGGGCGTAAGAGAACGCTGAAAAATTCGTGAGACACGTAGTCCCGTAAGGCTGGCAGTCTTTAACAGTATCTCGTCGGTGACTCGTGACATTTATGTTTGATGTGATATTACGACTACGAGCCTGAATCACAATGTTTCCGTTTGGGCCGAAATTCTTATCGCGAGTCAGACTCGTCAAAGTGCGGCAAGGGATTAAAGGGACAGTCGAAAGAGCGACTTCAAAGGTGCCGCCTCTTGTTGTATCCCTATTCTTTGGTTTCTCTGTTCCCAGTACAGTGCTGCCACCTAGTTTCGTTTTTAGCATGGATCAGAACCCACATCGTCTTCAGCATGGATCAGATCCAGATACCCTGGATTACGCGATCTATAATCTATTCATTAGAATATATATATTCTATATGAATATTTCCAGGCAGTATCACATCGAGATAATTTATTTGATACATTGATTATTTCTAGTTATTCAATATTTATGCTGCTAGACTGCGGATCCTTATGCATTTATGACTTCCAAAAATGTTAAAACAATGCTAGCTACTACCATTGAAAATAAGATTTTTCAAGATTCCACGTTCTCAAAATTTGTCTATTCCTTTCGATAAAAAGCACATTTCCTTACAAAGAGAAACACACGTTTCATTAAATACGATCTTTATTCATTTAATATAGCACAGTACATCAGGTAATATTTCAGGAGTTTTTAACCATTATGTACCCCATCATGTATAAAACAATTCCACGTATACGTTTGTCTATCGTACGCTTTCGTCTATCTGCCGAAGAGATGAAAGCCTTTCCTGACACGATGACACGCTTTCCCTGTCGTTGGCAGCTGCGTTCGAGATCCTTTGGCAATGTTAATCGACTTTGTTGTTTGCAGCTCTCTCTCTCTCTCTCTCTCTCTCTCTCTCTCTCTTTTGCGTAATTTTTATCGTGTATATTTGTACAACAGAACTATATGTCTACACAACGGAATATCTACAGACGTTGCAAACACCCCAGTCAGGGAAAGTAGCCGAACTTGTACCAGCACCTAGGTTGGACCCAATTTACAAATCATGGTGAATTAGTATGATAAATTAGGCTACTCTCTCCTACAAGTACAATAGAATAACTAGTTTTTCTGGTCAGTTTGTTCCTTGTACAACGTTTTCAAGTCCGAGATCGAGCCCGTTCCGCCATTGGACAAAGGAGGTCGGCCTATCCTCTGCACGGTGTTCTTTTTCGTAAAACCAGAAGGACTCTTCTCGTTGGAGATGTCTTCTATCGACGCCTCATCCTCGGAAGACTTCACCATTCCTTTGCTCCACTTGGACAACCATTCGCTGGCCTCGGTCTAAACGGAAGCATCAAAAAGTAGAAAACCGAAATTCGGCTACACGTCGCGGCTCTCCTTCAAAGATCGATCGGTCTTACCTTTTTCCCTTGAGACACCGCAGTCGCCTCTCCTTGCTTCTCTTCAGTCTTCTTCAACTTCTCCAATTCCCTTTGCAACTTTCGTTCCGTTTGATACTTCGCGACCGCTTGCGCCAGTGGTCCTAACTCACCTCTCATGGCTGCATTGAACATCGCCTGATTAAGAAAAGTAATTTATTATGTCGCATACATATTTTCTTTTCTGTACGCGAAAAATTGATAAATCGGATAAACGGACACTGTCGTCGAAGCGTAGCGATTACTCACGTTTCGACGCCTTTTCGAATCCGCATTTCCGATCGGTTCGGTTTCGGTTTGCGGGCCTAGCTCGAGCAATATTTGAAAATCCGCGTGCTCACCGAGACGGAAGCCCACGCCCACTCTTGAGTCGGTGCCTGCGAAACAGAACTCGATTAAAAAGAACCAAAGTGCTGTGTATTAAACTCGGAATGAAAATGGAAAGAAGTAGTTGTTTTGTCCAGATTTAATGTCCAAAATGTTCACTTTATCGTTTATATAGTCTGTGCTAATATAGTTGTATAATCAGAGTTGTGCTAATTTAAATACATTGTAATTGAAATATATTGGCGTCTAATCAATTACTAAATATTTAACTATTGCACGAGATATTATATCAATTTCATATTCATAAAATGACAAAGATCGTATTGGAGTGGAATTATTCTAGGTCGGAAGAAATGTTTAATTTCCGAGTTAAAATAGCTCCGACTGCAAAGGGTTAAATAAAGGCATCATTGAATGAACGTTAAGGTCACAGTGTACTCGTTTGATTAGATTCTAACAGCAGATTCGATATATTTCTACTGCCATTGGAAAAAAATCACGCGTCCTGCGTTATCGGTCAACAAAACTGTCGGTGCTATCGTGTCCATCGAGCAGAGTGTAGGACGGAGTGAAACGAGCAACGGAGTTAAACGTGCGCGCCAGCAGTGAAAGTGGTTTGCGTGTTGGCTTGGCACGAGAACCTCCTGATTAGCCGAGGCGGGGTACGAACTCCACGAGAAAACGGTGTTCGTGAAAACTATGACACGTGGGCGTGACGCAACCGCCGTTACCTTTCTTAATCGGCGGAATATTCGAGTAGATCAGCGAGAGAATTGTGGGCAGCTCTTCCGGGATGATCAGGCACGAGGTATCTGAAACGATTTCGATGTTTCTTCAAATCACTCTCGCTCGTGAAACACCTGGACTGGTCGAAACCGATCAGGTCCACACTCTTGGACTCCACTTTCGATTTCGATGCTTTCTGATTCATCGAATCAGAAATAACTTTCTTTAAATTGGCCGTGACTCGGTCGAGCTTTTTTTAATCTTACCAGGATTTTGAAAGAGAGGAAACAATTTTTTGGAATTGGATTTTTAGGATTCATTGTTTGTGTCATCTGCTCGCGAAGTTAATGGACTTGGAAAGCGGGCAGCTCACTGAATAATGAGATTCTTCGCGAGATCTCTGTAGATTCAGACGAGATGGCCCTCGCGAGTTGCTCTTCAGAGGCGAAGATTTGCATAAGACGCGGCAAAGTGTTGTTGCGAGACACTTGTGAATTTTTTTTTGCGATTCGACTATGATCGAGAAGCGTTGCATCAAGTAGGCGAAGGACGCTAATATTTATATGTACATATACTCACGATCGTAAAGCAGCAACAGAACGCACAGCGTCGCTAGGACGTCCTTCGTGCTCCACATTTTTCTGGGACGTCTTCTCGTGATCCTTATTCAGGTCTGTAGACGTTGCGTCATTCCGCACACCGGTGGATCTTCTAGGATTCAAATAGTTAATCGTCAGTTTCCCATCTAGTGAAAAGAGCACCGATTTCCATCGACAAACATCCAAACGGATGCAGACGAGAGTAGAAATCGCGAGCAGACGATAAACTTTCTGTCGCGATCGTCACGTTCGCGTTAGGAGATCGGCGTTTCTCCTCGAAATCAATTCACCAGCGACGATCGGGTGTACGAATAAGTTCTCTCAACTCAAAGATTCATCAATTTTTGCTATCTTTTTCCAAACAACCCAGATAGCACGCGACGTCTGAAAGACCTTCATTTAACGTCAATTTTAGATTGAACGTCTTGAAGACATTAATGTACAAATGTCATAAAGCATTTTTTAGGTCAACCTTAATTGTGCACATAATTATGAAAATGGTCTATGTCAAAATTTGAAAGGAACGAGTTTATCAGTTATTTCACATCGCGTTATTTTAAACTAAATGAACGATATGGAATTCGTTTAGCGTTAATATCCTTTTCCTTGAAATATCTCGAACCAAAATATATATGACACAGACGACTTTCATAATTACGGGCACAATTGTACCTTCTTTCCATTAGGTTTCTACGTCTCTCGGATAATCCTGGATGTTCCGAGAAATCCTGCAAAAATGCAGGAGACTGCAGCGACACGTATGCAGCTTGTCACCGTCCATTTGTCACCTGAAATCACCGTCTAGGAAGCTAGCTTCCATGCTAATAGAGTAGAGGCGAGTCTAATGAACATGTCCACGGGAACTTATTTATACACCTGGCGTATCAGCGTCGTCGATTAATCAAGGAGACCGTCGTCACCGATGCTTTCGAGCGGAGATTTTCATTACACGAAACTAACAGGTATCGGCGAGAGCGAGACGTAGAAATCACGAACGCGTGTTTTCAGATTCCCGATCGGAGATCGGTTCCTGCGGCGATGACCGCGATCACTTCACTGTCTTGGACTGTCTTGCACTGTAGGGAACGTTCGAGGGAAACGTGGGTGGCTCGAGGTGGCCGTTATGTGTCGCTATACTTACATGAAAGTGAAATCTAAAGCTGGCAGGTAACGCGGCGTCGAACCGGCATACTCCGACGAACTGAGGCTAGAATGTAATCGTGTTCCACCGCCGGTGCGAGAAAGACACCTCCGGAAAGAAGTTCTCGAGTGAAAGGAGACGTGGTTCGGTGATCGAGGTCACCGAGTCCGAACGACCATCGGGGATGAACTCTCTCTCCTTTTCCTCTTCGGCTTCTCCTACCCGCACGCCCGCTCAAATTTGACTTGGACATCTAACTCGAAACACTCCGGTCTGGGAACCTGAGAAAAATTGACTAATTTCTCGCAGGGCCGTGCCGTGCGCGGAACTCTCTGTGTCAACAGAGAGGTGGCCGCATCAGGCGGCACCATAACGGGGAAATCAAAATACAACTTGAAACATTCAATAATTATAAATCTATGCTATTCCGATATTGATGTATACGATTTATGATTTACCGTATATCTTAAAATCACAATCGAAGGTGATTTTAAAGAAAAAACATTCAATGCGAACCTTTGACACCTGGTCTTCACCAGGTTGAGGATGTTCCAGGATTTTGGGTAACAATTTACATAAATCGATCGCAATACGCAAATTAATGCAGTTCAAGCATGTCGATATATCAATTGATTGAGATCATTAACGCAAAAACGAAATTTTTACTTTCCACAACGATCCACAGTCTATTTATACCGCTCGCAAACAAGTGTGCACGCTTCTGCTAGTTGCAACAAGTTACTGGTGCATTCGCACCTTTTATTCTCGTTGATGCACGCACATTTTTGCTTTCTGCGAATCGTCAGATGCTACGAGCGCGTGAAGATCTAGTCGATTCGATCGCATGGATCCTCTCAAGCTGAAATAGGTATTACTGTTACTACAATGCTTCCTGGTGCATCTGAATTGCATTGCATTTTTATATAACGATTGCGAACGCTGTAAATGCATCTACTCCAACTGTGCGTTGTTCGAGCAGCCTTGAAGAAGCAGATGTCATAATTCTGAACGGCAGCGGACGGTTTTAACGGGAAAAACGGCATTCGTTTCCTGAACAGTATTACAGATATTGTATATTCCTTGCAGCGGTCCAATCAATTTTTCCCCCGTCACGATTAATTAATAACCTTCGCGCGATTTATCTTCGAATCGACAGTGATAAATGGCCAAGAAGAATTATCGAGCGAAAGATCGTCGATGTTCAGAGCGAAACTTGCCGTTGAAAGGATAATTTAAACGGGACTCGAGAGATGGTTCCTGGCTCCGTCGGGAAACGAATCTGGATCGTCTTGAGAAATCAACGATGATTCCGATCATTTTTATTTACCGGTTCCTGATTCGGAGGATTTTCTACGCTTAAGAAAATTCTACCAAAGTCGCGCGGAGCTGCTCCGATGAATTTTCATTCCGCGTGCACCGTAATTGGATAAAAGCAAAGCCGTGTCCGACAATGAGTCACGTGAACGCCTTTCATACATCAGCCATTCGGAGATCCACCCGGAAAAGGCCGGAAATTATATGTCCGCTCGATCGAGCAACAAAAGTGAAACCGCGCTGCCGATCAGTGTCATTTTCAATGGCAACCAGGAATCTTGGTTTCCTTCCTCGTCTGCAGTTTAACTATGTTTGACCAATCACGTTGGAAACTATGCAATTCGTGCTGCGATAATTAAAACTAAATTATCAACCAACATTCTTTTACATCGTTTCTGTTTCGTTAGGGTGTTTCGTTTCTGTTTCGTTAGGGTGTATTGCCCTTAAATTGGAAACATCAGTAGATTAGAGAACACCAAATTCTGTTTCAGGAGTTGTTGCGACCACTTTTGAAAATTCAGCTGGCAAGATAGAATAAGTGTGTATTGACCAGCAATTTCAAGAAACTGAAAAGGCACGGTGGCCATAACCACGTCGTGGCAAGAAGAAATGCTTCGCGGTAACGACTACGTTGGTACTAGCGTTTAGCATGCGTGAGAAAAGGTAGCATCCTGTCCAGCTTGGCGCTTACATAAGTTCTTAACTCGGCTTAGCGAAGGAAAGAGTCAACGTTCGAAGCAGCAGCGACATAGAATGCAGTCGTTCTAGCCGTTCCCGGTTCCCCAAGTCGTAATCCAGATGCTTGAATAGCCGATTGAAAGACAATACTCGGTTATAACAGAAGACGTGCGTGCGTGCACGAAAGCCGATCGCTCCGTTGCGAACAGCAATCGAAGCTTGAACTACGTAAACAAATCGCCTCCGCTTTCTTTTTCCGGATACAAACGATCTGGTGAATCGTACAGTTTTTACTGTATGGGGAATTCGAGTGTTACGCGGTATTTTCTACGAATTGTTTTCCCAACGTTGAAAAACACCGTGAATCTTCTCGCTCTCGATGAAACCAGCGCTTGCGAAATCATGGGAAAACAATTCCAAAAGAACATAGTAAAAACAGTATGATACCAGACCGTAGAAGCCTCGGATCTCTCATGTTCGCAATCGCAGTTAACCCCTTGCTCTACGATTTATTTTACGGTCTCAATTATTAGAACGTTTTTGAAGATCGTAATTTCCTAAAAAAGAAGAAAACTTATATCTATTGTATGCCTACGTGTTCTCGAATCGCTGTACATTAACAAATTATTCACATACTCTCTTATTAGAATCTGTTCAGAATCTTCGTCACGAGTCAGACACGATATTGTAAGGCAAGGGGTTAATTAGGAGCATGTCCTTTTAAGGACTACATGGGACAAATATCGTCTTCGAAATGATCGTGATTTTGAACGAATTCGATGAGGCTCGGATTCGTGTTTTAACACACCTTCAACACAAATCTGTATTGTTTAGTGTCTCCACCATTAAGATCGTTATCGTAAGGTACACACGTGCTCGAAGTAATGGTGTGCGGTGACGAAAACCATGTATGTACAGCACTCGCGCGTCAATGGGCTAACAAGCACTGTTGACAGAGCGAGGACACGAGGACCTGATATCGCGCGCACGTTATCACCGGCGACTTCCTCCTCGTCGGCAACGGAAAAGTCGACGAAACCTGCCTCGAGTGCGACAACGTGTTCCCAATCCTTAATGTTTTAACTTGAAACTCGATTCATGAGCATATCCACGAACCAAGAAACAGATATCATTCTGACTTTCCGGTAAAACTCGTGAAGTTAAAATTTATACAGGACGTAGTTTGCTGAAAAATATTTGACACGTATTTTATCCTCAAGGTCAGAATCAAATACAACTTGAAACATTCAATAATCATAAATCTTAACGCAACGCTTTTCTTTATCGGTCTATGTTCTATTGTTCAATCGAAGGTGATTTTAAAGAAAAAAACATTCAATGCGAACCTTTTACACCTGGTCTTCGTCAGGTTGAGGATGTTCCAGGATTTTGGGGAACAATTTACATAAATCGATCGCAATACGCAAATTAAAGAAGTCAGAAAATGTAATATATTTCATAATTATTGTTAAACGACGATAACTACGTTCCTTGATCGAAAGCACAAATAGGGTTTTCAGCCCAACTTCGTGGGCTATTTTCACCCCCTTAACACGAATGTCAGGGGCTAAAGAAAGATACGTGTCAAATATTTTTCGACAAACTATATCCTGTGTAAATTTGATTAAAATCAAAAAAGGCTTGTGTGTCCTGTAGAGAACACTTGTTGGAGATTCTGGAACGGCTGTACCGGAGGGACAATTTCTAAAGAAGTTCCAAGAGATAGTGTCCCTTTTCGCAAAAGTTCAGAACTGCTATTATAATGTATATAGTTTTCGATTGTCGATCGAGTCGCGTACCGCCAGCTACCGGCCAAATAGGCAGAGTCGCGTTGTGGCAAAGGCTGGAGAGGGGCAGTTTAGATAGCGCGTTGCTCGTTCCTCGTTCTATGCAGGTCCGCGGCGTTTGTCGTTCACCGGGAGTTGACGATCGCGCACGAAGCCGCCGCGACGCTGCGCGCCGCGTTCACCTGCGAACTGCAAACTGGGAGTTACAACTTTCGAAGGACACGGGCCTCGATCGAAATCGTCCTTCCGAATTACCGTGGACTCGGTCAACGATTCAAGGACGCGCGAATGTCACCTGACTGGTCATGGGACAGACTTTTAGCCGAGTGAGTATCCTGCCGCGAAATCCAAAGGATCGAGCGTCGATCGAGCCGATCCAAGATACAGGATCGCGCGCGAGTGCAAAGCCGACGGTAACGGTGATCGTGGGAATGATCGATGCTTCCGCGGTGACGCTGTCGATCGGAGTCGTCGAGGCAATTCGATCCACTATTCGTTCAGTGCAATTCGAACGGCCATATGCTGTTTCGCGATCGTACCTGCCGCCGTAACAGGTGTTCTATCCGGTCGAAAGAAGACGCGTCGCGAAACACGGAAGAAAAAAGACCGCGTAGATTCATTCCGTTTACCTCTCGGTTCGTTTCTTCAAGTGCGTGCACCAATTCGCCCGTTTTTCGAGCGGATAGGTAAGTGCGTGCACGCGGGAAATATATAAGTGTCTTCTGGATTTCAACGTGGCTCGTTTTTCGTGCCCCTATCCCGCGACAGGTGCACCGGAGACATCAGCCGTTTCCTTCGCACTCGTATGGTGGCTTCAAAGCAGTTTTTATAAATTGATAAAAATTATGTTGAAAGACGCGTCTTCGTTTTCCGAATGAAAATCGTATTTAACGATGTAAACAATATTTTAGAGTCACCATTCGAGTGGCGAGTGTTGACAATCCTACCGTGAACAGTTCTTTCGCGGCAGAACGGTGCCGCGAACTTTTTATCGCGAGCCGTAACCATGGACACTCGGACGACCTTAAACGGCGCTGAACGTGGTAATTAAGTCACAGATCAAAGTTTAACACTTCGAGTGCCTTTGTAAAGTCGTTCTCGCGTTGAAGCACAAAGTGTATCAAGTGTGATTAGGATCGACAGAATAGCAGTTTTTATTTCGTTAAATAAATTATTCTGATCGCACGGGTTTTTCGGGGTCGCCGACTGGGCACATAGAGCGATAAGCTGTTCAAATTTACCTTTCGGTTCGATAACAATGTCCAGTTGAAACTGTTGAACAAAGTATACGTAATCGCTGATTGCACGCGAGATTTTTTGCCATCGCGCGTTTCCATGAAACGGAAAACAGTTTGTGGACGACTCTGGCGAAGACATGCCTGTGATAGCTTGAAACGATCCAAGAATCGAGTGACTTTTGAGAGAAGGTATCGATATGTAAGATCGATCCGATAGATCTATTGAGACGGCTGCACTGTTTGCGCGAGTGAATCGATAGTAACCTTGATCGTACCGTGGGCTTCCAGTGAATGGTGCACGATGACTTTCTTGGCCCGTGGGGCCGAATTATCATCATCGTGGTGGTTGCGCTGTCGGTCGTCGCAGTCTTGCTGCTGATCGCGTGCTTTTTCACCCCAGGATGTCTTGGATACGAGTGCATCAGGAAACGCAGTAAGCTGCAATCTTCTCTCTGCGTAAATCCATTCGTCGTAATGGTCGCTTCGCGAGCTAATTCAATTGCCCCTTGCGCCTCGACTCTCGTAAAATTCGGTTCACACACGAACGATATCGCTGCAACATAAACGCGCCTTGCACCGTTGTCCATTAACCCCTTGCCGTATTTTAACGAGTCACACTCGTCGTGAAGATTCGAAACAAAGTCTTCTTAAATGAAATGAAATTTGATTCGTTTGCGATTAATGTTTAAGCGTTAAAATAAATATAGCCACACAAAAAATATACATTTTCTTTTCTCTTCTACGACGTTTCTCAAGATGAAGACGGTTTCGATCGCTGTTAACCGTGTAATTTCTACCTGGAAAATCGCGAGACCAGGTGCACGGGCGTGTTTGAACGCGCGCGGAAATCCGCCGACGCGTTTCATTGGCCGCGACGAAGCTTGAGCAAGCCTGATGCGACTCCTTTGTTGTTGATCAATCGCGGAGGCGTCTGTCACCTAACCGCGACCAACAGTATTTTATCTTCCCGACACGTGCGCGAAGAATCGCTTTCGATACGTTTGTCGGGCCCGTCGTTTGACGAGCTTACTCGACAGAGCTTAGCGGATCCCTGTGATTAGTGTATTACTCGCGGTAGAGGATCCCTGAACCGAGCTTACGTAAAATACGAAGTGACAAGAGGCAGCTGGATTAGCTTTGGAGGGCTCTCGGTGCATGCTGGTCGTTGAAAGGCCTCCGCGAGTATGACACGCTCGTGATCCCGATTACGATGGATCCTCCGTGTCCTGGCCCGGTCGTCCTCTCCTAGAGACCCTTGCGCTGCTAATTGAATGCGAACTGCTAATTAGGTCCTGTCTAGGTCTTAGTTAAACTGGTCCTTTGGCTACTTCACAGTCACAGATGCATAAAGTCCGTTAACGAGCAGGGCTCTGCCCTACTATGATGCACAGAGACGGCCGCAAAGTCGAAATACAATTCGAACCATTCGATAATTAAAAATCTTTACGCAAGATGACGCAAGAGCGGAATACATTTCAAATAAATTTTTCTCAATTATATTCTGGACGTTACCCTTAATTCTCTGAACGAATGATTCACGCATCTACAAATCCCTAAGTAACGAATCTGCTGGAAGTTCAAGTTAGATGGGTGAAACTGTTGTAGTTTGTTGTAGTTGATAGTTCATATAATTATTGCAAAGCAGTTTATATTTTTCCTTAAATATAAATCAGTTTTTTTCTTTAAATCGCAATCGAAAGGTTATTTTAAAGAAGAAACATTTAAGGGGCGGCATTTCGAAGAGTTACGTCGTACTGAGAAAATCTATCGCACGGCCCTGTTGACGAGAAAACCGATAATGATTTCTTAATGAGATCGAGTGCCGACGATAGCGTAGCAGTCGTTCAAGCTTTTGTTTATCTCGGTTTCCTCGAAATGGAAGGAAACTGGGATTCCTCCGCGGTGAATCGCGCGCCGCGTGGCCGCAAGGCTCGCTCGCACATGACGCCATTGTTCGCGGATTTATATTTATACGATACACACGCGCGCGACGCGTTTTCTTCGTTTCCTTCGCGGTGTTACGCAATTAGGTATGTCATCCCGCAAACAAGCTACACACGGCTTTCCGATACCACCGCCGCCGTGCCGCGGAAGGAAACGCCCATCCTGACCACACAAAGGATCTCGCGAATCCGACAAGCAAACGCTTAGACTTTGTTGATCGCTGCTCTGCAGCCGCGTATCGCCTGTGAACCTTACTACACCTAGATACACTGATCGTAGGAACTTATAGTCGAAATGAATGGGCAACATTCTTTATGCATTTTTGGCAAAAATAGTACAAGACTTTAACCTTCATCCGTCCCTCGTTTCACGAACTGATAACACATCGACGAAATAACGAGGTAAACAGTTATTTTTCGATGTTGTTTTACTCAAATGGATGAGTTGGCATTTACATTAACGTTAAAAAAATGAAAGTCGCGAAGTTTTGGGCAAATTTACATGGAAATCATTTTTACATACAGCTAATCCAATTGACAGTTGTTGCGTCAGTAATAAAAGAACAAACGGATGTGGGACCAGGTGTCCCAAAATTTGTAGTTGTTAAAAATGTTCGAATCAGGACACCGAATCCTGGAGGTATCGAATTTTTCCACGGTGTTGCCCTCATCTCGAAGAATTAACGAGGCATGTACGCTCGAGGCGGTCGTCGCAGCGTAACGGATTAGCCGTCGTTAAAACCCGTCGATCGCAGATGTTCAATAATTGCATCGCCCTAGAAAATTAGGACCCGGCACCGTTCGTACGAAGTAATTAGCGGCCGGGATGGATCTTGAGAGAGGACGGCCGTCGTCCGGCTGTTTCGAGATTACGTGATCGAAGGTACGAGGAATTTCTTGCAGAGAGAGATGCAAAAGCCGTGTCGCCGCGTGTCAAGAGCGGACAGAATGAAAACGTGAAGCTGAACGATGTCAGCTACAGGTCATGGAGATTGGGTAGCCTCTACGAAGACAGCGGCAACGGTACTGTGTCATTATATACTTATGCGCATACGAGCTACTTGCCTTTGCGCCTCGCGATATGTTCCTTCAGCGGCTATGAATTCGAAACGGAGAATTAGAATTTACAACTTCGACTACGGCTTACGACTATTGTGTCGGGTCGATCGTAAATTAGCACCGTCGTCAAGCACGTCGTTACACGGTCCTTGCATTCATTTTTAATCGATTACGCGTGGACAATCGTTTTCTGTCTGTGAAACGCTACTTCTTAAGAAGATTAACGCTTGCACAAGGAAATGTATTCCATCTTTCCATTACTGAATTTCTATAATTTCAATCATCGGGGAATATAAATGTTTGAAGTAGTTTGGTGATCATTCAAATTTGAGCAGGTACGATCACCGAGCATGCGACACGAGCAGAAGAAACATCGTGGAACCCTGACAACGGCCAGTACGAAGGTACCAACGCCTCGTCCACCCTGGTAATTGTCTTCTATCGAGTTTTTAACGTCGTCGAGACACTGCGTTAATCCGTTCTGTGCTGATCGGCGTGTTGCAGAACTTGGTGCAGAAGGATAAGCAAAAGCCGGAGAAGAAACAAAGGGAATTCCCGACGGAATTGACAATGAGCCTGCAGTATCTGCCGCCGTTGGATGAGGCTATTACAGGGAAGCTCGTCATCGGTATCGAGGTATTAAAAGGTCTCCTTTCATCCTATTTCTCGACGGAAATTCTCGTTTTCTCCATAACGAGTATAGTCGCCATGAATTATTAAAATCAGTAGAAAAATGTCCGGGGAAAATCGGTCCGGCAAAGGCTCTCCCTTAAACTTTATTTAAATCCGTTCAAACGTCTATCAGGTTATTGAAAAATACACCGTCGTTGTATGTACTTGGAAGTGTCTACGGAATAAGAGACGCGCAGAAATGGTTTCGGGAAACTCGTCGAGGTTGCAGAGCGTAGTAATTAGTAAATTGATGGGTTAAAATATTGCACAGGCATTGTCCGGGCTTCCTCCAAAACAATACAACTGCACGTTGGAGCCATTTGTCGCGTTCACTATCATGAAGCAATCCTGGAGCCACCGGAAACGGCAAAAACTGCACAGTTTTCGCACTCGCGGAGTCCGGCACACGGCCAGCCCGATTTTTAAGGAGACGTTCGTCGTCGCGAACGTAAAGCCGCAAGAGCTTAAGGTAGATACAAGTATTTTGTGTTTTTTATCTCGCCGTTGCCCCGTTTCAGCGTCGCATTTAATTCAAGGTTGCGGAACACGTCACGTTGCTTCGCCATAACTCGAAACGCATCTATGACAATCGCTCTTGTGCATACACGAGACACGAGTCGGCGTTGCGCCGCGGGAAACGATCGCGCGGACGTATTTAACGATAGGAAAGACAAATAACCGATAGGAAGTCAAATTCGAAGGAAAAAGCCGGATGTCGCTTATCGGAAAAAACGAGTCCGCTAACGAGCAAGCGACGATGCCCGCATGTGCGCGATGCAAATTTATTTTGCGCAAGTATGGTCGCCCGTTTCGTCACGCGCGCGGTTACGAAAAACGTGACGTGGCTTTCCCTTTCCTCGTGCTCCTCCGCTTTTCCCTTTTGGTAGTGGGATTTCATGCTGCGCAATTAAAATGGAACTCGAGGTTCTAAAAAAGCTCAACGTTGTAAAAACCTCCAAGGATGTAAAGAGGCCCTATGTTCTAAAAACGCCCAAAGATTTAAAAACCTCCAATAATCGAAAACCCGTCAAGAATATAAAAACTCCAGAGGATTTAAAAATTCCGGAAGATATAAAAACCTCCAAGGGTCTAAAAGCCCTCAGAGATCTAAAGTTCCCAAGGATCTAAAGCCCCCCCCCCCCCAAAGTTTTAAAATCCCCAAGTATCTAAACACCCCCGAAGATTTAGAAACCCCCAATGATCTAAAAATGACCAAGTATCTGAAAACCCTAAGATTCTAAAAACCCCCAAGGATCTAGAAACCTCTGAGGATTTGGAAACCTCCAGAGATCTAAAAATCTTCGAAGATCTAAAAACCCTCAAGGATCTAAAAATCCCCAAGGATCTGAAACCCCCAAAGATCTAAAACCCCCCAAGGACCTAAAACCCCCCAAGGTTCTAAAAACCCCCGAAGATCTAAAATTCAATTTTCGTTTGATCTGAAAGCGCTTAGAATCTGCTGACTCGATCCTCCATTTTGCAGGACTGGATCCTCGATTTCGCGGCGTTCGATCACGACAGGTACGCGAACGACACGGAACTGTGTTTTCTGAAGGTGTCCATAAAGGAAGTGAGGCACATCCTGCAGAATCCGGAGATCCACATGTTTAATTTCAGAATGAAGCCGTCCACCTTGGTAAGCTCGCTAGGGATTCTCTCTTTTGCCAATTGGATTAAAGTAACTTTGCGTTGTGTTCCAGGAATTCGGAAACGTTCTACTAGGTATAATTTACTTACCCACTGCACAGAGACTGACTATAAATGTAATGAAGCTACGGGACGTCAAGTTCACGCCTGCGGTGTCCAATTTAAACCACTTCAGTAAGACACTATCGCGTAGTACGCTATTCGCGACAACTACGATGAGATAATTAAACATGTGTTTTCACTTTCTCGGATCGTTTCAGATCCTTACGTGAAAGTGTTGATGCTGAACGGAAGGACAGGGCAGAAAATGAAGAGGAGGAAGACGAAGTTCGTTGGCGCAACCTCGCAGCCGGAATTCAACGAGACTTTAACGTTCGACGTAACGTATAATCAGCTGGACATCGTGCAATTTCTGGTGATACTGTGCAGTAAGGTAACGAAATGGATAATTAAAACAATTAACGCTTTGAGTGTGCTGTGTGTGCGTCATCGGCGACACGTGCTAAAATTGTCAATCAGACCAGGTGTACAAATACGTTCGAGACATATATTTTACATTAAGTGCAAGACTGCGACAAATACACGAGCATCGAAAGAAAGAGTATAACGGATGATGTGAAAATTATTATGTACAAGATTGATCGATGATGTGTTGAAATATTGATTGCATAAATGTTGCAGACTGTGACTGCCGAAGTTCCTGCATGCGTGATGGACCACCACAGCGACAGCGAAGACTCAGTTTCTTCGGTGCACAGGCCCAAAGACGTCCCAATCGGGAAAGTAGCCCTTGGAAAAGGGGTCAGAGGCTCAACGGAAAGGTTGCACTGGTTCTCCGTGCTCCAGAATCCGCGAAAACTCGTAACCGTGTGGCATACGTTGAAGTAACAACAATCTTTCGTAACTAATCGAGTTCCGTTGTGATTCAACTTACAAACAGTTCATTTATAAATGCAGTAGCTAACATTATAGACTAACAAGCGACTTCAGAGGTTCTGACGACTTCAGATGCGAAATATTGTTCAAATACCTGCGTCGGTATTCGACTTACCTGGACATATACCTGACCGCTATTGTTATTGGAACGCTGTGGTTTAACAATCATACCTGCGCGACAGATGAAACTGTCCTCGATTATGTGCCTTTGTCAAAAATGTTGAACGGAGCGACAACGTTAGAGTGTTCTACCTCGAACATCTCCGCATTCTTAACTTGTAATTTATCGATGCGCACGATATAACAACCAAAGATTGTAGATCTTATAATTAGATTTATCTTCGTTGACATGTACAATATTATTTAATGCGTAACAGAGCTAGGATATATTTGTGTTCACACTTGCTACGTGTCCTCAAATTAATTATTTTGAAAAACGTATTGTAAAAGTCGTTCATGTTTTATTCATGTAAACACGGAGGAAATATATTTGTGTTCGTACTTGCTGCTCGTTCTTTTCGCACGTCGCGTGTGCTCTTCAATTAGCGAGAAAATATCGAGCGGCTCCCAATTGTTAATTTAACAAATGTGCTACTAAAGCATGAGTAGAATTACTCATTTCTTATTTTTAGAAGTGTGCAGCCTTATTAACTTCATTTTACAATGTACGTCATTCTTCAAGTGCATTGTATGCAGAAAATTGTTATGAATTTCTTCTTCAAACAGGTACGCATACTGTCATTTTATAACGCCTGCAATTCTTCAATCAGGAGACTCGTTTGCACATTATAGTTACTTGATTTTGCATTTAGCGTCATCGTTCAAGCGTATCGCATGCAGAAAATTATTATAATTTTTTTTTCAAACAGGTACGTATACCGTCATTTTGTAACGCCTGTATTTGTGTTCGATAAGGAGACTAGTTTGCACATTAGAGCTACTTGATTTTAAATTTAGCATCATCGTTCAAGCGCATTGTAAACAGAGACTTATTTTGATTTTTTTTTTACACAGGTACGTATACTGTCATTTTGTAACGCCAGTATTTGTGTTCGATAAGGAGACTATTTTGCACATTAGAGTTACTTGATTTTAAATTTACCATGATCGTTCAAGCGCATTATGCAGAGATTTTTTTAATTTTTTTTTTTAAACAGGTACGTGTACTGTCATTTTGTAACGCCTGTATTTGTGTTCGATAAGGAGACTATTTTGCACATTAGAGCTACTTGATTTTAAATTTAACATTATCGTCCAAGCGCATTGTATTCAAAGACTTGGGCACGATTACGATTTCCGTGGCCCCTGCTTTGAAGGTTACATTTGTGTTCCTGGGGTCATTTTAAGCAAAAATGATCTGATCTAACCTAACCTAACCTAACCTAACCTTCCCATTGTAGATGTCATCCAGAATTTGGTCTTTTCAGAACGGAGCCTTCACCGAAATATAAATATACTCAGAAACTGCGCAGCTGATAGAAAAATGTCATAGGACATAAATTGTTGGAAATTTAATTTTCTACAAAAAAGATCTTTTGATATTTTGCCATATTTCGCATAGTTACCGAGATATTTGCAGATTTATAAAAAACAGGAAATCTACTTTGCCGGCTAAAACAGGCACATACGATACCTGTTATATATACATTTTTTTCTTAAAATAACAGCAAGAACACAAATTTAACCTCCAAACAAGGGGCCACGGAAATCGTAATCTCCCCAAGACTTGTTTTGATTTTTTTTTAAACAGGTACGTATACTGTCATTTTATAACGCCTGTATTTGTTCGATAAGAAGACTAGTTTGCACATTATAGCTACTCGATTTTAAATTTAGCATCATCGTTCAGGCGCATTATGTTCAGACAATTACGTACTGTTTCGTTACTTACTAAACTGCATTAAAACGTAGGTACCGCAGTGTTTCGAATGGCGACGCGCAAGTAATCGCGTTTGAATTTTGGCGCGTCCAGGTGCGGGACTGGCAAGGTTCCCGCGACGCGCGCAGAGGGCAGCGCTTTCGCTCGGTCTCGTAGCAACGTCTCTGGAGAGGTGGCCCGGCCAGCTCGCGAGCTTCAGTCTGTTTTGTGACTCGTGAGTGTGTTGTGTTCGTCCTCGTCGTGTTCAGTTTATTCGGTTATCCTTTTTCGTTCCGCCGCGCGAGTTTCTAGAGTTGCCGAGATCAAAAGGAAGTGTGCCGAAGTGCTGCGGGACATCGTCGCGAGTCCACGTCGGAAACGGTGAGTAGCTGATTTCGTTCGATTCGATCCGAAACGGTCCTGGAACGGTTCACGGAGAGTGGTGCGTCGCGAGCTGGAAAATGTAACCTCCAAAGGCGCTCGAGGTCCTTCCACGTACAACGGACCTCCTCTTACTCTTTCTCTCTCTCTCACCCCCTCCCTCTCTCTCTATCTCTCGCCTCTCGATTCTCTGCTCTCCTTCTCCCTGGTTTATCGCGTCCCGATGTTATCGATATTTTAGCCTGATCGTTCCGCAAATATAGAGCACAGCCGGTGTCGATGAACGTGTTCCGTGTGTTCAAACAAGGACGAAGCTTCGCCGGAACCGTTTCTCGGCGGCAGTGTCAACCGTTTTTGAATATCGGCCAATAGCAACGCTCCGAGCCTCGATTCGGCACTGCGCGTCTTGCACTCCGATATTTGCCGAGCTAAAGTGTATTTTATTAGCCCGTTCGAATATCGATATGTACATGGAAGGGTAATACTTTAAAGTAGACACGAATCCCTTTACAAACATTTCGGGAAATGGTGACGGCACTTTCAAGTATTATTCAACCCCCACGTTCCATCCCTTTACGGATATCGATAACAATTTTCTGTTCACGGTGGTTCACTGGAAATTATTGCATCTATTTGCCCGTTCCACGTGTTGAATAATTGATATGTTTGCACTGTGAGATAATATTCGATTGACATTAATCGGGTTCAATATTTGGGTATTTCGGAAGGTCTTTACGATGGGGCATGCTGCTCCCATGATGCACTGTGATTTTAACAATGCAGTGCAACCTGTGCTCTCTCACGGCCATACAGAATCATTTTCTTTATATGTATTCATTTTCGCTGTTGCGTGTTGTATTTTTAATGTATTTTTAAGTAAGTTTTGTAATAAAATTCAAAATTTTATTTACTCCAAAGATGTACATCAAATACTTATTGAAAAGTAATTACCCATTCGTTAACTTTGTAATGTATGAAAAATGTATGTTGATGTGTATATTCGTGATAGCCATTTTCTGATTAATATATTATAAAAATGAAAGTACATACGTATTTATTGAAGCGTATCTAAATAAATGAGTAAATTAATTTTAAACATTCTTGACGGGTGAAATTGATTTGCAAAAGGGTGAATTTGGGGCGCAAAACCCTATAATGGCAATGCGATGCTTTGTAATCTGAGGATACATGGTATCATTGCAGAGTACTTGCAAAGTGTACTCCTATGAAAAAAAAACCCGCATCGATTTCGAGTAGAATTTGGAGCTCTCGATGAACTTTGATATTGAACTTGACTCAGATTCCTGAGTGCATATTGAACTTGATCCCACCACCTCTTCGAGGCTGGGGACTACCCTCGCGCAGCGTGCGGGTCAATATGGCCCAACGGTGCACTTTTATTTTCAATCACACCCCCTGCAGCAATCAATTAACCCTCCGAGTGCAACGTGGCAAATTTCGCTCTTACATTTCTTTCCGATATTTATTTTTCCCCGTTAATCCTTCAAACATTTGTCGTTGACTGAAATAGTAAGACTTCCTCTGCTTTCAGAAATGTTTCTTAGAATTGAAACGATTGAAGTAAATGAGATGAAGTGAAATGAAATCATTCTTCCCCGTTGACTTTCGGGTGGATTTTCGGTGTACCGTTGAAACCCGACGCTCGTTGCCATGACGTGTTTCTCGGTTCACGTGGTTCCCTGTCGAGCCCCAACCGCCAACAAAAGAAAGAACGCGACAGCGACTACCTGCCGGTCGATCCCCATTCGAATCGAGTTTTTCAACCTGCTCATTCTGTTGCCACCCCCTCGTCCCGCTGACGTGGGGCCAAAGTGAATTTAGAAGCCCGCCCTCGACCCCTAGTTCTACGGCTCCCTCGAATTCCTTGTAAATACCACCTGAATATTCCGTTCACCGACCGTCGCACAGTTGGTAGAGCAGCCGATTTACGAGTGCAAAATTCAATGTATGTAGTACCAGCTGCAGTTTTTTCGCGAGTATCTCGAATTGAGTAATCGAATTGAGCGTCTCGTATCTTGAATTTTAGAAAAATGATTAAGATACATACGAATTAGTCTCGTAAATCAGAATACAATCCCCAATATAACATGTAGGCCACGAAATCCAATGGTTATCAAAAAAATTCACCCTGACGACATATTAAAAAATCATTAATGTAACCTTTTATGCACAATTACCACATTATACGATATGGACTTAAATTTTTAGTAATTTTTCAAATACGAACTTGATAGCGTGACAAATATTTTGAATATGTAATAGCAATTCTTAGCGTCACCTAAGAGTTACATCTGTATCGATGAAATCGCATACCAGATCTCAGTTAAATACAGTAGACTATCATTTTCTTTCGAGCACAGAAGAAAATTCTGTGTATTTTTCTCCGACCGGCAGGCATTTTAAACAAACGTTCCGTCGCACAGTCGGAAGAACGGCAGATTTACGAGTGCAAAATTCAATCTATGTAGTACCAGCTGCAGTTTTTCGCGAGTATCTCGAATTGAGTAATCGAATTGAGCGTCTCGTATCTTGAATTTTAGAGAAATGAGTAAGATACATACGAATTAGTCTCGTAAATCAGAATACAATCCCTAATATAACATGTAGGCCACGAAATCCAATGGTTATCAAAAAAATTCACCCTGACGACATATTAAAAAATCATTAATGTATCCTTTTATGCACAATTACCACATTATACGATATGGACTTAAATTTTTAGTAATTTTTCAAATACGAACTTGATAGCGTGACAAATATTTTGAATATGTAATAACAATTCTTAGCGTCACCTAAGAGTTACATCTTGATCGATGAAATCGCATACCAGATCTCAGTTAAATACAGTAGACCATCATTTTCTTTCGAGCACAGAAGAAAATTCTGTGTATTTTTCTCCGACCGGCAGGCATTTTAAACAAACGTTCCGTTAACATACTCGCGTTCGTTATTTAGAATAGGTCTCGCAAATATGGACTGCGAAGCACATCGCCACGCCGGTAGCACCGCAGAAAAAGTCCTGCCGAAGTTTTTGCGTATAGCCTCTCGCGCCGACTTGGCGAGCTCCTGTGTGCACTGTATCACACAACCATAACGATAATTCCATCTCGTTTCAATACGACTGCTCTCGAAACTCGCTGATCGGTTAACGATCCTGTTTTTCTAGTTTGGAGCGCAGTTTTCAATCTCCAGACCTTTTCTTCGGCCTCTCGCAGCGAGACTAATGCGTCTGACAACGTCACCGTTAAATCTTAACTGTATCCTAAAAGATTAATCGCCGAAACAATATAGTACAATTATTGAAAGTTCTACTAATAGGTTCCCGGTTGATAAAGTACGAAGATGGATGAGAATATTTCTCTAGGTCGTCTTCTCGACAAAAAGTCCCAGTTAAAACCAGTTCTGAAAATTCTCGTGAATACACTGTCATCGTCGGAGACGGGCAAACCCGTGATTATTAACTTCTCTGAGACGCTCTTGAAATAAGCGACTCCGAGTTGAAACGCGTCGAAGATCGCAGAAATTGTTGAACGCGCGAGATTCGTTTTGCATATTGCTCGAAGGACGTCTTGTCTCGGCCGTCCGAAACCAGGTAGCTTTAACGAGTAATCGCACGCTGTCGAAGATTATCGGCCAGGTGATTCGACACGATATCGTCATCGCACGGTTCTCGATAATGGAACACGGTCTGGGAGTAAAGCCGAGAATAAAGCCGCGGACGCTTGCAAAAATCTAGAACGCTTTATCCTCCTCGGTCTTTGTTTTCTGAATTTCGATACGCTCCGCAGAGATTCAGTTACTCCTCGAACACTTTCGATAAAACGAGATCGCTCCGAGTACGCACAAAAGATACGTGGCAATAATGCCACTTTCGAAAGTTATTCGTATCGGTGGAACAATTCATTTTCAAATCTGAGCCAATAATTCCACGGGTTTGGAATTCAATAAATAATACGCGGAATTTAAAATATTAATACAACACAAGGTATTTCAGTAATTTCGGAAGGATCAGCGTAACGCTTTCTCTCGGGATTCTCCGGTTAATCAGAATTCCGTGACGCACAGGTACAATTGATCGGCGACGATTCTCGAATTCCAGATCGCGGTAAGCTGGAATTATTAATCCCGAGATAGTAAATATAATAAATCGATTAAAATTGGAGCAGCGTGGCTGGCGCGTGTCGTTGTTTATACCTTTTGTATAAATGATAGAGTGGGGAACGTTGTCGCTCGGTTTCCCACAGTTTCAGGCGTTGCTCGTCGCTTTTTTTCTTTTCGGGCGACGAGCTGAACTATCCAAGCACACGGCGTGCTTCATTGTCATGCAAATGATTTTTGCGCAATCACGAAAGAGCCTAGCGACACGGACACGGACGTAGAAGCTGGCGCACGTGCATGGGAAAAGGTTCCGGAATGTCCGAGACGCCTTTAACCCTTTCTCCGCGTATTTGGATCCTCGGGTTGGCTCCCGGCCGCTCTCCTTTCCTCGCCCACCTCGATTGTTCCCTCGTGGAAACCGTGTTTCGATCATTTTTGCCGCGTTCCCGTCGGTTGTTCAACGAACTTGAACGATTCGAGGTTTAGAATTACACCGCACCGTTTCAGGACGCGATAGCCGACGTAAATAGTCTGCGATTGTCCGACGCGTCCTGAAAACCTCGATCTTTTTCAATCCGCCCGCGCGACTGCTCATGCAGTTGTTGGTTCGATGTTTCGCAATTTAATTCCAAGGTTCCGCATTCGATTTCTCCCCGGGTCATTCTTTATTCGCTCGGATCTGAAATTTTTCTAAGAAATGCGAGGAGTGTACATTTCCGACGACAAATCTGACGGCAGAACTGTACAGGGAACGATTCTGCATGAGAAGCTCTGTCGCAAACGTGGAATACAATGTTTTCACGCGACGCGTCTCCACAATTGGCTTTGAATGTTTGACGCGTTGACGCAAGAGGTAGAAACTGTCTGCTACGAACAGACACGCGCGTCGTCTCGGATGAATCTCGAATCTCCATTATCTCGGGAACGATGCGTCGCGGAAGAATATTTAATTCGCTGTTCTCCACGCTTTTCTACGCGTAGACTCTAGTAATTTGTAATTGGTTATCTATATGTCGGATCAGTTGTAAATGAAAGGTGTTTAGCATCGAGAATTGATGGATTTAAGGACGAAGACATTGTAAAAGAAAATTTAATTGAGTGTTCTCCGCTGTCTTTCCGATTTAACGTCGCAGATGTACGCCCGGCCGCTTCCTTTTGGACGTTCGCGCGTCATCGAATTCCTCGCGATTTTCCTCCGGGTCCGGCGTGACGTTTATGGTGTCCGTCGGTGAAGTGTCTGACGCAAAAGCCCCATCGAATCGACGCGAGAGAAACACCTCGCGTTTTCAACAATAGCAGGAACTTGTACCGTTGCTCGCGCACCGCGTTCGCGGAACGCCATGAAATTCGTAGGCAAATAAACGTGTCGTGCAAACTGGCAATTACTTCTTGTTTCCCTGCGAGATGCTACGCCCGTTGAATCGTTCTTAATTATAGGCGAAATTCGACTCGTTTCACGCCGCTAACGACGCCGCCGGATTCGAGGTCGCATTGTCTCTCTGGAAACGCGAGATGCTGCGGAAAATTGTGTGCACGAATGTTAATGCAATCGTTGTCGATCTCGCGTTTCTTCGCTCGCTCCTCTTAATGGAATAAAATTTCAATGAATCACCGTGACCACGTAACGGGAACAGCAATCGATGATTCCGTTCAGAAATCTTCCGAAAATGGAACTCCATTGTGCAATCCCATTGTTCTGTATCGATGGCATCCTTGGTAATCTGTGATACCGCTTTTATTGCGACCCCTGCAAAAGCCCTTGGGCGTGTTTTGTCGATAACAGGGGTTAGCATACTTCATAAGATAAACCGGGCTGCAGATTATGCAAACCTCGTATCCGTGCTGCTTCTTAGATCGTGTAGTTCTACATATTGAAAATCGATTAATTCCAGTTGGTGGGAAATTGCATGTCGGCTCGAGGACCGATCCGACCGAAACCGAGACAGGCCTTACTAACGTCGCGATAGTCGTGTAAATAAAAATAGTGGTCTGTAAATAGTCGGTCTCCTAAATACCATCGAACAATGATTGGCGCGATCGACGTTCGCGGATCAAGACCGTCACCGTTACTATTTCGGTGTGACGAGATCCGCTGGCATGAGAAAATAATGTTTATTTGGGTTAGCCAAGAGGGAAGCGTAAAAAGCGAAGCCGACTGTGTCCCGCGTGGCTCTCGATAGCGGCTTAATCGTTGCTGCGGCCGTTGCATTCACTGCATCCGGTGCATCGGTGTAATTAATTTCTCCGCGTCGTTTCATCAAGTGCAACAGAGAACGAGAGACAAAGAGAGAGAGAGAGAGAGAGAGAAAGAGAAAAAAGGAACAAAAATTCTGCCGCTCGTCCGGGAACCTTTCAGTCGTAATCAGAAATCCTTTCGGAGCCGCCGCGCCGCTCTAAAATGCTCGATACACACTGCACTGGCTCGAATGCAGTGCAAATCGCTCGGTTACGCGGACTGTTGACATAACCCTGACCTTCCTTTTTATTTCACCTATTAATCAACTTTTTACCAAGCTGTAATGCTGTTTTTGCTCGCTGGCGGCGTCTTTACGTAATTTCTAGACCGAGGTACACACTCCGCGAAATTCCAAGGACAAATCGTAGAGCCTGATTTAGTGTTAACTCTTTGCAGTCGGAGCTATTTTAGCTTGAAAATTAATCATTTCTTACGACCTGGAATAATTTCATTGTACATTGATGTGATAAAAATTAAAGAAATTGATATAATACCTCATACAATACTTAAATGTGTAGTAATTGATTGGATACCAACATATTTAGTAATACAGCAAGGAATCGGACACGATAAATGCAAACAATAATAACTCGACAAAGACAGACAGCCCCTTAAATAATTCTGAACAGTCGCTTAACGAAAGCTCGCAGTTCGAACGGGAATTTCCTCCGGAGGATTAAACACGGTCCGAGAGGGATCAAAGACGATTTGGAACTAGAAATTTGGACCATAGCTCCGAGATGATCCAGCAGCTGGTACTCGATGTACATCGATTAGAACCGACTCGGTCAAAGCGTGCTCGCTTGAACGCTGCGGTGGTGGCGAAACTTTCGAAACAGCCGTGTCCCACGGAGTTGTCGCGTTCGAGCAGTTTGATGACAGTTCCCGTTGCAGAGCTTGTCGAAGAGTATGGCACGCGTGTTAGAGGCTTCTCGCTAGACACACACCATTTTCCTCGAGCTTACGGTCGAACCGACCGGCACGACGCGACTTCAGACTCCAGCATCAGGCTGATTTCCCGCTTCGGAGGCCATTAGGCTAAATCCGAACTTTCGTGTCGCTCCTCTCTGGTTTCACGGAACGGCCCGCTAATGACGAATAAAATTCATTAAAATATGCAGATGAGCCGCAACCGTGTTTCGCGATTGCCGAGATATCTTGTCTCTGGACAGTTCGATATTCCATAGAGTTCGTTGAATCTCCGAATCGCTCGCGACTCGCCGAATCGGCACGTCCACGTCGAACTCTCGTTTTCACCTTTTACTTACCGGAAATTTTGTTTAATCTTATTGTTAGTCGAACTAGTTTCACACACTTTGTTTGTTTCGTCGCGGAATAAAACTTCTCCTTCGTCCCTTATTCCATGTAGAAACAGCCAACGCGAAGCCTTTCGCCTAAAGCAGCTAAAACGACATCTACGATATATTGAATACAGTTATTTGTTAAGTATTAACCCTCGTCCGCCCATCGTGTCAATTTCACACAGATTTCCCGAAATAAGTTATATTGTTCTATTGTTTGTAGGTTTTGTACGCAACTTTGTGACTTTTATGTTTTCAATGCGAAACGCATAACCGAGAAACGTAATATGTAAATGTTAACTCGTCAAGTTTAATAAAAGAAACATCGAAAAATGACTGTTTACCTTGTTATTTCATCGAATTTTTATCACTGTGTCAATTTGACAACGAGGGACAGGTTCAGTTCGTGAAATCAGGGACGGACGAGAGTTAAACAGTAACTTGTACCATCTCATTGCACTCGAGTAATCCGCGGCATAAGAACGTTAGCGGACTTGAACCCAACATTGTTGTATAGATACTTTTGGCCCAAAGTCGAAGAAAAAATTAGTCATACCTGTGCTCTGGTTATCCCGAGAGTTTCATCATTCTCTGAGCTTTCGCGTGTCAAACTGGAGCCTTTGTAAGTCCAACTTCACATCTTCCTTGATCTTTTGTCACCGTCGGCAAAGTTCGGATCCACGGGTTCTCATTGTTCCTGCTCTCTGCCTTGCCTCCGGAACACCGGTCGATCCATCTCGTCGGATCGCGATCATAATTGTAAGGAGGATCTAATATTATCTAATATTTGATCGATAGACGGAGTGCCGCAGTAGAAATTCGAGTACGTCGATGCATAACTGGGTCGCCGTCGGCGGGCAGGTTGGTTAGAAT
The DNA here is from genome assembly GCA_028455805.1 of Lasioglossum figueresi. Lineage (NCBI taxonomy): Eukaryota > Metazoa > Arthropoda > Insecta > Hymenoptera > Halictidae > Lasioglossum > Lasioglossum figueresi. Next base: position 9,480,496 of record CM052200.1, on the reverse strand, counting down.
GCAGTTTTCAATGTAGGCAGTCATTCTGCATTCTGTGGCTCTATAAATAATACGCGTTTTACGGTGTACCGTGGCGCAACGCCGATTCCATCGAACGTTGTTCGCGTGTCTGGCCATATTTTTCACCGAATCGCATTGAATTCCTCCTTAGTCGAGAACGTGTGTCGGCCGTTTTCTCGATACAGACACTGGCAACTTCCGCCGTCGCGCTTCACGGAGAACATTGTTCAATCTCCATTGCAGATTGCTCGTGTTCGAGTAAACACGTCCAGGCTATCTGTCTTAATGAACGAACGACGGGAACGAGCGATTCCGCGACGTTGTGGAGTCGATAAGACGAACTGCGCTATCGAGAGGCTCTATCGATCCCTTATCGAAAATCTCCATCGAGGAAACCGTCTTCCGGGAAGCGTGTCTCGAAGACCTCGCGATCCGAAACGGTGAAATCGTTGAGTTCTCCTCGTCGAGGCTCTGCTCCATCTTTTCTCAGCAGGAAAAGTCAAGTTCGTCGCAGGAAGTTGGTCCTATTTTAACGCTAGCTTCACGGGACGTGTTTTGAGATTTTTAATCATAAAATCATGTAATAATTGAGGCAACTGTGTTACAGCAATTATGCTTCCCAGCGTTCGTAGTGATTCGCGTTTAAAGGGAAACTTACGGCGCACGATGTTCTGAAAGCGCTCGGACAATAGGAGAGGCTTGCACGATAGCGATAACTTACAACACCTTGACAAGGGTGATTCACATTTCTCCGGTGAAACGACGATACAGTCATCCGTTGCGAAAATTAATGACTTCTCTGCGAACCATTTGGAGCCGATAAGCGTCGATAAGCTCGGAAATAACACGGAAATAGCTAATTTCGGAAACGAAGGTCAGGATTTGTATCATCGATAAGCTTTAGCGTGCTTGCCTTACAGAATCATTTTAGTACGACTCGCGATCGAGACCATGCGTGCGAGCGTCGCGACGCGTCGTCGGTATCGTTCAAGTGCTTTGTATCTTACAGCGATTGTTCAACACGTGTCTTGGAAAACTAGTGTCGAGTAATTGACCAAAAAGGCCCTGGAATTGACTCGTTATCGCACAGAGATCAACTAAGATCGCCTTATGAACCATTGATTAAAGTGAGTGGACTCGATTTTATTATAAGAATACATTTATTGAGAATTTACGTCTTGAACAATTACTGAGATGTTCACTGGTTAACACATTGTTTACCGGTCACGAGTTAACTCGTGTTTTCATGCTCGAACGATGTTGACCGACCACGCGTTGATTCGTGTCTGCACTTGCATTATTAATTTCGATTTATGAAACCAGGGCAAAATAGATTATTTGAAAACCTTTGTTCGTTCGGCGATTGCTGTACAGTTTATCATACTAAAACAAATATTAAAAGTTATATAAAAGATATGTTTAAAGTTGCATCTCAATTCATTATGTGTAAATAAAGTTTAGTGAAGTTTATTTAGATTGTTTTACTTCCACATTTTCAATTACGAAATAATAGCCGGTGATATGAGATAGCCTCTGTGTAAAATTGCCGGTTAACAATGTGTTAATATTTTTGAAACTATTGCTCGCGTATTTTCACATTACCAAACATGCCTTCTTAACGGAATCAATTCGGCGATTTTCCTCGCCCGTTGATTGCATCGTCGCAAAAAGAGTGATCAAGTATTTCGCAAGGTCGGCATGCAAAACCGAATTCTAGGGCATCGGAAACCATCGAGAGGCCGGCTTTCGATTCTCGGTGCGAACCGATTGCGTCTTTTCTGCAATTAGAAAACCTGCCGATCCTTATAGAGCGTTTGCCCCTGGTGCATTCCTCGTTGCACACGTGCACTATCAAACTTGTAGACGCGGATAACGCGTCAGCGGATCTCTCGGCTGGTGTCAATGAAAAACCGAAAGGAAAAAGGAGACGCTACGACGACGAGAGTTCCTTATATCGATCGTGTTCGACTCTAACTTGCTATTTCGCGAGAAGAGTCGCTTTATTCCCGTAGAAGGCGGCACCGACTGGTCGTTTAGAGTTTTTCCTCCGCTCGGTGTATCCCTTTCGCGATTTCATTTTCCACGTTTCTCGAGCCAAGTTCGTGCTGCTTGGGCCCCCATCCCCTACGATTTTATAACTCCTTTAACGCGGAGAAATTGTATTTGCTGTGCAGTTGGTCCATGAAAGAAAACCCCGGGAACGAGAGTCGCTTTTGCAGACCGGTTGAATTAATCGACGAAGTTTCCAATTAGGATGCAGACGGAGCTCCAGGATCTCTCGTCTCCTCTAAACAGAGAGGAAGCTCGCTTTTTAGTTTCCCGCTGGTAATAGGAACTGCTGCAATTAATTAAGCGGCGGACCGAAATTATGCGCGTTATGGCGCAACTCCTTTCCGTCGACAACAAAATCTTGGAAATAATCTACAATATCTCTATGTTCGATCCTGGAACCAATTCACTATTTTATTTCTACATTGTTCGGTCAGCTCTTCATTTTGCATAAAGATCCACTGTCTAATAATCAGAAATAGGAACATTCTTTGCGAAAATTTGTTCCGTCGATTGCCCTAAATCGTAGTCGATTCGACAAAGTATAATACATCCAGACGAAAGATAACTAAAATCGATTTTCGTATGTCCATCAGTAACATCGATATTTATCGTTCGTTGACACCAATAAATGTGTCCAGTATCTGGACACAACTGTGGAAATCAAAGATCGTAGCAGTTCCATTTTACGGGAGGACGAGCAAAAAAAGTGACAATGGTTCTCGTTGTGTGTCGCGCGTTTTGATATTTGTACAAGGTTCGAGGCTTGAAACGAGCGCGACCAGAGTGTTCTATCCGGATATTACAGCGAAGAAAGAAGGAAGGTTTTGTTTGCGATCGAGAGGCCGAATGGAACGGCCCGAGTCGAGAGAGTCGTACGTGGTATAAAAGGCGGGCACGAATCTTCGCGAAACGTGTTTCACTGGCTGAAACAATGAGAGACGTTCGACCGGAAGAAACGGGAAAGCACGAGAATTCTTTTATTGCGCGATGAGTCGTCGGTGCGTGAAGGAACATGCAAAAATTTCTGTACCGCGCTGGCTCGCTCCGTTAGCTCCTGTGCATCCATACATGGTTCCTTTGCCCAGCACCGGTATAGAAATTTCATTCGCGTTATCAAACAACTTATCTATATTATTTAACGTTTTCGGCGCTAGGTCCTCTCCAATTTCTAACTCGCATGGTTTAGACACAGTAAACAAAATTTTGTTACAGATAACGTGTCACGAGAACTCGTTGGTTCGGCACACAGTGCGTTGGTAAATTTCCGGGCGTGTAAAGTGTTACACTGCGATAAGAAGATGACAAAAGCGTGTACATTCTAAGAGTTATAAAGAAGAACCGGAGCACAGAGGCTGTAGATTAAAAGGTGTTACGCTCCCTTCAGATGTGTTCTGAAAATGTTAGAAAACCCGTACGATAACGCTTACCCACGCAGAACATCCACGTTCGGAGTAAAGCAGAATGCGTCGCGAGTTGAGCAGAAACTCGGCGTCGTTCCGCGGGTAAGAACAATTGTCCGCGACACGACAGACGTGACTTACGATCCAGGCTGAATGCTGATGAATGCTCCTCTCGTTTCTAAATTACGCCCTTTCTCCGTCCCGTCTTCCGGTTCTCCGCGCGGCAAAACACACGGCGAAAGTGTTCTCCACGCTCGTGGATGCGCCCGCGCGCCGAGGAAGCTCTGTGCTGGCTCGATTGGGAAGAAGAGAAATCCTTTGGAATCCTTCGGGTTGAACACTGCTCCTCGAACAACGCAATATCCGCTTTAAAGTTACGCAACTTCTTTGTTTTTCATTATTTTTTTATGGGACTTTCGCTAATTTGTTTGTGGCATTTTTGGTCCGAGTATTTTCTTGCTGGGATATGTAAATTAATTGGATCGACTGAACATCAGCAATAGATCCGTGCTTGTTCGAATTTCATTCTCAAAATGTCCCAATTTCTTAGTGGAAGGTTAAACAACCGGAAGACCGAACAAATCGAAGGAGTGTTTTAACAACGACAGACAAAAAGGCACGCGCAAAAGCTCCGTCGGGTTTAACAGCCACCTGCAGCCAATAGGTTAATGCCAGGTTCGCGTAAGCGACAATCAATCCGAGTCGTCCCCATTGTTGTCGCTCGGCCAGCAACGTCTTCTTCGAATGGACGTCGAACTAACGTCCGCGTTTCATGCTACATACAAATCGAACTATCTGCATTTCAATCGACCGCGCCGCGCCGCGCGTCGGTTAAAATAAAAATTGATTTATACTCGCGGGTAAAACAAGCGCAAGGACGCGCGACACGTAGATTTATGGTTCGCCGTTCAAATGTCGCGAGTACTTTTATGCGCTGCGAGCGGAAACGAACGGGACGGACGGACAATAAAAAAGTTTGTCGAGTGAAATTCGAAAATATCTTGACCTATAGAAACTGGACCACCGACGCGCAGCGGAGGATTCGGTCGAATTCGTGGCCAAAATGCATATCTTGAAATCTGTGATGTACGGTTCCGTATGAAAATGAAGACACGTTCAGCAATTAAAATGCAATTTACGTCGTCTTGAGTTCCGAAAAATAAATGCGACGGAAAGAATGAAATTGTTGGTGAACGAGTTAGGTAGAAAATTGGCGAAGCGTATGATCGAAAAGTAGTTCTCCCCTAGGGGGCGGAGACTCGTGAGTTTCCACGGTGGTTGACGTAACGGGGTCGTAACACGTGGAAAAGTATATTCCATAAGAGTGATCGTTACGTCCTATGGGGGACCATGGCGTCGAGGGAGAACCGTAAAAGCGAGCTACGGTTTACTGGCGTAGTCGAGTCGGATTACCGTTCGGAAAGTGTACATATACATATACATGTAGACACGCGAGACTCGCCAGCCTCGCGTCACGGAACAGAACGGTATAGCTTCTGCGGATATATCGCGATATATTATTTAAACGCGGGACGAATTATTTGGTGGATCCCGTCCGAGTGTAAAAATGTTACGAGCCTGGGGCTAGACAAATAAATTTCCTACGACCGGACGCGCGCGGCCAGAGACTGCGGAGGAATATAAACCTACGGGATTATCGACCCGTTTTCCAGACCCTTCCTTTTCCTTTTCCTATTCCTTTTCCTTTCCTTCAGTTTCCTCTCCCTTCTTTTCCGGTCTGTAGCTACTCTCGCGACCGTACACGCTGCCAGAGGCTCGAAATCAAAATAAATTCGATTCCTGTCCGCTCTAATGGAATCTTTAACGTTCCCTGCGAACCTTTGATACTTCCGAAACGCTCCAACTATCAACCCCATGCGCTGCAATTTATTTTATGGCTACTGCGGCTAAAACTTTGTCATTCTAGTCTGCGGACTTTTATGCAGAGTAAGAAATGTCCGAATTAATTGCGAATCTTTATTTCGCATCACGTTTCCATACCACAGCCACAAATATGCAAATGTTCATCTTCCCAGGCGAGGTGTGTATTGGACGCTTTTCTGCATTCTTGATCTCCTGTCGAAATGGCAAATGCGTGTCTTACATAAACGACGATCTTACATTGTAAAGTCCAGGGACGGGTGTCCTCGAATACGCTGGATGGACGCTGTTTATTAACTCCGAATTATATTCCAACAACTCCCAACTATTCGAAGTACGTAATCGGTGATCGGTAGACCGCGGATCTTTATGCATTTATGGCTTCTGAAGATTTTCAAAAATGCTGGAGTATAAAATTTTACAGAATTTAATACGATTTTCATTTATTCTAGACCCGCGAAGGCTACTACCACTGAAAATAAGATTCTATTTAATGTCACATTCTTGAAATTCGTCTACAAAAATTGCAAATTGCATAGATATCGGCAGTCTAGTAATCAAGTCCAGTCCCCTCGACAGGGAGAACTACAGTTCCCTTTTACGGATCGGACTGCGATCGCAACGAGCAGCTCGCTTTCGACGGCCGCCGTCTAGGAAGTGTATCGCTCGCGACGCAACGCGTATGAAACCGTGTCGCTTACTCGGATTTCCTGTTCACCTTGCCCCGACAAACGGAAGGCTGGGCCCTGTGTATTCGCGAAAATGGCAAACGCCGCCGCGTGTTTACCCGGCCGGCTGTTCGGAGGCTCGCGGAAGGACAAGTCCGCGAGATCTACGATCAAGGGAATCCTTATTGAATAAGTATGAGCGGCCGCGTTCCATCGCGTTGCTCGCTGCTCGTTGCTACACTGCCAATCTCACCGATCGACGGACAGAAAAAGGAGAAACTGTGTCATCGCGCAATACCTTCCACCTGTTCAACTTTTACGAACGCGAGTCGGCCTACGTTCCTCGCCTCTCTTACATCCGACCGACGAACCATCTCTAACCTTTCCGTACACGATGCACATTTCGTTTCTTTTTGGACTGCAAAATTTTATGCATTTACCAGAAACGTAAATTTAAAACAGTAGAACGACTCGAAGAATATAACGATTGTTGATGTACTATTTTCAACTTGTTCATCACTAATCTTTCCGTACACGATGCACATTTCGTTTCTTTTTGGACTGCGAATTTTATGCATTTATCATTAGCGCGAATTTGAAGCAGTACAACGACTCGAAGAATATAACGATTGTTGATGTACTATTTACAACTTGTTTATGTCTAACCTTTCCGTACACAATACACATTTCGTTTCTTTTCAGACTACGAATTTTATGCATTTATCATATGCGCGAATTTGAAACAGTAGAACGACTCGAAGAATATAGCGATTGTTGATGTACTATTTTGAACTTGTTTATTTCTAACCTGTCCGTACACGATGCACATTTCGTTTCTTTGTGACTGCGAATTTTATGCATTTATCATAAGCGCGAATTCGAAACAGTAGAACGACTCGAAGAATATAACGATGCCGATGTATTGTATTCAACTTGTTAGGATTATTAAAACAGGAGAACAGCGTCGAACTGACCACTGTGCCTTGCATTTGTAGCAGGCAATTTTTGTTTTGCATGCAAATTTATATAGCTGCTGTGCCTTGCAATTGCAGCAGATAATTTTTATTTTCCATAAAAATTGATTTCGGAGAACGTTGTATTTAATGCCGCAGTCAAAAATCAGGCATTTCGTATGCAATAATAAATAGGTCTTTAAAAAAGGATATCATCGAAGTGGCTGCTGTTCCTTGCAATTGTAGCAGACAATTTTTATTTTGCATACAAATTGATTTCGGGGAACGTTGTGTTTAATGCCACAGTCAAAAATCAGGCATTTCGTATGCAACTACAAATAGGTCTTTAACACTAGGTTTACGGAGGTCTAAATATAACTATTTCACATTAATTTGTAAACATAACAAGAATGTGTATATCCAAATTTTTGGCCATTTTTCCGACAGTATATATCCCAAGAATTAAATTTGGTAAATAATTTCTCAGGGAAGCATCTTTACAATCTTAATAATTGCAAATTAAGAATATTAGAACACGTCATTCTAATGGGTCCCGTAAACCTAGTGTTAAAGGAGATGTTGGCAAACATTGTCCTGCGATTTCGACTCTCGGCTGGTAAACACGAACGTTGCGTTTGAAAAAGTAGTAGGAACAGGTGCGTGCAAGGTAGGTGCCTCGAGTCGGGCGTCGTTATCAACGTAAACAGTGGTCGCGCGTTCCTCGAGATAAGGAACGTGCAGCCTATCGCTTTGAGGTCGTTCCTAATCGCAAGGCGCTCTTCCTCCGAGCATAGCGTAACGAACATAATGAACAACGACTGTCGTCGTAATATCCAGCTGCGTTTCCGCCGCGGCAACCTTCGCCAGCTAGAAAGCGCTGCGGCACGCTGCGCGTGGGTTTTCGCGTATTTGCGCTCGCGTCTGGCTCAAAGTCCCCCTGGCGATCGCATCATCGATTCGCGTTCGATTTCCCAGCAACCTTGCGGCAAAAGAACACACGTCTTGCGCAAACGTGAAGACGCGACGTTCAATTATCTCGTTTTATACCTCTTTTATGCCTGTTCATCGTCCGCACCCTGTTTCCGATGGAGTCGCGAGTTAACGACGCGATTACTGCGAATCGCTTAACGGATTTATTGCGATCTACTGTTGCGGTCGCTACCGACTCGTGCGGATCCTGTTGCTGTATCGAACTGGGATTGACAGAGCTATACCGCAGGTGTTCGAGAGACTGTTTTAAAAAGACGGTCTCGAATAATATTAAAGATGTGTTGAATTTATAATTATTCGAAACGAGAGACAGGAACGAAGGGGTTTGTGAGTTAGATTGCTAGTCAGTTGTAGATTCGAGGTTGCCGCTTCATTTAAACAAATCGAACAAATGCGTGTTCGATTCTAGTCCCTGTAAATAAATCCACGAACCAAACCGAACGCACGTACGAAAGAAAACGTTTGTGCTTTCTTTTATTCTGTACGAGATCGATTATCGGCGAAGGTCCTCTGTTCGATTGTCAACCAACGCGGAACCTAGTCGAGACGCGACCATGGTCCCAACGAGAAACGATCGGAAGACCGTGATTCTGTCGCCATTGTCCTATTAATTAACGGAGCCCAAGGAGCTAATGAGTGGAAACACTTGTCAGCCTTCGATTCAGTTCCTAATCCAAAGACCAGGGACCTCGGCAGACGGATCGGCCACGAACAAAACGCCCAAGAAAATTAACTAATTGACCAATTACGCGGCTAGACGGTCGAACGAAGATCCTCGAGAACGATTTATCATAGGCGGTTTCTTCCCGCGGGCCCGCGAACAACGTTCGCTACTGTCTCGGTAGTTCAGACACTTCAGACCGACAGCCGAGGAAACAGGGAACGCGATTCAGCTAATCCGCCCGGAAAGATTGCACGGGTCGTTTAACGGGCTCTGTCATATTCCCGCTGCCATAAAATTGCTCGCGATGTCTTGCCGCCGCGTCGAGATAGGATCGACGATCCAGTTCTCATCCCTGTGCGTGTGTAAACATTTCTAGCCGAAGGGAACGCGAATAATGACGAGTAGACTGCGGTTGTTAATGCATTTTCCAATTTTAGTCGATAAATTTGAAGATAGTGGAATCAAATGAAATCCTATTTTTAATGGGAACAGCCTTCGTAGATCCGAAACAAATGAAAATTCTACAGAATGTCTGTCGAATTTCATATTCCAGCCGTTTTCGAACATTTTCATTTCATTAATCATGAGATTATTTCGTGATCGCGAGCTCGTGAAGATCGTCGGTTCTCGAACCTGAAAGAGTAATCGCGTTGAACGCGGGACGCGAAGAAGCAACACGATGATCCGATGAGAGAACGGTATTCTGGGTCAAGGTGGACCCAACCCGTGGAGCGGGGGTGTGTTAATAGAGAGCGCAAAGACGGTGGGAGAAGGCGGACGCGTGCGAGAAAGTTCATTTTGACGGGGGCAAACTTTGCCGGCTGATGGGAAACCAAACAGAGGACTGGCGGAGTCCAGGGTGGCCGTCCAGAGAGTCCCAGGGAAGCTTTTCAGAGGTTCTGGAGGGAAAAAAGAACTGCCAGCTAGCCGGCAGAGCACTCCCAGCCTCTTTTTTCATCGGCCGAGAGAGAGGCACGCGATCTCTTCGTATCTCTCTGGGAAGTGTTTGCTGAGCAAAGATTACGACGAAGAAAGAGAGAGAGAGAGAGAGAGAGAGAGAGAGAGAGAGAGAGAGAGAGAGAGAGAGAGA
>CM052200.1:9453194-9468747 GCA_028455805.1 Lasioglossum figueresi | reverse complement strand
TTTATGCAAAATAAAAATTGTCTGCATCGATTGCAAGAAATAGAAACCAAATTAAATGTTATTTCTTCCCTTAACGATTTTAATAGAGGAGAAATCATACATTGAACATCTTCAATTTTTACAATTTTTCAACAATTTTCAATTTCCACTACTCAACTTTGGTATAAATGCATAAAGATCCGCAGACACAGCAACAATTCTTGGAGTTTGAACTTTTTTCAGAACTGTTTTATTTCATCAAAATCATTTCTATTACTTCAATAATGTGTCGTAGATTTAAGCGCGCCAGTCGGGCTGAAGGCCCTTAGCTTTACCTGCGTTTCAACGCATGGCCTTTGGGGTATTGTGTTACCGATGTCTTTCGGGTGTAAGAGGCCTGGCTTGGAAAGTAAATATTTGACTGTGCGATCGAATACGCTCATGTCTGATATAAATGCATGAAGATCTGTTTATAAGTTTATTTATTGACGAATTAATTTTTGCCCTTATATCAATATCAGCGTCTCCGCAGAGTCACGCGAAAATAAGAGAAGAGGAAACGCCGAGGCGCACGGGTCGCGTACTAAACGTTCGCGCCACGACATATAAAAAATCTGGAGCCGATCATCTAGACCGGCGACGGTATGTTTAGGGTTAGAAATTTGGTGTGTTCGTAATATTTCTATCTGGGAGGTGAGAATTGTTGGAAATGGGTTAAGAAAATCACAGAAACACCGTTGAATTAACTTTAAGAATATTTTATTACACAGCACGGAAGGACGACTTGTCTGTTTGACTAGTGGACTCGAAGCGAAGAAAGAAATACAAAGTTGTAGGAGAGGAAGAGATTTTCAGTCGCCCCTTTGACTTTTAGGAAAAACCCCAGCCTGCATAGTTTACGGCACAGGCCCTCGAGTACGACGAATACCAGGCCTATGAGTCCGGTGACATATAGCTGGTGTATTGTTCTTTGATAGAGAACCTACAGTGTTTCTCATATAAACGAAATTCATTTTTGCACTGTGTTGCATTATCGTTACTAATAATCCAACAAGAATGTGTGCGGTAATTCGGCGAGTTCGATTGTGGAACGTGGATTGTCGAGTCTCGGCTAAGAAAATCGGTAGTCTCGACGGCAAGGGCTGTTGACGTAAGCTCGATAAGAATGTCACGAGCCCTGGAGGCTGCACCGGTTCGATTCCGAGCTGCGATATTCCCGTCCCGGTCCCCTTGGACCCCGTAGGTTCCCTTAGGTCTCCCGGTTGCAATGCTCGGAGGCGTTAGGCAAGGGAAATCGAGAGAGGCGGGGTCGACATTCGAGGAATCCTCTCTCGAGCGAGCTGGCTCCCTGTACCTGTACCTGTACCTGTACCTGTACCTGTTCGTGCATTATCTTCCGTTAACTCCCGTTGCATACCGTTATCCATTCCTCGCGTTTGCAACGACCAGCTGTGCGCCTGTTCGAGAGAGCTCGAGAGCTGGAATTCGCGTAGGTCTCGATCTCCCACGATCGCGAGCGAGAGAGAGAGAGCGATCGAACGACCGCGCTCACACTCGCGCACCTTTACTCTTACTTTCGCCCAACGACCTGCTATTTATTGCCAATCGAGTCGCGAGGATGGTGACACCGTTTCGCTTTTCTTTTTAATCCAGATTGCTTCACGGTCGTTCGCCCCTGTACTCCGCCAATCGGGAGAGCCTGGTCGACTTCGGTTTCGTTGAGTCAAGGTTTCGGTGTCGGACACCTTCGCACTCGGCTCATCATCGATCAGCCCTTTGACACTGTCAAGATAAAGTTCTTCTACGCGCGTAGATGAAAAATACCGGTCGAGTCACGCTTCCCACATCTGTCACTCCTGACTTGATTACTCGAAACCGTGCTAGGTAACTAGACTGCGGATCTTTATTCATTTTCCATGTTTTGTCGACAAATTTTAAGAAAGTTCTACAAAATTTCATCGAAGTTTAGATTCTAGCCTTTTCTGAACATTTTCGTAAGTCATAAATGCATAATGATATCCGCGGTCTAGCGAATGACTGTACAAAGCGTAGTGGTAACGATTATATTTAAGCTAGGAAAGGTGCTTTTTAAGTGTTGAAGTCAAAGTGTTTTGTAAAAGAAAACTCAAGAATTTTGTTACATTGTAATGGGTGGTGTGCGTCACGTCGAAATTACGATCGGCCATCAAAAAGACGATCGGCAGCCGGAGCGACGAACAAGACGAGAGCCGCGAGCTCAGTTCGACGCTAGAGTCGGTTTAGGCAGGATGCTGTTACCTATTAGCTGTTTTCAAATAAAGTTATTTTTAAAAGTTACCTATTTCACTAAACTGATTTATTCCACTGATCATCATATCCCTTAACATTAAGGGATGCAAAAATTGTGATGGGTAGGTGGTAAAGAACAGTGGGAGAAAATTGGGGGAAAATTGTGAGCTTAAATTGTTAATGTTATGGCGCCGGAAAGTCGCAGAAAAGAATCGAACGAATCTAATTTATTTCCTCTAGCTGGCTGGTCGAAGTTTTTCGTGGGTCTCGCACTGCGCTGCGTCCGAACAATGTTCTCCTTTCCCTGTTTCTTCGATTTATTTATTTCGCAATCGCGTCTCTAACCTAACCACTTTGCCGTTCATTTGTTCCAGAAGATGAATTGAGAGAGCAGAAAGAGAGAAATCCTGACGAGAGAGCAGAGTCTATCGCCATGATGGAACCACCACTGACGAGCAAAGTCTTGCGGGCTCCCAGCCTGAAAAGGGGACAGGAGAACGTCAGGATCCAGGACAGGGTGAGTAACAAATGAACGGATCAGTCTCTCGATTCTCATCGGTTCTTAATTAATTCGGAATCTGCAAGCTAGTCGACGGACACGTCGCTTTTAATTGCGAATCGAATGTTTTTTTTTCGTATTAAACTTCCCGTTCCAATTAATTACCTTCGGCGTTACGCAACTCGAACGAACGAATTTCAGATTTCAAAGTTCCCACCAGGGAAAGTTACGTTGTCTAATTAACAGACTGCGGGGCTTTATGCATTTATGACAGCAATGAATAGACGATACGCTAAACAATGAACACGTCACAAGAAGTAACGGGTTATGTTGTTCACGAGTCATTAAAATGATTAAGAGGTACTGTTTTATTTACATCCTGAATGAGGGTAATTGACAGGCTGTTTCTATTTTACATAGACGTACGCCAGGTTTTAATTAGCTTTCGTTAACCATCCGCTTTTGTTATGAATGCATCAAATCAATTTTAGCAAACAAATACAAGAAACATAATTGACAGTCTCTCTGTCCTGTGTAACGGTAAACAAATCTCGATACACAGAAGACTTAGAAAGCTGACAATTGGTACACAGGTACCCCAAAGGGGTGCACGAATATGTTTTTATTTCGGAAATCCTACAGGATCAAGTGCTGCAAATAAATTAGTTAATTATTTAACGGGAATTGTGTTAGTTCTTTGATAAAATCTACAAACCGCTTGAAATTTGTCAGACCAGTATGTGGACTTCTGCAACTATGTAACTAGCGAAAGGCTGCCGACCAGGTTCAGGAAAGAGAAAAGCAGTCGAGCCTGGCGTGTCAGCCTGCTCCTATTTCTTTCTGCGATGGTTTTTTCCCCTGGAACATGTGTCAGGGAATAGCCAATGCCGGAACAAGCCATGAAATATAGGAACAATCGCGTCGTAAATCATTTCTCGCGGCATTTCGGTGCGATTAGCATTCCCGTGTCGTTCGGGGAAACTTTCGAGATATAAACTCGAAGGTGTTCCGATTTCGTGGCCGGTCGACGGAATCGACGGTCCATTCGATCGTTGGGAATAGAAAGCAACGGAGCGGGGAGGGATCGGACTTTGCAGAAACTCGCGCCACGCGTTTCGAAGCGTTGCGCGAGTTTTCGCTGCGGTAGACAATAGTCGCAGCTCGACCGTGTCTCGCCGGATGCACATTATGCATCCCTGTCGATGCTGCCGCGGATGCAGCCTCGCGATTCGCGTCACGCATTCTCCTTTTTTTGAGGACTACGCTCCTGTGTCACTTCCTCAAGCTGAATCCACTTTTGAGCTCCCGCAAGAAGTAAAGGCACGTGTCCGTCTGAGAGTTTCTGAGAGTATTTCAGAAACGTTTTGCTCTCGGAGATTGATGCGAAAGTCAACTCTCGGAGAGTCCTCTCAGGTATGTGGCCGTTTGAATTTTGTGCGTGTAGCTCTCAGATGAATTTCGATAGTTGCAAGTAGACTGCGGATCTTTATGCGGGATAAAAATATTCTGCATCGATTCGAGGAAGCAGTGGTTAAATAAAAATTCCTTTCACCCCTTAACAGTCTTTTTAGAAGAAGGTACGAACGAATTCGCCGAGTCTTAGGTTGTTGCATATGAAATGGACGATTTCAGAATGCGACTCTTATAAAAGTTGAAATTTCTAGATAGAATACATTGGGTAGAAAATTGCGTTTGTTTAACGTCACTGCTAGGGATATGGTTGAAGTGGAATCAAACACAGCCTAGTGAAATAGGTAACTTGAAAAACTTTATAACAAAACGATTTTATGACTATGAAGAAAACTGTACCAGGTATGTTCTGCCTATACCTGCCTCGACCGCCGATCGTCACTTCGAGGTGACGCACACCACCATATACTATTTGTTATTTTTTTTTATTGAAGCTCTGTAGGACCTTAGTTGGATCCATTTCGCTTTACAATTTAGTTTTACAAAGTTGCAAGTTGATGTTACAATAGTACAAGATTTATATAGATAGTTTACAATCTGTGAAATAATTGTGAATACAAATACAAGCCTTGATATTAGGTTTTGCTATAAACATGTAAATATGTAGAGGTAGTTGGAAACCCATTTTATATAGGGAATCCAATAATTTGTGCCTCTGAATGTTATACTTTTCGCACTGCCAGATAACGTGGTTTAAAGTTTCATCGCTGTGGTTGCAACTACACTTGCCGTCGGAGATTCTACTAATTGTAAATCGTGCCAATGAAGCAGCCAAATGGTAGTGATCCGCCCGCATTCTATTAGTCGTGAAACCTCTCTTCAATCCTTTATGGGAGAACCAGGGTTTGGAACTTTCACGGAAAAAATATTGGAAATAATTTTTGCCGTTAAATAAACCTTGCCTCCCGATAATTTTCTCAGAATTCTCTTTGGCCTGTTTCTTGTATTTTTCATATACATCTGTGAAAGGAACCCTCGGAAAATCAAAGGAAGACGGAGGGAGTAGCCAATTTGGCTGCCTTGTCTGCCTCCTCGTTGCTCTGAATACCAGAGTGAGATGGAACCCAGATTAATTTAACATAGTTGTTTTGTTTATTGCTAATAAAAAGATTATATTTCCTTTTGATTTCAAATATGTGTGGATTGGTATTTATGTTTACAGTGGGGGATTGTAATGCCATTAAACAACTAAGAGAATTCGAAAAAATAAGGAAGTTGTGATTTTGGTGTTCTAATATAATTTCAAAGGCATCACTTATTGTTAGAGCTAAACACTCGGCAGTGTAGATAGAGGCAAGAGTGTTTATGGAACGCGTTATCGTCAAATTCAAATCTGGGCATAGGCAGGCAGAAGCGACACAATTAGACCCCTTAATTTTACTACCGTCAGTATATATTTTGTAGGAGTTTGTGTTTTCGCGAATCTCATTGAGAATGGTTAACGGGTTACTGGTATCCTTGACAAGAAGGCCCGGAGAAGTGTCTATGGGTATGGAAGTTGTGTACGGGTCGTAAAGTCATAGCTGTAAACATTTAAGCTATCCCGTGAATCTATCGCATCCGCTTCTACCACAGATATAATACATTTGCAATTAATCCTGTGTTTGTTGGAGGGTTTTTTCCTTTTAAATAAGTTATAAAATTCTCTGATGTAATTATAAGTGAGAGAATTGCGGTGAGCAAGAGCCTTGGACAGGAAACAACAACCTAGGTAAACGTCGCGTTCCCTTATATACACCAATTTAGATTCCCCGATTAGGATATTGGTAGGAGTGGTCACTCGATAACCTAGAGCAAGTCTGATCGCACTGTATTGTAATTTCTCCAGTTTTCCAGAGAGGGAGTCATTCGTGGGAAAGAATACAAAGAAACCGTAGTCGATAACAGAGCGTATAAAACTTTTATAGAGTGTGATCTGGGTTTCTGGGTCCGATCCCCACCAAGTGCCTCGAATGTATTTAATGATGTTCAAAGCTTTGGAACATTTCTTTACATTTCAGAACTGTTTTATTTCAACACGAACATTTCGTATGCAACAACATAATATTTATATCTCCAGTACCAGCGAGTAACAACGACCGATATTCCCCGCACGTCATTAAGGACTCGCCAGCTATCATCGCACAAAAGCTCGTTAAAACCGAAGTCGGACAGCCGAGGTCCTCGCGAGCGACAAAGAGGACGTGGGCGAAACGGGTCGCGAGAAATGCACTCTGCATTCCGTGTACGACCGCTTCCCGCGACGGCGGCGGTCGTCTCTCGTCGGGGAGCTTTACAGAAAATTCATTGCCCGCTTCCACGCACCACTTTCCCTCTCGACGATGCTTCTCGCCGAGGGGATCGGGTTACTTATCCGCGCGGCGCGAACTGCTTCACGCCGAGCTTCTTGACGCATTTGCTCCGTTGCAGTTGCATCGCGTCGCCGATGGCGGTCGAGCCTTCAGCTTCCTTCGTGCACGATGCTAAAGAACGTCATTAGCCTTTCAGAGGCTGTGTCGCGTTACATAGGAAATGAATGAGTGCTCGCGAGACGCTCGAAGTTCGTGTTTCCTCCTTTGAAATTTGACGCGTGCAATCGTTGACGCGCAGCGATCTTTTGCGAGCGATTGCACCGGCGAATTTTTAAGGTTATTCGACGCGGATGCGTTCGCGTCGAGTGGCCATCCCTTGAACGTCCCTCGAGGAATGTTCCCCTTTGCGCCGTTTCATTTAATATTTGAAAAGTTGTTCGTACATCGTGGTTCGAATATCGAGACGAATGGCTGGCTTGTTCCATTTATGAAACTTCCTGGATCGATTGTTCGCGGTCGGAGTGTTTGGGACGGAGAAACGACTGGAACGATAAAGAAGAAAGGAAGGGAAAATGAAGCAATAAAAGGAGAAAAATGGGGAATGAAATGGCAGGAAGGGGAAGGTATAAAGGAAACCATATGAGCTCTATATTATAGGGCGCAGGGAAGGATATAGAAAATGGGGAATATTGAAAGGTATATGGAAGGATGTAGGGTGTAGAAGATGGTACACAAAAAATGTGGAATAGAGAAAAATATAGCAAATCGAAGCAGAAAACGGAGTAGAGAATAAAATTAGAAAATAGTAGAGTATAAGTAAAAAAAGTGCGAATGAAAAATGGAAGCTGCGAAGGATGTGAGGGAAAAGTGAAGATGTTAGGTGTGCGAGGTGTGGATGCGGCTGGAACAGGTGTCAGCGAGAACACGGTGTATATCGCTATTCACAGCTCGCGAATCGGGAGAACTCCCATTCATTTCCACAGACACTCTCATCGTTCGCACACTACCTAAGCGAATAGTTCTCGAACCGGCTGTCATCCATGGGAAGAGGACGCTCTAATCAGTCCCGTATTTCTAAGTCGGTAAGGCAGTCGACTTTAGGCTAGGAAGTCCATAGAATGTTAGGTCTATTCGCGTATGACAACGCGCGCTCCCTGTTAGGCGAGTTCAGCACTATCTCCGACAGAACTATAAAGGTCGGTTTATATCAGCCAGTCCAGGCCACCGGGCACAATCTTTTACCCTGGTTTTATATCCAGTAATTTCCAACGGAAAATCCTGTCAGGCTTCGTTCCGATATTTCTTTTCGAGACTGCCAGGCCATCTGTCTCGAGCGGGTTGACGGCTCCCTGCTGTGCGTGGCAAAAAAAAAGGTTTTCAACTAGAGTCCGTAATGAAAATTTAAAATATGCATTTTGTAGATGCACGCTAGTTGTACACTCGCTGAACATATTTCATCGAAGCGTCCCGGTTCGGGTGGGTCAGTTGCAGGCCCTACCGTGAACCGCGCCCCTCTCTCTAATAATATTTCGAATTTCGGTGTTTTACCCCCACGCAAAGGCTGATTAGCGAGGCTAGTTTTTTTCACGGAAGCTCGTTACAGGGCGCTTTCCAGTTTTGTCTGCGGATCAGTGCACTTGACTTAGATGAGTATGCAGGGCGAAATTCTCTGCAACGTGCGACATCCAAAATACAGGGACGCCAAGTACAAGGCATTCGCATGGAGGGAAATTGCCGAGGAACTGAATCAGCCAGTATTCAGGCTGAATCAGGTCAGTATTCACTGTATTTTAATAACGACTTACTTTATACATTCCTGATGCTCATTCCACGCGAAGTCGGAGTACTTTTCCAATTAGTTTCGGATTCCGTTCAAATTTGAACATGTCGTTGTCTTTGGTGAGCTGTGAACGAATCTCAAAGGATTTCTCGATATCGGTTGGAGTTCCTCGCTCCATTTTCCACGGTGCCGCTACAGCAACGACCGCTGCAAGAACGACCACTGCAACAACGGCCGCTGCAACAATGACCGCTGTAAGAACGGCCGTTGTTGCAGCGGACGTTTCAGCAACGGCCGCTGCAACAACGGAAGCGGCAGCAACGACGGCTCCAACAACGGAAGCTGCAGCAACAACCGCTGCAACACCGGATACCAAAGACCAAACCGAAATCGAAATATTCTGCAAGAGCCTGTCGCTCGCGGTGGGTCGACCGAACGAAGAGCGATAAATTATCGCAAAGAGAGAAATGTTGCAAATTGTTTCGGAATTACGAATGGAGCAGTTCCGCGAAGAGCGAGGCTATATTTTTATTTTCTATGTTCAAATATTTAATGTGTATGTACATACAGGGTGGTCCACGCAACTTGCAAACCTATAACAACCTCCAAAGTATGCGTTGCACGGAAAAGTTTTGTATACAGATGTTGCATGGTCCGAAGGGGTACATTATGTAGTGTATGTATTTTTTTTACAGGTGGTAGCGTGTGGGAGATTTGAGGCGACTTTGTTTTTTTTTAATACTATATTTTTTTGTACCAAAATATGGAAGAATGTCAAATGCTGAGTAAAAAGTATTGACCTTCGTTAGTGCTAGACGTAATAATTAACGAGTAATTTCACTTTATTTACTGAACATTTTCTTTGCATAATATCAAGTTAGAAATTCAACTTTATTACAGATTTCCGCGGAACAGTGGGATGTTTACGTGACAATGTTTGTTAACATGGGTAACCTAGTAGCTTATCGCAACTAACATAAGTGTTCGAAGTGATATCCATTGACATTAATACAGTGATGCAATCTATTACTTGTTTTACTAATGCCAGAACCTCGTGAAATCTGCCGTGTACTAATATGGGGATTTTCTGCTACCGATGCTAGGACAGCAATTGTATTTACATCAGAAGTGGAAGTTTTCGTTGCGTTACGTTTAGTAACATTAACACTTCCGGTTTGCCGAAGCGATTTACAGATTCTATCAAATATCCACCGAGATGGCTGATTTCGTTCAGGAAACCTTTCGGCATACATAGATTTAGCTCGTGTTGCATTTTTACGGCACTCACCATAAATTAAAAGCATGTCAAGTTTTTCGCTATTACAAAATTTCATTTTTGCTTTTATCTTCCTCATAATTACGCACAAACACCGAGGATAACTTCAATACTGAATTACGGACATGATAGGAGATTGCGGATCATAAGTAGACGTTGTCGTGTTTATAAACAATTTCTAACTTGAAATTACGCGAAGGAATTGTTCAGGAAATAAAGTGCAATTACTCGTTAATTATTAGGTTTAGGACTAACGAAGGTCAATACTGTTTTACTCAGCATTTGACATTCTTCCGTATTTTGGTACAAAAAATATAGTATTCCATTTAAAAAAACAAAGTCTACCTTCAAATCTCCGACACGCTACCACCTGTAAAAAAAATACATACACTACATAATGTACCCCTTCAGACCATGCAGCTTCTGTATACAAAACTTTTCCGTGCAACGCATACTTTGGAGGTTATTATAGGTGTGCAAGTTGCGTGGACCATCCTGTATAATAATATATTATATAAATATATCATAATTGTGTATATATGTATAATATACTCACTCTGCTAAGGACTATCGGAATGTGGAATTTTCTTTATATAAATTTCGTCAGGCGATACATTGCGCGCCTAATGTTATTTAACTCGCAATACTTTAAAAAAGATAACAATTTTGACCAAATGAAAGAGGGATACAGACAGTTGCTCGTTGCGGACGTGCCTGAATCCGAGTTTCGAAAGATCAAGAGACTCGTAAACGCACAAAAGCCGCAATCTGCGCGTTACACTCCGGGTCCATTTAGGAATTCGGGAATAACTAATTTATTAAAGGAAATTCTGAGCCGAGAAGGTCCCGAAGTTCGGCGATTCGGTTAGCATCGATTCTCCATAGAATCGGGAGGTCCCGGAGCGTTGCCCGGAAAACTGGAAACTCGTTCAGAATTCGGAGAGCAGCCGCCCGGCTCTGGCCGAGACCTCGGCGAAATTCATTTGCAACGCAGTCGCGGAGAACAGGTGTGCGCGGTTCGCAGGTGGCACGGGTCGTTGACCGGGTTCGACACACTTTGGCCAGACAACCCTCTGCTTTTACTTTTTCTCGAAAGGGCCGGTGGCATTCTCCTCTCTCGCAGCGACACGAGGACAACCGTGTCTTGGCTGTTTTATTTCCCTCTACCGATCACGCGACCGACTACTAACACGTGAATCCTCGATCTTTCAACTTCATGTACCAAGTTATTTCTGTCGGTTCTATCGAGATGCGAAATCCTCCGCCTCGTCAATTCGCCAAATTAATTGATTACGATGCCGTTCAAATTCTTTTAATTTATATTCATCTTTAAAACTTTATTCATTTATTTTCTCCGTCTTAAAATGCACTTCGTCGATTTTAAATTTCAAGAGTGAGCAAGTGCAAAATCATTATTAAAACTTTATTAATTTATTTTCTACACCTTAAACGGCACTTCGTCGATTTTAAATTTCAAGAGCAAGCGAGTGCAAAAAATCATTTTGAAAACTTCGTTGTATGTATAATATTTTGGTGGTTCGCAAAAAGGAGTATCAAGAAAGAGGCGTGAACGAATTTGTACAGCTGATAGATTTCGCTGACGTGCAATTTGCTATAATGATGCATATCGCGCGAGAGAACCGTGTCGAACAAATCGAGAAAGAGCGAGAGAATCGGATGGCCATCGTCTCCAGCCACGACTTCCTGTTTTGTCTAACGGTACGACACACCGGTGAGTTCTTCCTCGACGCTCCCAGCGGCTGATCTTTTGATCTCCCCGCGAATCGATTCGTTAATTTAATGCCGCGTTGTCGACGGGCGAGCCTCTGGGCGGGGTCAGACCAGGGTGCACCGAGTTTTATCGCGTTCATGCTGTACGATAAACGCTTACAGGCTTGCCCCGTGACTCGACAACGTGGAAACCGTTTCTCTTGCCTGTTTCCATCCACCTTTCAGCCGCAGTTCATCATATTACACAAACCAGCAATAATTTCCCTAATAATGGTACTAAACCCTCGAGCTACCAATCGCTTCGATACCACTTGCGTTTCACGAGCCTGGCGTGCATAACTTCGCTATCTTCTTGTTTCGACAAAGTTGGTAAATCGATTCGTGTTAGCACTGGCTCGAAGGAGATTGCTGTGATCAGTAACATCAACCCTTTTGCAGAGAACGATTGTTTACCTATGTTCGAGGGCTGGTTTAAATCTGATCGTTCTCCCTTGGTCGGATTTAATTCAGCTAGGATCTGCAAAACAGGATTTTTGACATTCAACGAATAGAACCGATTGCCAGTCAAATTGCCAATTACGCTCATTGGCGGACATTCGTCGTGCGGAAGGTCCGGCCGAGAACGTTAGAAATTATGGTTGCAGCTCGCGAACCAAAACGGAGCGAACGAAATAATTCATTCAAGCGCCGATCTCCGGCGTCCGTCTTCCGCTTCCGCGATCGGAAATTGTTAGCTGCGAGAGATTCATCGTCGAGACTGGAGCTTCTTAATTATGTATTCCGCCGGAGCGTCGAATTCGCAGACCAATTTGGAACCGTTCGGACCCCGTGAATCGAGATATCCGACCCGTTAAACGGGCGCGGCGAATTACCACGAGGATTACTTCGTTCGCGAAATACGATCGGACTTTCGTAGAATGGAAAATAAAAAGCCGAGAGCGCCGAGAGTCGCGTGATAAGAAGCAATTCTGTTAAAAGCCGGCGCGCGCGAGCAAGCCGGCTGCTATAGTAAAACCGTGTTATATTCGAAGGGAGGTGAAAGGGCCGTTGGCAAGCAAAGGCGCGCCCCTTATTAACCATTAACCCCAGACCGTAATAACGTCTAAAAGGTTTATAGAGCCGCTGCGCTGCGACTTTTTCCTTTTGGGAAATTCGCGGGCAAACCGTCGCGTCGCCAAGGAATCGATTTTCTCTCGATATTTTCGCAATCGTCTCCCAAAATTGATTGCTCGAACGTTTGCGATTTCTTTAGAGTTCCAGTTGAGTCTCTAGAGATCGGAATGTCTGTAAAAATTTCAACGCAGTTTAATTCGATTCGATTTCGAAGAGGAATTTCACATAGAAAATCCCATTGCGTAGGTCTGTAACAAACGACACCTCCGCTGAACAGCATACTATGAAACATCTTCTTGCCTGCAAGAATGCTCTGCATCTTTTCATACGAATCAGTATGAACGACCAAAATTGATTGCTCGAACGTTTGCGATTTCTTTAGAGTTCCGGTTGAGTCTCTAGAGATCGGAATGTCTGTAAAAGTTTCAACGCAGTTTAATTCGCTTCGATTTCGAAGAGGAATTTCACATAGAAAATCCCATTGCGTAGGTCTGTAACAAACGACACCTCCGCTGAACAGCATACCATGAAACATCTTCTTGCCTGCAAGAATGCTCTCCATCTTTTCATACGAATCAGAATGAAACAATGACGCGCAAGATTGCGTGACACGCTTCCCGAACAGCGATAAACGATTAAAAGTGTGCGTCAATCGTGTTCCCGACGTTTTTGTGTTACTTGTTCGTCGAGGACCGTGTTGGTATGCAAATACCGACGAAATCGGGACTCGACGGATCCGCCGACGCAACTGGATATTACATCATCTCGCCCGCATCGTCGATTGTATTATAAAATATAATCGCAGATAGCGCGACGTGTGCGGCATGGCGAACCGAAATTTTATCGGCTCGGTGGCCGGTGACTCCCACATTTTAAACGAAGATTAGCGGAGCGAACTCTCTCTCTCTCTCTCTCTCTCTCTCTCTCTCTCTCTTTCGAGCTACCGCAGCAGCTTGTTAAAACAGACTAATCTGCTTCGTGAAATACGCTCGGAGGCGAGGAAAGTCGAGATATCGGTTTTATTGTAGCGAGATAGCTAAGGTACACAGACCTGGAAACGCTGGAACGAGATCGAGGCGAAATGAGTGGCTTAATCCCAGCAACAATCGTTCGTCGTCGATTCTACCTTGCTAAATCCTACTGTGAACCTCGAAAATGATGTATTTTAGATGATCGAATTAGAGAAATGGGCTCGCTTCACTAACAGAAGCCGATTCGACACGAAGAAATAATAGAACCACAGAATCTAAGAAGCAGCACGGTCCCGAGAGTTTTTCTTGATCAAGACTTTACTTTATTAAACATTATACCTGCTACTTGTACGTCATGAACAAACATTCTCCTTGAATAATTTTTCTTCGAGATCTACTATCTCCACACCTCCACAATTCGCTATATTTTATCACTTACTACTTTTACGACGGATAAACGTACGAACGATTTAATTTCCCATGGTTATCATTCTAGTTTGTACAAACACGCTTAAACCCACGACAAACGTTGCGTTTCTATTTGATCTCCGTATGCGGAAACGACAAGCCTCCGAAGATCGGTTTATTATCGTCAGTTGGAAAATGTATTTCTCGAATTTCATTGCGCGTCGCGTCTCGTTGGAGCGACGTTCACGCGCTGTTTGCTTGTTCCCTAGGCGATCATGATTCTTCGGGATCGCGGAGAATCGCCGGAGATACACAGAAATTTCAGACTCGCTTTCGTAGGCTCTTTTCGGACATGCATATTCAGCGTTTTCGGCGGTTGCTTAGACCGCGAGTGATTCGCCGTGCCGGTTAGGTTGCTCAAAGCGTTTCAATCGGGGATCGCGATCTCGCTTTCGTAGCCTTTTACTTTCCTGGGCCCGAATCGATGCCGGTGAATTTTGCTGGAGCGAACCGGGTCGCGTAATAACCTCCCTCAGCAACGAAAAGATCATTGGAAGGTGCAGAATAATTAGAGCAACGAAACCCGACTCGTCTTGCTTGGCTAATCGGTTAACAGGCTTCCAAGATCGTTTCGACAATTCTTCCCACCGCCCGTGAAGGCTGAAATCGTCTCGCTGGCGTGGGTGGAAATTTCGTATTCGCCGACCTTAACGATCGAGGACAAGTGGAGAGTGCCCACGTACCGTTCCAGCATAAACAAACGTAAGCGAGATCGTTCCGAGCTGTAAGGAAATTTTATCGCGTCTGGGAAACCTGGAATGCCGTTCTGTCGGAGACAGGCGATGGGAGAATCAAGTAAAATTCTGAAAGGATCCGAAAGAGACTGCTTCATCCAAGAAGAACCGTACATAATCTTATAGCAATCTCTCACGTTCAATTTTTCTCCGAAAAAATTCCGAAACATTTTGTATTAGCATTACCAGGAACTGGCAAGTCTAATTGAATATTTTGAAACTTCAAAGGTGACGAGTAGACTGCGGATCTTTATGCATTTACGAAGAAATTGGCTAGGTGAAATATAAAACAGTGACGAATTAAAAAAATCTAGAACTAGTATTAGTTGTTTTCAGGTGTAGAAAACAATTAGGGAATGAAATAAATTTTTATTTAACTCCTGCTGCTCGCAATCGCTGATGAACGTTTTTATTTCGTGGTAAATGTCCGTAGGAAATGATTAAACGATTAAAAGAAACGAAGTTACGAAGTTACGAAGCTCTGCACTTCGAGGTTTCGCTGCTAAGTTATATTTTATACAATTACAGCGAGCGTAAAAAGTGACGAAGAGAAAAGTACGCCGCCACAGTTGAAAGATCGAAGTCGGACATTTTAACCAAATATCCCAATATTTTACGACACACGATGTTTCTATCAGTAGGGGAAGAGCTTGAGTTGTGAGACAGTCGTTTTTATCCATCGCGCAATCGCGATAATTCCAATCTGTCTGCTGTCAAATTTTTGTTTTGACGTCTGCTAGTTGTTGTGCTAGCACCGAGATGTATAGATGTGTTGCTTATATTAGATACGGACATCGTGTGTAAACACATCGTGTAAAACTTTTACTCATTTTTTTAAAAACATTATTTTGTTGAGCGAATCAATTGAAAAAGGTGAGTGCGATGCATTTTCATTTAGTGTTTTCCTTACATTTTACGATGCGATATTGAGTTTTGCGCATATACGAGAAAAACATTGTTTTTTTCTGTGACA
>CM052200.1:9416907-9453094 GCA_028455805.1 Lasioglossum figueresi | reverse complement strand
GCGATGCATTTTCATTTAGTGTTTTCCTTACATTTTACGATGCGATATTGAGTTTTGCGCATATACGAGAAAAACATTGTTTTTTCTGTGACATTCGGAATGGCATCATGGTTGGGTTATGAGACACCATAGTGTTGGGTTGTGAGACACTAGTTCTTTTTACTAGAAACGAACTAGAACTGTCAAATATCGTTGTTGTGTTAGAATTAAGCGTTTATTTTGGTTTATTTTTGGAATTTATAGTCATTGTAGGTACCAGTCGAGGAAACTCGAAGTCCTCGAAATTACCTAAGCGTAAAAAAACAGCTGAACACGATTTATGGTGCGCGTGACTAGACAAAGCTTTTTTGAGAGAAAAATGAACCACCATCAGAAGAGGATGTAGACTTTTGCATCATTTGTTTAAGGTTTTTGCCGAAAAAATTAACCGCTGCCAACTCTATCGAATGCAACACATGCCAGCGCCCTGTTCATTTGAAGTGTGCCGATATGGGCAGACGTTCGTTTTTCACATGCAAACATTGTGACAGCGACTTGGATGACGAAGAGGAAGAAGATCATTATCGAATCCTTCCATTCATTATATTTTTTTTTACTTTTCTTCGCCATTCTTTTTAACTCCTTTGGTCACTTAATGTCATTAAAATAAATAAAAATTCATTTTTGCAATCCAGCCACTTTTTTCCAGCCACTTTTTTCAGAAAGCCAAAAGACATGTCCTCGGAAAATTGGCCATAAAATTTTACTTGTTCATCGAATCTCGAAACTTTTTAAATATAAAAGTTGCGCATTTCCTTCACCTTTCCAACGGTATATAAAACTCTTTGATATCTTCGTCAATCAAAAAGTTACAGACCAAAAACACAACCCGTCTCATAACCCAAGCTCTTCCCCTACAAGTTCGTACGATTCGAAGACTTGGAAAGTTCGTGCACTTCGAAATTCTCTTCTTCGTTCCTTCGAATCACTTCCTTTGGAAAAGTAACAGCCCTAATTTCCACTGGCACAGCGAGAATTAGAGAGGCAGAGTCTCGGAAGAGTGATCGATGCTGAAGAATAAAGGTGATTGGTCGGCTGCAGTCCAAGAAGGCTGGAAGCCTGGAAGGCGGTCGCTTTTTGCCAGCATTTGATGGCACATTAGACGCGATACGCTTATGAGAGAATCCCGGAACAAAACCTTCCGGCGGAAGGACAAAAAGAAAGACAATTGAACGAAGTAGAGGGGGAGTTTATCAAGGGGGATTAGGGGGGTGGTGCAAGCCTAGGTTGGTGCATGTGGCGCGTTGGCAGGTAGGATATAGTCGAATGCGCCGGAGTGGGGAGTCTGTGATAGTCGGATGGACGAGTAGACGGTGGAACACCTCAGTTCAGAGTCGGACGTCCACCGTCGCGGTCCTTCTTTCCGTGAATTGCAATTCAAATCCACCATCTCTTTATTATCCGTTGGATTACGCAACCTAGACGATTTTGAGAGTGCACCGAGATTCGTGCACTCGGATCACAGGTTCTCGGACACCGAACAAAAAAAAAATGTGAGTGCGCGATCGAAAGGATTCCAGATCGTCCGAAAGTTTGCCGGTCCCGTTGGGCCGAGGAACAGTTGCCACGTACGCTGCGTCGTTGCATTTGCTGTTGCACTTCGGATGAACGGTGCAGCTTCGATGCGTAGCGCATTATTCTCGCCGGGAAGTGCAGCACGCGCAGCGGATACCCTAAGAAGGACTATGAAGCGGTAGTGTCCTGCCGGATGTCGTCTTCCTTCCGGTTGCTCTTCGAGAATGATATCGCTCGATCTATCAATGAGATCGAGGCCGGTAGCAAGGATCTCTGGAGCCACGAGACACGCGGTCTCGATCGCCGTTTCGTGACCGGAGTGGTCCGCAACCACTCGAGAGCGAAAGTGAGGATCGCCGAAGCAGATCGAAGGGAATCGAAGGTGGAAGGGAGATGCGCCAGCTGAAGAACGTCCTTCCGTGACCGTGAATCGTGACGTACCAGCTGGAACAATTGGAGAAACATGGCTCTAAACGCGTCCAGGAACGGCTCGCCCGTCGTTCGGGACAAGGAGAGCATCCCGGCCTACGATGTATGTATTACAAGTCGTGTCTATGACGATGCCCACTGCCCGTTGCATTGGCAAATGCAACTGCACACCTGTCCCGTGTTCTAGCGTGTCCTCGTTTTTTTATTGCTGCACCGCGGATGTCGCACACTCGTAATTCTAGTGAAAACATTCATTTTTCATAAAGCCCCGCAGTTTATTATTGTCCGTTTGGCAAACGAGGCGAACTCGTTAATTAAAGGCGCAGAGGTTAGTGGCTCGAGTAATTGCGTGGGTGTGGCTGACAATAGATACCTTGGATCAACGTTTGTCAAAGTCTTTCGTGCACGTCCTCGTAAGCAAATATAGTTGACAAACTGTTCTCGGCAGTTGCAACAGAATGGCAATCGTTGCGATAATTAATAGCAATGATCTAGTTAATTTCGGTGGTATTCATTTGATGGCGATATAAAGTAGTTTTTCCGGAATGTTTGCGCGTAAATCGGATTATCATATCGCATGGAGTACTCCAGAACGGAGGCGAGAATGTTTAATTTTTCCAATTTTGGAAAATGGTATTTCTACTTGAATTAGCATCCGATACTGGTGACTCCAGGTACGATTACGATTTCCGTGGCCCCTACTTTGAAGGTTAAATTTGTGTTCCTGGGGTCATATTAAGAAAAAAATGATCTAACCTTCCCATTGTAGATGTCATCCAGAATTTGGTCTTTTCAGAACGGAGCCTTCACCGAAATATAAATATACTCAGAAACTGCGCAGCTGATAGAAAAATGTCATACGACATGGATTGTTGGAAATTTAATTTTCTACAAAAAAGATCTCTTGATATTTTGCCATATTTCGCATAGTTACCGAGATATTTGCAGATTTATAGAAAAACAGGAAATCTATTTTACCAGCTAAAACAGGCCCATTCGATACCTGTTATATATACATCTTTTTCTTAAAATAACCACAAGAACACAAATTTAACCTCTAAACAAGGGGCCACGGAAATCGTGATCTCCCCAAACTCCACATACCATCCACATTAAGGACTCGTCCATCGATTTTTTAAATTATTATCACGGTAGAGACACAGTTTCAGCGTGGAAATCCTGATCGGCAAGTATCGGTCTTCCTTCTCGCAGGTATCCTGACCCGTGCATTCTCGCGACCTTCTTTCGCCGAAGCGAATGGTATTCGGAAGTCGGGCTCGGTGAAAAGTATTTCCAGCGGGAGAAATTAGCGGTGCATTCAATTCACCGGGAAGAGGTTGAATAATAGGACCTTCCCATGATTGTGCGGATCGTTTACCCCGATCTCGGTAACGCGGTCTTTTTCACGATATAATTCGAAACTCGACTGCCATTGCTCTCTCGGGCCGTAAAGTGTGCCACCGGTAAAACGCGTTCTAAAAAACAAAAAGAAAAAAAAAGTGTAGTATTGTTTGTCACGAACGCTGCATTGTTTGCGTATCGTCCGGTTTACGTTTGAGATAACAGGCTTGTTCTAATCGGAACGTTTTTCGGTTACGTAAACGCGCGCAGTTCCGAGTTACGAATTCGACCGTATTCGATTTATGCATCGTTCGTTCGGTATCGCCTGCTTTGGCTCGTTCGTGTTTCGCGTAACAAGCAACGGCACGAGGAAACGCGTGACTGCTCGTTCCGACCATCTGTTACCGCGATATACTTCCTTCGATTTCATTCTAATCGCGACTGTAAGTTCCACCCGGTTTCCCGAATTTTGTGGACTCGGTTCAGCTCGTAATCGAGATCATCCTCGTTCTCGAAGAGTTAACCCTTAGCACCCGAGTGGTGACTCAGAGTCACCACTAAAAATTGCTGTATTATTGTTTAAAATATTGTTTACAATATTAAATATATCGGTATCTAATGAATTACCAAACATTTAAGTATTGTATGAGAGGTATTATATCAATTTCATATTCATACACAGAAAAAACAAGTTAATAAATATTTAATTTGGAAGTTAAAATAGCAGCGAGTGCAAAGGGTTAATTTTCGAATTAAAATAGCTCCGAGTGCAAAGAGTTAACCCTTAGCACTCGAATGGAGACTTTGAGGCGCCACTAAAATTTGCTGTACCATCGTTCAAAATATTGTTTAGATTTTGAATATATCGATATCTAATCGATTGCTAAACATTTAGGTATTGTATGAGATATTTATACCATTTCCATGTACATAAAATTTAGAAGATCATAGACAATGGAAATATGCTGAATCGGAAGAAATGTTTAATTTTCGAGTTAAAATAGCTTCGAGTGCAATGGGTTAATAATTATCCAGCACGTACAGTTTTCACTCTGCTATTGACATCACGAGCAAACAACGTAATTTCTGTTCGAATAAGCTTGATTTCGAATCGACTTTATTGCAGCGTGAATCGTTTACGGCAATCGTTCTTCAATCGTCTGTTACCGCGATATACTTCCTTCGATTTCATTTTAATCGCGACTGTAAGTTCCAGCCGGTTTCCCGAATTTTGTGGACTTGGTTCAGTTCGTAATCGAGATCATCCTCGTTCTCGAAGAGTTAATAATTATACAGCACATAGAGTTTTCACTCGGCTATTGACATCACGAGCAAACAACGTAATTTCTGTCCGAATAAGCTTGATTTCGAAACGACTTTATTGCAGCGTAAATCGTTTACGGCAATCGTTCTTCAATCGTCTGCTACCGCGATATACTTCATTCGATTTCATTCTAATCGCGACTGTAAGTTCCAGCCGGTTTCCCAATTTTGTGGATTTGGTTCAGTTCGTAATCGAGATCATCCTCGTTCTCGAAGAGTTAATAATTATCCAGCACGTACAATTTTCATTCGGCTATTGACATCACGAGCAAACAACGTAATTTCTGTTCGAATAAGCTTGATTTCGAATGGACTTTATTGCAGCGTAAATCGTTTACGGCAATAGTTCTTCAATCGTCTGCTACCGCGATATTCCTCCTTCGATTTTATTCTAATCGCGACTGTAAGTTCCAGCCGGTTTCCCGAAATTTGTGGATTTGGTTCAGCTCGTATCGAGATCATCCTCGTTCTCGAAGAGTTAATAATTATCCAGCACGTACAATTTTCACTCAGCTATTGACATCACAAGCAAACGGTGTACCTATTTTGCAGCCGGTTTGCGGAATTTTGTGGACTTGTTTGTTTATTGGTACAGCTCGTAATCGAGATCATCCTCGTTCTCGAAGAGCTAATAATTATCCAGCGCGTACAGTTTTTACTCGGCACCGTCACTCGGCTATTGACATCGCGAGCAAACGACGTACTTTATGTTCCAATTAGCTTGATTTCGAATCGGCTTTATTGCAGCGTGAATCGTTCACGTCAGTCGTTCTTCGATCGTGTCGTAATCGTCTACACGGGTTGTTATCGGTCCGTTCGAGAAATCGGCTGGTTAGTGGGTTAATTGTTCCTTCCGTGGAGGCTTATTCACCTTTTTCTCTTCCGTTTCTCATCGGACGCTGCCTTGCGATCCGAGAAATGAGAAAGAGAGAAAGAGAGATGGAGAAAAAAAAGAAGTATCGGATACGAACTTGACCCCGCGGGATAAAAAACTGGTTTAATGGAGTTCCAATTAGTTATGACCGTGCGATAAGCTGGGAAAGAAGCGGTGCCGGTTTAATTATTCTCCCGGGATGATAAAGAAAGTACCGGTTTTGAAGCGCGCAACACTCCGTGCTCTCCTGCGTATTGTTCCTCTGTTACCGCAGACAATCGCGTTATTTGCATTCCACATTCTGCTATCTTGTCCCTGCAACGGGTCCGACTGGGTAATTTACTCGGCTGCGTTTCTAATAGACGTTAGAAATTCGAACTCGTAAACGTGGCAGGAAAAATTCAAGAGATCAATTAAAACCCAACCGTTAATTCTGATCGAATTCTAATGATTCTGAGCTGCACTCTTTCGCTCTGGCGTTACAGTATTGTTAAAATCGCCCTTAACCGACCGGGTAACTCTCAAAAACTTGTTAAGTATAGTTATCAATTGATAATTTGTGCAAATATGTTAAACGCAAAAGGTTTTAAATAATCTCTACATTTTAGTTGGCTACACGATGATCATGGTTGTTGCAATAATTCTTTACCGATTGAATTCACTGGTATTTTTCTGAATTACGAACGAGTCGACAGCGCCTTTTTCCAGATGACCATTGGTTAGCAGATGATTAACAGTTTCGCAAACTAGGATTATCGATAGCCGATGAGCAGACAGCTCGTTAGATTCAGCCTTGCAGCCTAGCTCGGGGACACGCGTTTCATTCCAGGTAAAACGATTATCCTGTCCTCGGCTGGAACAATGAGCAATCGACGGATGATCATTTCGAGCGTCGGTTACAGATAAATTAACACGTTCTATAATGTACGGCAACAACGCGTAAGCATTGTGAACGGTAAAATCCTCGTATAGTCGAATCGAAACCGTTCGATAGAAAATGTGCGGGTCGCGACGAGATTAGTTCTGTCCCGTATAAAGCTGTTTGGCAGAAATTAAACCGATTACACCGGCACCTCGCCGTTATTATCGTCCGAAGCAACACAACCCGTGTTCTCCTTTTTCCTATCGATGCGTGTTCCGTTCGATCTCGCGGCTTCGCGAAAGTCTTGCAACGGTATTCTTAACAATCTGAAAACTTTAAATTTAATGTTCCAAGCATAAGCAAAGGTAACCACATTAGCAGATATAAACGTTTATTTGCGTTGGATTGACGTAGAGTTCCGTGTGAACAGTTACGTAGAAAATGGAGTGAAAGTAATTGAAGGTTAAAAATTAGACTGCGGATTTTATGCGTTCGCAACAAAAATTGGTACGCACAGTTTAAAGCGGTAGACATATTTAAAAAGTTTAAGGACGTCGACGTATTAGTATCAGTTGAATAATATAATTGATACAAGAAAGAAATTTTGACTTAGCCTCTGTGCTTGGAATCGACGCAGACATTTTTTATTTTGCATAAAGATAGAAAGAGAAGAAAGAAGAGGTTCATCTCTCGATTACGATGAAACCTCTAGTCGATGGCGAATGGTGCTCGCAATTAACCCGACCGAGCCATTCTCACGACCGTAACCGTGTAAACGGTCCTCCAGGAGCACGTCGCAAAGTTCATCGAAAGAGTTCCCACTTT
Organism: Lasioglossum figueresi; assembly: GCA_028455805.1. Taxonomy (NCBI): domain Eukaryota; kingdom Metazoa; phylum Arthropoda; class Insecta; order Hymenoptera; family Halictidae; genus Lasioglossum; species Lasioglossum figueresi. Next base: position 9,445,886 of record CM052200.1, on the reverse strand, counting down.
CGTGGCTAATTATAGGCTGGGAGTCGCACTCGATCGGCTCTACACCGATAACTAATTGGGCGCGGGCTCCCTTATCGATCGGCGTCATCGCGATTCCGTTAAAAATATAAAATTTGTCGACAGAAACTGAAAAATGCATATACATCCGCGGTCTACCGATGAGCTAATGCGTCGATGGAAGCCATTTTCACGCGTTCACGCATTGTCCAAGATCTGCAGGCCCCGTTGCAAGCCATATTCCGCGTGAAATAAACCGCTGCGCGGCGTCTCGTTTGACGGCGATTAGCGGTCGCGGAAGTTTATAAGCGTTTTAAAAGAGAAAGAGAAAGAGAGATAAAGGGAGGAAGAGAGGACTCGGGGAACCAGTGGTTATCGGGCACGCGTAAATCTTAGTTTAACCGGTAATCCTCTTGCGAAGAAGCGAGACCGAGTCCGGGGGACCGGCTTCCTCTCTTGTAGCCGTAGAGTAGACAAGCCACAGTGTGTGTTCCCTTATTCTTATTCCCTTCGTCGATGCGGTATAACTGTACCAGGGTGTGGCTTACACGTCGAGACGCGACGAGACTCCACGCCTGTCGGAAACGGTCTTGCACGAAACTCATAATAGCCCGTTAGATCGATCTGCTATGGTAACGCGTGTATGCACGCGAACGGCTTGCACACCGCGTGTCGCGACCTTTGCTGCCCCTCGAACGAGGGCAGGATCTTGCCTGAGAAACCACCATTAATTATCCCACACAGGAAATTCGGAAAATGCCAATTCTCCCGTCTGGTTCGCCCCGGATATCGATCGTGCAAGAATTCATTCTCTTCGACCAAATTCTTACCAAACTCTAAACCAATTGCAAAACTTCTTTGTATTTGATTATTTTCTTTATGGAACTTTCACCAACTTATTTGTGCTGTTTTTCTTATTGAAATTATACTGAACACGATATTATTTGAATTGTATTTGGTGGTTCAATTCAGTTCACTTTTTCATTACAGTTGGTTCGGGACTTTATTGTACTACAGTAATGACGACATTACTGTCTTTTGTTTATATTACGTTCTAAGACCAGTGCCTTCTCACTCCACTGGCGGCCGAAGACGGCGGTTTTTGATCTCGGCTCGGGTATATCGGTGTAAACACCACGCATTGACTCGATGAATCGAAATGTTCAACTTTGTTCATTTTCATTATTTTTTGTATGAAATGTTACTATCGCATTTCTGGCATTTTTCTGATTAATATAAGACCAAACACGATATAATTCCAATTGTATTTAGTGGTTACATCAACGATTCAAGTTTCGGTCGCAAGGAGCGACAGCGTATTGGAAAGAGACACTCATTCTGTCCTTCTCTATGTTCGGCTTCTCCTTTGAATTTCATTGTCCTTCTCTATGTTCGGACTCTCCTTTGAAGTAACAAAAATACGATCACAACACCAAAAATACGGCTGTTGGACAGTAATGTCGGCATTACTGTACACATAATTTTTCTTCGTAGACACATTGTCTATTTTTCATATTCGGGTCTAATAATTATTCGGACGAAGAGAAACGATGTGTAGTACAATAAAGTCTTGAACCAATTGTTCAGTATAAAATTACATTCCTTCCGGGAAGAGACAAATGAAGTTGTAAAAATGAGAAGCGTCTAACGACACGGTGAGCGATGAGAGATACCAGAACATAGTGAACACTGTCGGGAGAAGATGCCTATCCATTTTTCCTCGCCTCGCACCCTTGAGAACGATATCGTTCTCACGACGAGTCTAACGATATTGTTGAGAATTTCTGTTTTCAAGAAAAGTTGTTATCGTCGCTGTGAACAGTATGCACGATGGAAACCGAGCCTTATCCGTGTTTCTTCCCGAAACGATCTCGTCGATTCCAAGATACATATCGCGCGTTCGTCGCAGAGTTTCGGATGATTTATCGACTGCGATACTCTCGGTGAATCTCGATGAAAAATCCTGCACGATAGCGATCGCGCACGCGTCTCCGACGATTCTTATTTCGCATGATTCGTTGCCGAAGGCGATACACACACGTTTCCCTCCTTTCTCTTTAACGGGTCGAACCTTTGCACTCGAAGCTGTTTCGACTCCACATCGCAGACATTTCTTCCAACCTAGAATATTTCCGTTGTACATGATAAACTTCGCATATGTGGATTATTACCGCTGGAACTACCGGACTTTCGTTTAGAAATATTCAAATTAGAAATATGTCCTTCCGAGAAATCTTTTTAGCGAACTTCTCTGTTGAAGTACATACCATTTCATCGGTTTCTCTATAATCGCGATAAATCTCTATATAGCGATGTAAAAATTGTTTCAAGGTTGAGCGTTCCAGCTCTCCGCTGTCTTAGTTGATTTTCGAGTGGAACTTTTTGGGATGCGCCGAATTGGAAACGTCGGTAATGGAGATGCAGTGAAAAACGTCCGGGAAACTCTGCTTCGAAAGGAACGGGTGAAGCGAAGTTTGCCTGTAAACTTTCTCGCGCAAAGCGAAAAGGCTTTTTAGCCGAGCTGATAGTGGATCGACGACGGAAAGTGGTTCGCCGATTAATCGGTCTCGAACTAAAAGCGAAAAACGCACGGATCTCGTTCGAGGACGAGCAACGAGCGGGAAATTGCCCGTGACTTTTTTACGTCTCCGTGGTTCGTTCGAACGCAGTTTCGAGGAGACCTCGTCGGATGAATTATTTCAACGACAATCTGGCGTCGTCGCTCGCCGTGCGCACGTCGCAGGTTAATTAACTTCGCCTCCATCCCCCTTGCCGTCTCCTCTCGCGATTGCCGCGACGCCTGAAACGAGTTTAACGATAAATATTTATCGCGGATAGCTCCCTATTCTGGGACGTACTTCGTCGCATATCTTTTCCCCGGGACGAGCTAGACGCCCGTTGTTTTAATCCTCGGGCCACGCGGTTTTTCATTTTTTTTCTCGATTTTTATTGCCTCCGTATCTCGTTTAACTTTTCCGATTCAATTATCACGAATTTCTTTCCTTCGAGAACGTCCGCGAAAATTTTCTTTTCGCCGGGAACACCTTGTTAGAAGTTTTCTAGCCGACTCGGATCAAAGTGTATCGATTCCGAAAAAATCGGAGGAAGAGTCGAGGGTTCGCGAAACAACGAGGGTTCTCGAAGTCCCGAGACAAATGCGATTTGCGTCTCGACCGTAGAGTTGCTTTCCATATTTCCGAATGCAGGAATTCCTCGTTACGGCGAAGTCGACCGGTAAGCGAATGAATAATTCCGTGGCGTAGAATTACAGGCGTTGTCCGCGTGAACGCGGAACTATTGGTAATTTCTATTTCGCGCTATACCTCGCCAGTGTTTATGTTTGCTCGTCATCCGAGCTCGCTCTCTTTAAATGTAGTAACACGTCAATCTATCTCTTTAATTGCAGCTGTTTTAACTCGAAAATTAAATATTTCTTCCGACCTAGAATAATTCATTCGGAATTCAGAAAAATATGAAATTCATAGAACACCTCGTGCGATACTTAAATGTTTAGTAATGTTCGAAGATGCTCGAAAATGATCGGCGTGCTCGATGAGTTGCGAACTCGATGCACAAAGTTGCATGTCTCTGTTGATCCTGCGCGAAGGAGCTCCTCCCGTACCCTTGAAACGTGTCATCGGAGTTCCTCGGCTCATTTCATTCAGACACGACGAACCCTAACCGGTGTTACGTAAGGTCTCGTGTATTATGCGAAGGAGACCTTGTCTTCCATCGGTCGTGCATACGTTACGTCATCTCGGAGACTCTACCGCGGTGCACCAACTGCTGCACCAACTGCTGCACGCCGATTCCACCGCGACGCTCGCGTTAGTCCGACAAATTGCGTCTCGATCGTCTCAGCTTTTTGCTATCCTCCTCTCGCTGCGAACGCTTCCGCAGCAGAAGCCTTCGCGTTCTTCTTATTGCGTCTTGGTCGCTACCGGGTATACGACCGGTTTCATATTTTTCATCTTACAATTATTGAAATGACGAGTTTGCTCGCGTCGAGAATTTGGTTCGATAAATTTCTATTGAGATTGTATTTTGAAATTCTGAATTTTCCATTTCGAGTTTCCCTGCCTGACGCAGGTTCAGGTCAGGCCATAAAAGCCATGTGTCCGCTGACCGTTTCGGCGATGCAGGGTTCACGGCAAAGTTTTCCCTTCTTCCGCCTTTTCAGCTAGTAGTCGTGCAACAGTCCCCAACCGAGCAACGCCTTGCTCATTCGAATTGTGATCTCCGTATCTTTACGTTTTTATTTTATCAATAAACAATTTTCTTTTACAGTCGATTGAGTTCAATCCTTATTCTGCTATTAAAGGATCCTCAACAATTTCTTTATCCAAGCACATATTGTAATCAAAATTGCACGGAATCTGAATAAACAGAACCTTGTCAGTTTTGTGTGCTTAAACATTTGAATCGCTTTTAGTGCTCGGTAGGTTCAGCGTTACGCGGAACGCAACCGCCGCACAGTGTGACATTTCGATCGTTTAGGGGAATTTAATTCGGAAATTGAAAATTTTTTAAAAATTGCTTATTTACTCTTATCTTGAAAACAACACCTCCGTAACCCAGAATCACTATTGTTTTTAACTTTTCATCGCATTCGGATAAGAAAAATAAACCTCAAGCGAACTCTTCTGCCTATACAAATGATGAAACTACATCAATCGTCGGTGATACTTTACGACGTAAAGTTTACGTGAATAAAAGTGTGTGTATTTGAACTTAAATTTTTATTATATTTATTTTACTGATTATTCGATCCTTTGTAGTGTGTTTTTAATATTTTTTGTTTTTAAATATTATACATATAATTTATTATGGTTAATAATCATTCAAAATCGAAGAGCTTTTCAGTTTTTACCAATGGTCTATAGAGTAAAACTTTATTATATGGGCGAATATGGACTTTAAACTTCACCGAATGTATACATCGAAGTCTTGCCTATTCAGATATGAAAGCAAATTTTGCGTTTGTCTGCGTCTATAGGAGTTTTCATTTGTTTTCAACAGCCTTACGCAGTCACCTCGTGCAGTCGTCTAACACAATTCATCCGAGCAAGAACGTATCCGTTGATATTCATAAACTTGCACTTCGATTTTTACCGTATTAAATTGCTATTGTTTTTATTTGTCATAGTTTAACTGTTGTTGCGTTTGATTGTTATTACATTTGATAGTTTTGGTCTTTTGATTAGTATTATTTGTTTGACTATTATTTTACATATTGTTTATTTTGACGATTGTTTTACTCCTTAAGGTAAGTTTTCAATATTTTTGGTTTAAAAATCTGGTATATGCTTTAGAGATCGTGCATAGTTTCTGATTGGTAACAAACAATTACCATACAAAATTTAAGAACACTTTTCATTGTCTAGCGAATATGAATTCATTCTTCGTTGAATATCGAAGTTGTGATTTTATGTAGGCAGAAATGAAATAATTTGCAACAGTTAAAATACGTATTTTCGGTCGATACAATAAAAGTCATGTTAAAGTAATTAGAAATCATCGTATTTTGAGTAGTTTTAACAAAATACATGATAAAAAGAAGAAACAACATCATTAAGAATTTAATGCCCCTAAATGATCGAAATGTCACACTGTGCGCCGATGGGATCGACAGAGATCAACTTCGATCCTCCTCCGATCGCATTTTAGACGAAGGAGTTTATTAATCGAACTATTCAGTTTCCGCTTGCGTTAGTTGCATGTTATAGGACAATTTAGAGTTGACGAGCTTAGGAAATTAGGCAGCATAATTTTATAGAATGAGAATCCTACAGAATCCTCGTATGATCTCACATTATTTTGAAGGAAAAAGGTTATTTGGTAACAGCTTCTCGAAAGCCTATGATCACGGTAGAAAAGAAATGGTCACCTTTCCCTCCAGGTTCCAAAAGTTATAGAACAATTTAGGAAATTAGGTAGCACAATCTGTTAAGGTAAAACATTTGGCCTTTTACGACACTTTGTGGAAAACCCCACATCATAGGTGTATTGGGAAATCCCAGATTCCCCTTTATTTTACAGTATGCTGTCCTTCCTTCAGGTACGAAGGTACGTACCGCCTTCGTCGCGTTTAGGCGTTAGTTCTAATCGTGCGTCCGTCTCGTAGACACAAACAACAACTTCTTCTCATACTTCATATATATTTCTTCCACCGTCCTCGTATATAATTATTTACACGTAACCTCTCTGCACAAAATAGAATGAGGATCCTGCAGAATCCTCAACGAAAGAGGAAATTTGGAAACGGCTTAAGATCCTGCGATCACAATAGAAATGAAATGGTCAACATTTTCTCGAGGTCCCACAGGATCTCGATCTTATCCTCGAAGAATCTCGTTGCTCCGATTCGCGGTTTGCGCTCGAGGAATTTACCGAAGATCACGCGGTTCTCGCGGAGGTAAAGAAATTCTATGACGACAGTTGAGCGCAGGACAGGAAAGGCAAGGCTCGAGATCCGTATTTGGCTCGTGCCCACCTACCTCCGACGTACAAGCGGTACGCGACCGCCTCGTTGCAACGGACCGTGCATTTCTGCATTCTTTTCATTGTGTATCGACCGACAAAACGTTCCCCGAGCCCGTCATTATCTCGGTCAGCGCGCAAACGGATTGCCTGCTTGCCAGAAATCGGCGCGCGACTCGCGATCCTAGACTCTCTCCGGCATCTTCTCCCTCTTTCTTCTTCAGCCTCTCGTGCAGCCTATCGTGCAGCCTCTCGTGTATCCTCTCGGACAGTTTCCGCATGTTCGATGTCTGCCTATCGGTTACCGGAACCCGATTTCTTTGCCAACAGACGTTTCTCGGATCACCGAGCTGGCCGAGGATCGTCCCGTTCGCGAAATTATTATTATTATTATTTATTATAAACGGGCTGAAGCCCTTTTTACACATGAGAAAGATACAGACTACTCGCATAACAACAAAGAAGGGACATGCACAGAAAGGAAAATTTTGATAGTGATACAATCGATATGGTATTGTCATATAATCCTGCGTAGTTGCATTTTAAATTTTAGTAAAGAATTATTGAAAATATCAATACGATTATAAATAGTGCATGATTTTTCAATAATGCGATCCATTGGATTAATTAGTCCATAAGTCGATTTTGCTTTAAGCGTTTGAAAACCCGCTCTTGTTCTCAATTCACGTTCCGGTACGTAAGAATTGATTTGCGCAAGTAGAGAGGAACAATCGATATGATTATTAATTAAATTAAAAATAAAGCTCTGGTCAGATACTATTCTTCGAGCAGATAATGGTTCTAGGTTCATCGTAGTTATTGCTGCGGAGTAATCATGATCAAAGAATGAGATTGGATTATTTAGCTTGTATGAACAAAACCTGAGAAATTTATGCTGCACTCTCTCGAGCATGATTTCGCTCTGAGCTTTTCGGAGACCATATAATTGATGCATATTCTAATAGCGGACGGACGAGGGCAATATATAGCAATCCAAGTGTGCGGATTGAATGAAAATCAGTGGAAAAACGAAGTATGAAACCAAGTGTTCTAGAGGCGGAGTTAACAATATGATAAATATAGTTGGAAAAGTTTAAGGTAGAGGAGAAATGAATTCCTAAATCCTTTACCTCATTTATTGAGGAGAGAATACTGTCATCGAGATGGTAAGGATGTATGAAAGGTACAGAGCGACGGGACGACCGCATTTGATGAACGAAATTGATGAACGCTTTCGGCTCCGATATTAACACTCGCGCGTCTATCAAATAATTAAATTCCTAACACGTATCACGTACAAGAAAGAGCATTCTTTCAGCTTCGAGATGGCTGGAAGCGAACATTTATTGATCCTAGACGAAGCACAGAATTTTCTATGCAAATGACAACGCCAATTAAAAACACGGATGTAATTGAACTCTTTTTAAAGAAACAAGATACGTAGAATGGAAGTCACATTTTCAGCATTGAATTTATTCGTTGAAGTCCGATTCAGCAAAATTCAGAAGTCCCAAGCGATCGAACCGTTCGACAGGGAACAATAAAACCAAAGACAAACGCGACAGCGGAGACGGACCCGTGGGAGCATGAATCATTGATTAGTGCTCTGCCGACACGAATTTTCAAACGAGTTCATAGTGTCGAAGCGACGATTGCTGGAAACAATGCTGGTGCAACTTCAGAATAGATGCTGTCTCGTGGATGTTCTTGCGAAATATTTCACCGGAGATTCTGGGACAGAGTTCGACTTACGAAACTGGACTTCTTTCTCTCTCTCTCTCTCTCTCTCTCTCTCTCTCTCTCTCTCCCTCTAGGAAAGAGTGTTTAAGTGGATGTATCCGAAGCTGGGATCGATAGCTCGGTTCAGCCTCTTTGCGAGCAACTGTGTACACAGATATACTCGGAACCTTTAACCCTGGAAAAGCGGACGTTTTTCACGGCTGCATACCAGGCGACCTAGACCTCCGACCTCGACATTTGACTCTCACCTCCTCGTTTAGAACAAAATCATTTCGGGACGTTTACTTTGCGACGAAAGCTCGACGACGCTTGGCGCGAGATATCAAGGATAGTTTAAGAAGGTAGACTCTCGTTTCCAGGATTGCAAAGGAACGGGATGCGCCTTCTCAATTCTCGATAATACAAGGATGGGGTTTTTCAGTAGTCGAAAACGCTAGATAGAAGATCAATCTAGACCGCGATCGCCCTGAAAAGTCTTATTTTTACGTTTACGAGGCGTAATTTGCATTATTCGTATCTCTGCATTAAGGTGAAGTGGGATAAGTGCAGACTGGTTTATGTAAAGTTGGACTTTAAACTTGTGTATTTTCAGTCTGGTATGTAAATACTTGACGCTGTCGGTATCAAACGCTTTGCACAATTATTACTGGTGAATTAATATTACGTAGGATTCTAATTTTTCTTGAAAATTTTCATTTTGATAGGATATTGTACTAAAATGTCAACTACTCTGCACTTTCCCTCGAAAATGGAGCAAGAACGCAATGAGAGTTAAAAATGCATTGAAACCTTGTTTCATGCGCAACAGGGCAAGAGCAGAATTATTAACAAGCCTGCTATAAAATGCTTTATTGCATTTTGCTGCATTAAATTAAGAAAACACCTTTATTCTTGGGAGACATCTACGTCGAATAGTTCATATTAACTTATAGTACATTAATAAATACAAGCTAGAAATTTCGCTCATCTATATCTAGAAAACGCTGCTCTGACTCACTCACTCATCGACGCCCAAGCTAAACCCTTGGACATAGAAAGCTGCAATTTTGCACAGAGGTTTCCTTCATGATCTATACAAGGGATAAGAAAGGATATTTCGAAATTTAACCGCTAAGGGGGTGAAAAAGGGTTGCAACGTTTGTATCAGGAATATTTCGTTCGTGGTCGGATTTACTTGTAACTTGGTATTAATGTTCATCGATACAATTATTTCGCTTTAAAGTTGTCTTATTTCCGTAAATGTATCTGGAAACTAATATATAAGTACGTAATTATTATCTTATCGCTAAACCGTTGCTTCAAAGTTAACCGTCAGAGAGATCTACGGAGCAACGCGAAAAGCGAAATGGAATTGAACGGCATAGATTATCATCGATTGGTAGAAACCAGTAGCCCCAAATATGTTTCGGGACAATTTTGCAACGTTTACGTCTCTAGGCGCGAAACTATCCACACCGTGACGAAAGAGATACTTCAAGTATAAACCAAATAGTCATAACCCTTAGGTACGTCGTAGTTTTTCAAGAATCAACTCTTTATAAATTCAATTCAAACTTATATTTGACAAATGCGGTAAAATGGTACAAATAAGCCTAAAAATCGGTATGGGTGTCGTTATTGAGGTTTCTTGGGACGTTAATTACAAAAATGGCATCAATTTTTAAATCTAAGATGGCGACATGACATAAAATTAAAATTATATAGGGGAGAATGGGGGGTTGAAAGGTTTTATTTTCCGAGGGCATTAAACGGTTTCCTGTGCAAGCGAAGCCGCGGGAAAAAGCTAGTATTATAATAAAAATAACCAATTTATGTGCTTGCCCCTTGTAAGCAGCGTTTGCGTATGCATCCGCAGTCTTCGAGCGGCGCGTTTACGCGTCGTCCTTGCGCGGAGCGCGCGTTTTGCAACGTTTCTAACGCAATAGACGCCCAACGAGTAGCCGCTACTTCAACTGAAAAGGAGAATTCTCTTCTCGGTAGGAGAAGAATTTGCGAGCATTCGCGGAGGAGCAGAAAAATCACCGACGCGAATCTCCGCGCGGAAATTTCGCTTTCGTTCGGAAATCACGCGTGGCTGAATGCGCGCACGCACTCTCGCGCGAACAAAAATTCACGTAACTCGCGTCGGTCATGCCGCCGTAGCATCCTTCGCGGGTTCGGCTACCGGATGACCAGCGCTCTTGCGAACTCGTGGAACACGGAAACGCGCAAAAACTCGGTTAATGTGCATCGAGTCGGAGCGGAGAGGTGAGCCGAGCAGCTGCGTGCCGGCGATATCCTCGCGCAAGGACGTCGCGTCGGCTGGATCATCGCTAAAAGCGTCGCAACCGGTTTCCGCCCCGAGTACGAGTTATTCGATCGTTAATCGACTGCGCGAGATCTCGCCGCGTTTTCATATCCTCCAGCCATCAAACTCTGAAGCGAATCGTTCGGCGATATCGATCTTTTCTTCAACGAACGATTCCCCGATTCGTTCGACATTGACGCGGTATGCAAAATATCGAATTAAATCGGATTAAAACATCTGCAAGGATCTCCTTAACGAAACGGCAACTTTTTCACGAATTAATACGTCTAACTCTAGAAACACATATTAGTAATAAGATAATTTGTACACCTTTACGTTTATATTGTCAATACTTCTTACTATGTACATTTCTGTTTGTATAATATTACCTAACGTTGTAATAAATCTTTTCTAAGATTTAAAATAAAAAAAAATATCAACTTTCAATCGATATTATTTGTAGCAAATGGTAAGGGTATACGAAATGGAAGAATAGCTTTCTATCCCCGCTTATTTAGAGGACATCGACATCGATACAGCATGCAAAATATCGAGTTAAAACCTTGCGAATATCCGCAAGGATCTCCTTAAAGAAACAGCAACAACTTTTTATTCACTTAATGCGTCTAACTCTCGGAACATCCATTAATATTAACATCAACCTTGTTTGTAGCAAACGGTTAGGATCTACAAACTACAAGAACAGATGTCTATCCGCGCTTGTTTGGAGGAGCAATTTTATACAGGATTGTTTGAACAGCAGGCGGTAATGGTTCTATTTCGCGAAACTATTTCGACTCGCCCAACGAAAAAACTTCGTCGTCGTCTCCTTTCGCACAGATGTCCGGCGATCAGGATCGTTCGGTGATAGTGGTTGTAGATAACTCTTGAAACATCTATTAACATTAACATCAACCTTGTTTGTAGCAAACGGTTAGGATCTACAAACTGCAAGAACAGATTTCTATCCGCGCTTGTTTGGAGGAGCAATGTTATACAGGATTGTTTGAACAGCAGACGGTAATGGTTCTATTTCGCGAAACTATTTCGACTCGCCCAACGAGACAACTTCGTCGTCGTCTCCTTTCGCACAGATGCCCGGCGATCAGGATCGTCCGGTGATACGGTGGTATAGCCGCCATTTCATGGCACCGAACGCACTCGATCTCGCGCGGTTTGCGAAACTCGGCGCGCGCGTTTAACGACGCGTGTTCCGCGAAACGGCGGCCGTAACGGCGCTCGTTGCGAAAGACTTCGTACAACGACCATAGATGTACATTCACAGAAATCCATGGCACGCGCGATCGTGCCCACATCCAGCGCGTTACGATTTCCATGGAGCGGCGACGCGCGCTGGACAAGGATCTCGTGTTGCGTCGGCAGGTGTAGGTCGATTCCATTAGCTGTTGTTGCCTGCCGTCGATTCGATCTATCCGCACTGCCTCGCATACACCATTGGTTCTAGAAGGAATCCAAATTGGTCCCTTGACCCAGATTATTAAAATTGCATCTAAATGTTGACGACGCATAAGGCTATGTACAGCAGCGTTTAGTCAAATTCTCCGCTGCGATCGGCTATTCGCCTTTCGAAACGCTTCTCCTATTCGATCACGAGCATTGCCAAACCCGCGTCCCGGTTCTCCAGGCCTTCTCCAGTCTCTAGGTGGCTACCTTATTGTTGCGCTCTGTTGCAACAATTACGCTGGCCGGCTCCATCACGGCCAATTAAGCGATTTGGTAGCCCAAATACGCAACTACTCGGTCGAGGCCAGATCCGGCTTCCATTCCGTCGATTCTCTCAAAGATCTGATCACAACTTTGTTTATTATTGTTGCCTTTCGTTACACGGAGAACTAGTCTCTTAGCAAACACTCTTTTGAAAAGTCTTCAAAATCTCCAAGCTGTAGGAAATGGAATCCGGCAGAGCGTTTTGCAAAAGGAAGAAGACCGTGGATATACGGTATCTTGGATAAGCAAACACGCAACAACGTTTGCAAAAGTTGGTACGGTCCCGTTGGTGTCTCGAATAGGTTAAGGTGAATCATTGCTCTATCTTATCCGGCCGCGAGTAATCCCGTAGATTTAATTCCGCGATAAGGATCGTTCGTTGCAACTGTATGCTGCAGCAATGTATGCTGAAATTCATTGGGCACACCGGTATACAGTTCCCGTTTCAACTTCGCGCGATGCAAGCGATGCAGCTATGATAGGCTGACCTGCCCAATGAATGAACACTGTATATCTGTGGAAATTAGTATCCGCGTTATTTCATTTCCTCGGTGCTGTTTATACAGGGTGACTCAACGTTTGTACCTGAAATATTCTTGTAAAATGGGGCTCACGCGATACCAAAGATATTTTTGTTTTTATCTCTTGTTTTTCAGCTATATGAAGGACACCTTCGTTTCTTTTAATGGAACCACCCTTCCTTGAACATCTGCAACTCGGTGACTATAATTATTCAAGGTAATTCGTGGACACGGACAGAGAAAACGTATAACATTTAAAAGAAGATACGGAACACGATTCTGAACAAGAATGAACGTAATTTTTAACGAAGAGAGCATCATAAATGTTATTTTCTCGTGTAATACGAATTGCGCGCGTTCACTGGGCAGGTCATTCAATTCGGGCGAACTATGGCGTCGAATCGGACGCCGAGAGGAAACTTCACCGAAAGGAAATTAATCAGAATTTCACCCAAGGGGTTCTTTTCAAGGAACGTAACGAGTCGGTAATGAGAGCTAGACGCCGGGCCAACGATTCACGTTGAATTTCAAGGAGCTTCGAGCGATCTCGCGAATTTAGCACCCGAGACTCTGCAACCGAAATCTGAAATCCGAACTCGACGAGATAATTAACGCTTCTCCGGCTGGTACGCGACCAGCAAGCCGTTAACAGCGCGCACCAGGGAGCAAAGTCGAACGATCCTTCGCAGCTTGCCTCTGTAAATAATATCGTTTAGACGCCCACGAGAACAGAACCGGTCGACCGCGTAACGAATCAATGTCGGACGAAGCTTGTGGATACGCGAGCGTAACTCTTGTCTCTGCCTACGCCGATCTCGATTCGTCGCGTAACTTCCGCCGATCGCTCGAACCTCGAATCGATCTCGATCCGCCATCGGCGAACATGACGCAACCGCCTCTTCCGACTCGTCGATCAGTTCCTCTAACCCACAACGTTTTCTCGATCGAAATCCGAACGAACGCGCATATTCGATCCTTTTCGAACAGTGTCGTGCTCGGTGGTGGCTGATTTTTATTTATATACATCACAATTTTACGCATTTTTAACAGGGCTGTTACTCTCCTTCGAAGGTCGAAGCTTTTGAAGCTTCGAATTTCGAAGATTCGATTTCGGAAACTTCGAAGGTGATAAGAATCGAATTTTCGAAGCTTCGAAATTCGAACCTCTGTAGTAAATTATTATTATTATTATTATTATTTATTTTATACGGACCGATGTCCTTTTATACAAATGTATGCAGTTTATACAGTACAACTAATATACATAAAAACCTTAATCTTAAGTCTTAACCTAAAATTAACATACGTATGGACCGCGCGAAACTAACCAAATACAGGTACTATTAACAAATAGTACTGCGCAATTTTGTTTTGAATGCCTGTAACGTGCCATTAAAAAAATCAATATTCTTATCAAATATGTTAGAGCTAGCAATAATGCGATTTAATGGATTTATTACTCCATATGAGGATTTGGATTTAAATTATTGGAGGATTAAAAGAAACGGAGTTATATTTGATACAAGTACAGACACTCCTACATTTCGAAAAAATACGCCCTACAGCTAAAACATTGATTAAGTTACAACTTCATACGATTCGAAGACTTCGAAACTTCGTGCACTTCGATTTTGCCTTCGTTCAAAGCTTCGGAAAAGTAACAGCTCTAATTTTTATCCCTTAGCAGTATCTTAGTATCTAATCAGTTACTACACATTTAAGTATTGAAAAAAATTAATACAGAATGGAATTATTGTAAGTCGAAGGAAATGTTTAATTTTCGAGTTAAGGTGTCTCCAGGTTGTGAAAATTGTCCGATCTCTACAAGGAGCATCTTCGCAAAGCTCGAGGATGATGAAAACTTCATGGAGTTTGCCCGAGTTTTCTAACATTCCAGCGTTCCAACCTTTCCTCGGACTTTCCTCGATCTTTCCACCATCGCGGATGTTACGTGCGTTGTGCAACCTAACGTGATATTAATTTATTAAACGTGTTTCGCTTGGTAACCTCGTTTCCAACGCGAGCCACTGGAACGACGTGTATCGGCACCCTTTTCAGTTTCCTCGATTCTTTCGTTTCGTTTCTCATTTATCCTGCAGCTAGAAACATATTATCTTTTAATGAACAACCTCTCTCACCGCGTGAACCTTCCCAGAACAGATAACGGCCACTTTCACTTCTGATTAGTTGAACTTCGTGCATGCAACCCACTTTTCGTTCGAAATATTATTTAATGGGCTCGCTGTCTATCTCCGCCGTTAAAACGTTCGATTAAATACCACCGTATCTGCTGTAGACAATATTGAAACAATTTTCCAGTGGAAAGTCGCGGACTCTCTGAACGTTATACTATCTTCTACGATCTGAAATAACAGCGCGCGTCAAACTAATTGGACTAATTTCGCGGGGATTATGAGATCGTGAACATCGAGCAAATATCACAGTGATAACCGGACTGCGGATCTTCATGCAAAATAAAAATATTCAGCACCGATCGTGGACAACGGGAGTTAAATAAAAGTTAATTTCATCCCCTAATAGTTTTCTACACCTAACAACGACATAACACTACCTTTGGAGTTTTCAAATTATTCACTGTTTTACGTTTCACCTAATCAATTTCTTCGTAAACGCGTAACGATCCGCAGTCTAGTGATTAACTAAAAAAGAAAAAAATAATCCAAGAGTTGATTGCGACTTCGCAGAGGAATCGCTTTTGATCGAGAGTCGAGCGGAATAAGAATAGTTATCGATCTGTTTCTCGGAAAGAAAAGTGGTGTTCGCGTAAACGGAATGATCGATCGCGATCGGCGGAGCAAAGACCTGGAAGAATAGATCGCTTTCGTAGAGAACTGGCTCAGTGGGTCGTAATTAGGAACGAATGATCGATGAAAGTTCCAGGGAGAGCGCAAGTGTCTTTTCGTCCGTCGCGGCCTCGTAGGAAAGTCGCGACGAAGCAGCCGGCTCTTTTGGTTTCGTCCGAGACATCATCGCCGCTTTCTAGCCCGGTTAGAAGTGCGGTAATCGAACGTTTTACACCGGCAATCAAACGTTTTTGCTCGGAACAGAGCTGCCGCTTTCAAATTTTATCGAATCACGAAACCTCCTCGACGATATTGGCTGTGCGAGAAGCTAGCGGACCATTACGAGCTCTCTTCACCCGCGGGAAAAGCAACGCGACGACGATTAAAATGTAGCGAGTAATTCGATTGCCTGTTACTTTGTGTAATCGCTCGCTCTTGCCGACCTGCGATCGTAATTCAAATAATTACGCTCGTCCTGAAAGACCGATTCCTGATGAAACCACGTCTGGAACGTTTGTACACGAGCGATGAATTTCATTCGACTCGATTTTTCTCTTCCTCTTCGTTAGCTTCTAATTACATGGCTTATCGATCAACATTTTTGTTTGCGTATCAAGTGAGGTGGAATCCATTCATTCGTACGACACTGACATCCTTAAGAATTCGTCAACAACTTTAGTAGCGTGAAGATTGTTTTGAATCGAGGTATGATCGTTTATGGCGGCGCCTGGGAGACGCCAGACAAGTCTGAACATCTTTGTTTCAAGCTGTTCTCGAATTTGTTTGCTCGTCGCACTTCCTGCAAATCCATTCTCCGAGACAGCGGACCAGCGTCGCTGGACCGAGGTCCAGATTTTTGAAAAATCTCGCGTTCTCGCTCAATGTGTGCGCGGCTCGAAGGAAAGTCGTTCCGCGTTTAAATCAATCTTTCCGTGTCCATTAGCGATAACTCGAACGCTGCGAGCCCGAACGTGTCCGTGTTCCTTTCAAAAGCTAATGGCTTTCTCGTTGCACGGTGCTCGGCGTCTCTCGAGCTGTAAACTGGGAATAAACGCGCGATATTCGTAGCGTCCGGCGAATCATCGGTCGAATCGTTGGCGTCCTTGTCACGAATCCGCTTCGAGAACGAAAGCTCTCTCGAGCCGAAGGAACAAGAGGAGCGTGCAGCATTCCGGGGCCAGGACGTTGCAGATATCGATCGGGCGAGTTTCTCTGCTATCGCTGCTCGAGCTGCTGGCAACCGGGAAGAAAAAACGGAAGCACGCTGCATTCACAAGAGAAGCCAGCCTTCGGATCGCCGATGCATTTCAGATCGGATGCGTCGATGCCCCACTGGCGAACCGATTTTCCACGCGACCGCGATTAAGAAACTCGCACGAGACCGTGCCGCCTGCTTTGAAATGCTTTCTTTTCTCTCTTGTTGCCACGCTGCCGGCCAATTGCCGATTGTCACGTCGCGCCGACGCATTTCTCGCGATTTTCACGCGATCCTGCCACCGTGACCAACGCGGGAACATGCTAGAGCATTGTTTGTTTAAGTCACCGGCCGATAAAGCGTCGCTTTTATCCCGTGAATCTCGATCAATAAACATCTACAGTGATCTTGTCATTGGTCAAACCACAACATTGAAGAACTTTTAACACCGAACATTGAAGAACTTTTAACTGGTTGACCGGTCACGAGTTAACTCGTGTTTGCACTTGCATAAAATAGAATATTTCAAATCCTTTGTTCATTCGGTTATTGCTATACTGTTTATCATACTAAAAAAAATATTAAGAGTTTCGTATAAGATATGTTCAAAGTCTCATCTTAATTCATTATGTATAAATAAAGTTTATCGAAGTTTATTTAGATTGTTTTACTGGCACATTCAATTACGAAATAATAGCCACAATGTGTTAAAAAGAAATTGAACGTAGTCGTGATCGACCGCTTTCAACGATCCTCCAGAACGTTCTAATGATCAATCTGGTTTCGATTTGTTGCAGATCAAGCTGGAACGCGTGCTCGGCGTCACCGTCTCCAGCAATGCAGCCCTGGACTGCGACGCGACCAGCGAACTGGTCGCCTATCCTGCTGGGTGAGTTCAAGACCGGTCTTTTAATTTTCCTCTATCGATGTGTTCGATCGAGATCCTTTGCCGATCATACCTGTTGCCCTATCGATCCAAACTTTCTCGCAGCTTCTCCCTTTCGCTGAACTATTCCAACGAAACAGGTGCAGCAGATTTTTCGCGGATTATTTAAATTAGAATGTTTCAATGGAAGAAAGTAATCATTGGACTGCGAATTCTATGCATCGATAACAAAAATGGATACATGTAATTTAAAGCAGTGGGCATGTTAAAAAGATTTAAGGACACCAATCTATTAGTTTCAGCTTAATAAGATAATTAAAAGAAGAATACAATTTTTACTTAGCACCCGTGTCCTGCAATCTGTGCAAACATGTTTGATTTTGCATAAAGA
Organism: Lasioglossum figueresi; assembly: GCA_028455805.1. Taxonomy (NCBI): domain Eukaryota; kingdom Metazoa; phylum Arthropoda; class Insecta; order Hymenoptera; family Halictidae; genus Lasioglossum; species Lasioglossum figueresi. The sequence goes on along the minus strand of CM052200.1, from coordinate 9,427,857 downwards.
TCCGGAGTCTAGTGATCATGATTTAAGTCATCATTTCGTTCCATTTGAAATTCATAATTTTATCTGCTTCATAGGATAATTAAAAGGCGAATACAATTTTTACTTGGCTCCCGTGTCCTGCAATCAATGCAAACATTTTTGATTTTGCATAAAGATCCGCGGTCTAGTATCATGATTTAAGTCATCATTTCGTTCCATTTGAAATTCGTAATTTTATCTGCTTCATAGGATAATTAAAAGAAGAATACCATTTTGACTTGGCTCCCGTGTCCTGCAATCAATGCAAACATTTTTGATTTTACATAAAGATCTGCAGTCTAGTGATCATGATTTAAGTCAAGATTTCGTTGCATTTGAAATTTGTCATTTTGTCAGCTTAATAGGATAATTAAAAGAAGAATGCCATTTTTACTAGGCTCCCGTGTGTTGCAATCAATGCAAACATTTTTGATTTTGCATAAAGATCCGCAGTTTAGTGATCATGATTTAAGTCAAGATTTCGTTGCATTTGAAATTTATCATTTTGTCAGCTTAATAGGATAATTTAAAGAAGAATACAATTTTTACTTGGCACCCGTGTTCTGCAATCTGTGCAAACATGTTTGATTTTGCATAAAGATCCGGAGTCTAGTGATCATGATTTAAGTCATCATTTCGTTCCATTTGAAATTCGTAATTTTATCTGCTTCATAGGATACTTAAAAGAAGAATACAATTTTTACTTGGCTCCCGTATCCTGCAATCAATGCAAACATTTTTGATTTTGCATAAAGATCCGCAGTTTAGTGATCATGATTTAAGTCATAATTTCGTGGCATTTGAATTTAGTTATTTTCGTGTATCCTTCGTAAAGCTTGCACGGAGTTAGAACATTTTCCAGTGAACAGAATCATTGGCTAACGTCGGAAGTTATAATCAAGTCTGCGTCTTGACTTCTGCGGACCGAATGGAACGTCCATCATAGGTCGGACCGGCGACTCGCCCGGTGTTTAAACACCGCGCAGCGATTACTCCTCGGTTCATGGCGAAATTATGCTGCGGAGCTTTAAATCATCCTTCGAGCTGGCCAGCCATCGATTGCGAGATGACGGTAATTGGCTAGCGAGCAGGAAGCAGGCAAAGGGAGGACTCGTCGCGTCATCCCCTTGCGACAAGAACTCCTCGCGACGAAACCTCGTTAGACTCGATTTTTGCGAGACAGAATTACACGCGTGCTCGCGCTAGATAATCGCAGGTCGACGCTACACGATGTACATGGCAGCCGTTACTCAGCGATAATCCGGAGCAAAAGTTACAAAGTTGATTCCACCGTCTCGGCTAATCCCTGTTTATCGAGTTTACGGCGAAGACGAGACTCGAGACTTTTTGCCAGCCGGATCGTTAGGTTGTCCCGCAGCTTGTTACCCGAGTGGCTGGAAGTAAAATTTCAAAGATTACACAGGCTGTCCGCGTTGCTGCACAAGACACTCTTCTCTGTCTCTTGCGCGCCCGTATCCATCATTCGTCTTTGCTACTTTTAAGTGGCTCCTATTAAAATGCTTGCAAACTGGTATGCACATACATCGAAGATAGAGAGACTTCGTCTCAACCCCTTGCCGTATCATTTTCTTTACAGTTACAGTGATTAAAACGTCTTTATCCCTAAAAATCTCGTAGAAGAGAAAAGAAAATTTATATGTTTTCTATGGCTACATTTATCTCAATGCTTAAATATTGATTGCAAGCCAGTCAAATTTTATTTCATTTGAAAAGAACGCCGTAACATTCGTATTTATTAGACTTTGATTAAAATCTTCTGTTTTATATGACTTCATTTTCATGTTTCGAGATTGCAAGTACTATATGCAATTAATCTTCGAGGAAGAGTTTGTCCGAACGTGGAATCACTTGGGACTCGAAAGATATTCCTTGTCAATTGTAAACATCTTGACATTTTTCTGTCCCAGCTTCAACATTATATTTTTAATGCATTGCATATAATAACTGTAGCTGCAATTATAATTTCCTAACCGAAACTAATGCTGTTTACTGTAGAAAAAAAAGCGAAAAAGGAAGAACATTTTTCGGGTATCAACTTTGAAAGTCCGTTACAACTACAATTTGCATTTAATTTGATTAATTCCCTTCATTTTTGAGGTCAGTGGACATTCGAACGACGATACAGTTCGTATCTTGGTAAAATGTTGCTAAAATCTTCGACCCGCGCGGCGCGGCGCGGCACGGATTTTTCTTCACGCGTTTGTTAAACGCGAAACAGCTCTGATCGTAATTAGAACAGAGACGGGGAGGCGGGAGAGGTTACGGCACGAATCGTATTACAAATCTGCCGAGTTAAAGGCCGGCCGATATTCGTGGGAACGACCGCGGGAAGCAACGAGGAGAGGAGAGACTTTGCATAACGCCGTGCGGCACACGGAAGCGAGACTATATCTCGATCGGATCGAGATCTCGCGATAGCGACGCTCGCCATCGACACTTGCGAAATGTCTCTGTACCGATAAACGATTCTTTGTTTCGGAAGGAATCGATTCTATTCAGCTCTTTCGAAATTGTGAAACAGACTGCGGAAATCACATCTACAGCGTATGCAATTTTTGTAGGTCAGTTCATTTCCAGCATCCATGGCCCTGGAAAGTTTGCAATTACATTTTACCTTATTACATCTCTCCTATTTCTACTGTGCAACTAAATTATTTCTTGCAATTTTTATATTTTAATCTTGCTGCAAGACATTGATCTTTTATTCCAGTTTCCGTAAAGATAAGAATATACAGTGGGCGTAGAAAGTATTCGTGCACCTTTTAAAAAGAAATAACTTTTTCACAATTCGATCCAACAGAATACAAGTCGTAAACCTGCTTCTGGTTCTACAACTATTGAGGACGTTGGCGTGCTACTGTGTGAAAATTTATTCTGCGGTAGAAAATCATGAAATGTAGTTCAGTCGTTTCCTAGAAAAATACTAGAAACATTAGAACATTATTTTCGACCAGGTTACCGAGGAAAGATGGAATCTTTCGACACATCCGCAGTTGCTGTTCAATTTTGAAAGTTTAGTTCGTTCAATTTTCTTGTTGTCGACGGACGGAGGACTCCGTTGGCCGACTTTTCGCAGCTGCAGCAAATGCACCGAGTAACCGGTGCATCTACGAAGCGGATAAATGACGCGCGTCGACGGCTGCAAGATGGCGACTGCAACGACGACGGCGGCGGCCGTGAAAGAAAGTTCGGCTTCGTTAGCTCGCAGCCGCCGCGGGGAATGAAAAAATTCTCGCGCGATTCTCTCGGTCACGGATAAACGCGGACGGCACAAAAGGAGTCTCTCGCGGCTCTTTTCTCGTTCGGCCGCGTGAATGGAAGAATGGCGAAAGTGCGATCAAGAGATTATGCGCCGCACCGCGCCGGTTTATCGCGTACCCCGTCCCGAGAAAACCGTTTCGTTCGCGTCGCGTTATTCTATCTTCCTCTCCGCCTCGCTTCGTGGCCAATTACGTACCCGTGAACAAAAAAGTTCAGGGAAAAAGTCCCGGTGTGTTACCTCCCTCGAAGTGGTCGGCCTTAGCTTCTACGCGTTTACTGCGCGTGTCTGCGATGTGTCGCGTCGTTTTTGTCCGTTCGCGTTACACCGCTTGTTCTTTGACCTTTTTATTGCGAGGGAAAATCGCTTTTCAACCATCCCAACGAGCGGAGGATAAATGCGTTAATTGCTGAAAAGTATTCCCCCAAAAAATCCAAGAAAATCAAATTAGCAAAAATAGTGCGGAAGAAATTTGAAACAGCATGAGGATTAACGTGTTAATTACCGAATAGTATCTAAAAAAAATTCAACAAAATCGAGTTAGTAAAAATAGTGCGGTGGAAATTTGAAAGAGCACGATGTTTAATATGTTAATTATCGAATAGTGTCCCTAAAAAAATCCAACAAAATGAAATTAGAAAATAGTGCGGGGAAAACTTGAAACAGCACGAGGATTAACGTGTTAATTACCGAATAGTATCCCCCAAAAAATGCAACAAAATCAAATTAGAAAAAATATTGCGGAAGAAATTTGAAACGGCACGACGATTAACGCGTTAATTGCAGAATAGTATCCCCCAAGACGAAATCAAAGTAAATTAACGAACGAATCGATTAAAATTTTCCTCTGTACATGACAGGTCTGTATAATTATATTTAAGTAGGGAATTCAACCAGAATTGTTGATTGACGCAAGATACTGTCGGGCGACAACTCCCAAGGCATATTGAAACGACGTTCGATGTAGCACAGCGTCGGTAGACGACGTGCACCGTGGCAACACGTCGAAGTCGAATGCAAGCAACTATGTGTGCGCGGTGCTCGAACGGAAATCGGGTCAAGAGAGAGGTGAATGGACCAAAAGATTCTGTGTCGAAGATTCGCCTTGCCGATTCTTGGGTATCGACGACATGTAAACCGCCCTATCGACCGACCACCTCTTCTCTCCATCGCGATGCCTGAGATCTTCTAGAATCCAGATCTAGAAGACTGGAGGACTATCCTGAGATGACGATATCTTCAGACTAAGGAACGTTTGCAAATATTCGACCAGCGTATTTCATGTACAAGTCTCCTTTTAGTTATGATAAAAAAATAAAAATTGTCTACATAAATTGCAAGAAAAAGAGACTAAATTGAATGTTATTTCTTCCCTTAATTTCTTCCCTAAAATTAAACATTTGAATGATTTTTTAAATTTCATGGATATGAAATTGGTATATGTGCCTCGTAACATATCTTAATGTGTAGGCATATATTTAATATCGTAAACAATGCTTTGTCAAAAGAGAAGAAATCATATATCGACATCTTTAATTTATTAGGACCTTGCATAAGTTCTCGCTGTTTTGTTTGGAAAATAAATGCTTTTATTCATAGTATTTATTCAAAACATATTTTAGTCAAAGTATTGCCCATCGCTAGTCGACACTTTCTCCCATCTTTCTGGCAGCATATGGATCCCGCGTCGAAAAAACGAGACGTCTTTTGAGGCTATCCATGAATCGATCTATTTTTTGGTATCTTCGTACGATCGAAAGTGCTGCTCAGCCAGGCCATGTGCCATCGAACGGAATAGGTGATAATCGGAAGGGGCTGTGTCCGGTGAATACGGCGGGTGGGACAAGACTTCCCATCGAAGTGTTTCCAAGTAGATTTTCACTGGTTTCGCATCATGTGGCCGAGCGTCGTCGTGCAACAAAATCACCTCCTCGCGCCTCTGTTCGCAAAGCGTACCCAATGTCCTTGCTTCTGAATCATTCCAAAGGTTTTCAAACGTTTTGAAACTGTTGTGTCATCTACTCGTAATGATTTTGCAAGTTCAGATAGCGTCCGACATGGGTTCCCATTAAGTAATTCCTCTAATTCTTTGTCTTCAGACTTTTTCGGTGCGCCAGAGCGTTCTTTATCTCCAATATCAAAATCATTGTTTTCGAAGCGTCGAACAAAACCAGTCTCTGCATGTTGTCTCCGACAGAGCATGTTCTTTGTAAGTCTCTACAAGAATTCTGTGTGTTTCAGCGGCAGATTTCTTTTGAATAAAATAGTGCAATAAAATTCCCCGCAAATACTCTTTACTTGGCACAAAACTCGACATTTTTAACACTACGAAAAAAACGTTTACAGCGTGGCGAACCAACATACACTGAAGTTCAAGCTTACCGACAGTAGTTTCTTGTAGATGCGTTACCATCAGAAATTACATGCACGTAGTCCCAGTAATGTCATCTGTTTGAAAACAGCGAGAACTTATGCAAGGACCGAATAAATAAGTCTTTTACAATTTTGAATTTCATCTGCACACAATTTTGGTATAAATGCATAATCTAGTTACAGTGAAATCCGCATTACTGTCCTTTGTTTATACTAGGTTCAATGTCCAGTGCCTTCTCCCTCCACTGGCGGCCGACGCCGACGCCGCGCCGCGCCGAAGGTGGCGATGATTGATCTCGGCTCGAGTATATCGGTGTAAACACCACACATTGACTCGAATGAATCGAAATTTTCAACTTTCTTAATTTTCATTATTTTTTTTAATGAAATTTCACTATCGTATTTCTGGCATTTTTCTTATTAATATAAGACCGAACACGACATAATTCCAATTGTATTTAGTGGTTAAATCGACGATTCAAGTTTCGGTCGCAAGGAACGACAGCGTATTGGAAAGAAAGAGACTTCGGAGATATCGGCTTCTCCTTTGAATTTTATTCTTCCTTCTCTATGTTCGGCTTCTCCTTTGAATTACATTCTATCCTTCTCTATGTACGGCTTCACCTTTGAATTTCAATCAATCCTTCTCTATGTTCGGAATCGCCTTTGAAGTAACAAAGATACGATCCAGGATCCAGATTACTGTCAACCAAAAACACGGCTGTTGGACAGTAATGTGGACATTGCTGTATAACACTTCTGCTGCCGGTGCTGCAATGATTGTACAGGTCGTAGAACGAACTCGTTCAGCGAGGAACCCAGCGTAGATACGCGTGTTTACGCGTGCGTGAACAAACTGAACGGGTTCGAAAGTAGTTGGAAGTCGCGTGCTCGGTTTTCCTCGGGCCGGTCGGGCCTGTTACTTGTAGCTCGGCCTGTTACTTCAGACCGCCTTATGTTGTCTTATGTCATCGCTTTTAGGAACATTCCTTCGAGTCTGCTTTCCATTCGGGCCGATTCACGTTTCCACGAGTCCCATTCATGTGTTCGAGCACCCGATGTCCATCGAATCCATTCAATGGAAAGCATTAAAGCGGATTCGCCTGGCCAGTTATGCAAGCGACCGCGTAAACGCTCCTCGAGAGGACCACTGAACGCAACCGCCTTCTTTCGTTACACCTTGGATCCGATGTCTTCGAACCGGAGCACGGGTTAGGTCTGCGGGCCACTGCCCTTGGCTGCGAGGAGAACGGGGACGATCGAGCCACGCCCACTAACCCTCCCCAATCACAAATTGACCCGACGCTCTTCATTGAATCAAGATCTTTTCTATTCACTCCACTTTGGTATATTTTTCTTTGGCTTCGCGAAGAACGGTGCGATTTTGCCACGCCCACTAGCCCTCCCTACTCACAAATTGACTCGACGCTCTTCATCGAATCAAGATATTTTTTCTATTTGTTTCATTTTGGTTTTATAGATTCTGCAGATTTCTTTTGGCTTCGCGAAGAACGGGATCGATTTAGCCACGCCCACTGGCCCTCGCTAATCACAAATTGATCCACAGTTCTCTTTTTCTGAGCCCAAGATATTATTGGAAATAGGTGGTTAAATAAGTTAACGAAACAAATACCTAATAAACTCTAGTTTATTAAAGTCAGCTAGAAAGGACTTGGAAGGACTTATCGCTATGCTCGCTAGTCAAAGACTGAAAGGAAACCCAAAAGGGGCAGACCGGAAAAGTCCGTTGCCCGCTTGAGATAAGGACCAGGCCTGTATTTTGTCTCTAACCCTGACAGTTAGGTATACAAAACATTCACCGGACCCATGGGTCCACTGACATGTTTATTGCCTCAGTGATTATCTCACGTAACCAAATCCATTTTTGGCTTTATGAATAGACGTATTGTAACTATGAATCCAACAGATATACCACATTTGTACACTTTGTCACGTAGGGTAGGTACATTTTTCTGCTCTGCAGAAACTATCATCTCCAACCCCAACTTGTTCCGATCTTCTTCTTCTTTCGAATCGACTTTTGTTCTCCTGGATTATATGTCCCAAGTTTCCGCATCGAGCAGAGGCACTGTGGAGAGAACTGTTAATTGTCTTATCGAAATAGGGAGTTTCGAAGCCACGCCCGCGACCCTTAATTGTCCTATATCGACGTTCTTCTCTTTTCCTTGGGTTAATTTAATTTCCAGAAGGCGGGCTCCACCTTCCTACCATTCGTACGCACACATTCTCCGAGCGGTTTCGGTACGAAGACCGAACCGTTTCGCGTTTCATTAGCCGTCACGACGTTCTAATTCTCGAGACAGATTATCGATAGCACGACGATCCTCGTTTCCATAGAGGCATTAAGGGTAACCGGAACGCGGCGTTGTTTGCGACGCCGCGCGAATCATCCCTGCCACGGGTCGACTAATTGCGAGCCAACCAATTATCGCTTGTTCGTAAGATCACGCCTCTACGGTTCAACGTTCTGTCCGCCATCCATTTACTACACCGGACTGGAAGAGAACGATAGAGCGCCGACACAATAGACAATGCAATGTTTAATCTCTTTTCCCTCGTAAACCACGATCGCGTCGATGGACGAGAGATCGTCGAGCAGCACCGTGCATCCACAGGACACCGTCGACGACACGATTCCAAGGATAGAAAGTACTTGACATTGCGTGTGCAGCGTGTTACGAGCGATGGAGGAAAGTTCCGCTTTCCCGGTTTCTCGATCTACTCTGTTTCCCAGTTGCATAGGCTCCGGATGCACGCCGGACACAATCGAGAGGGGATGATCAAGCAGCAAACGATCGTCCGTTAATCGCCGGTGAAAACGTTGTGCGCGCAAACAAGAGTAGTCGCGGCTCTCTTAAAATTTCACCTTTGCCGCTAGAAACTCGCCGCTGACTCGCACCGAACACTATCATTTTGTCACTTTCGATTATGCGGCTCCATGATGCGCCATCTGCGATATGATCGCGTTAGCGCGTCCAGTCTCGTTATCTCGCTTGGCCAGTCAAGAAGCTGAGGTGACTGAAAACAAGTTCAATCCATTGACAGAGTAAATTCGAAGAAACAGAAAATGTATATTCGTCGTCGATCTTGAAGGTGTGTGCACCTTGTTTGTCCAGTCAATAAGATGAGGTAAATAAACAGTTCAATTGATCGATACGTTCGTCTTTAACCCCTTGCGCCGCAATTTATATTAATCGTGGACCTTACTTGGCCAATCAATAAGACTGGTGAGGTGACTGAAAAGTTCAATCGGTCGATACGTTCTTTCTCAACCCCTTGCGCCGCAATTCATTTTGCGATGACAAAATAAATTCGAAGAAATAGAAAATGTATATTCGTTGTCGATCTTGAAGGTATATGACCTTGTTTGTACAGTCAATAAGGTGAGGTAAATAAACAGTTCAATTGATCGATACGTTCTTCTTTAACCCCTTACGCCGCAATTTATTTTACCATGACAAAATCAATTCGAAAACACAGAAAATGTATATTCGTTGTCGATCTTGAAGGTGTATGCACCTTGCTTGTCCAGTCAATAAGGTGAGGTAAATAAACAGTTCAATTGTGCGATACGTTCTTCTTTAACCCCTTGCGCCGCAGTTTATTTTACGATCTTTCTGCAGTGGTCGATAAACTGGACGTTCTATAAAGTCCGGCAGTTGAAGAGCATTAGATAACGCCAAGGGAACAGGCCAATCCAAATGCAGGCCGCCAGAGTTGCATGGAAACAAGAGGTCGATAGGTGCTCGTTGCAACACGGTTGAGCGAGCGTTAGGCCGTTTAGGAGATGAAACCGCGGTCTCCGAGTCGTCGACCGAGAACCCGAGACACCGTTTAGCAGAGCCCTGCCAGTCTGCGTTGCGGTGGGAAGATTAGAATCTCGGGATGCAACAAAGTGGCGAGACCGATGGAAATTGAAGAAGTCGTGATCGAAAAATGGCCGACGGTGGCGGCGCGCGAGTCGCCTCGATCTCACGGAATCACGAGGATCCACCACCGCGAAAACGTTGTCCAATTTGTTTCGGTAGTTCCCAGCAACTTTTCACTGCGCCGTTTTCGTAACGGGTTTGCGGAGTTGTGCGCCTCGCCGAGAAAAGCGGACAATTTCGGGGGAAAAACTGGAACGGGGAGTTGATCTCGTTTCGGAGGACACGTTTCGGTTTCGGAAGCCATTATGCAACCGGTGCCGAGCTCTCTGCTCTGTGTTACGCGAAGTATTTGCAAGGCAAACACCGCAGCAGTTTCTGCTTTTATGGGACCCACGGTGGTCGTCGCGCTTTGTCCCGGAGTTTGTTCGGGATTTTCTGGCTTCTCTGGCTATCTCTGAAAGCATCTCGTGCCTCGCGTTTCGACTAGGAAGTTGTTGCATTCGACGGTACGTTGGTACATACGTACGCGGTCGAGCCACACGAAAGCATCGTCGAGCGGCATACATCGGCAAACCGATTCGATCGCTCGCACGCGAAAACCTCCGAGCGTTTCATTTCACGCTAATTACGCGATGCTCGCTCGAGCGATCTCCCATCCGCGCGCCCCAAAATCGAGATTGAACTTTCCCCCAAGGCCACCGGAAGATATCCAGGTCGCCGTTTTCCTCGGCGAATCCTCGCGAGCGTCGCCGACCAACTCGCTCCCGGCTATCCGATGCTCCGCTAATTCAATCCGAACGTTCACGAGCTGTGTATTCATCGTTCACTTCGTTAATCCTCGTGTCAATACCTGAGCACTTACCCGCAATTTATGTTTATTTTTTTTCCTGAATGAAACCGGCAGACTGAAATCTTGAAATCAAACAACTTGGAAATGGTGCATCAACATTCTTAAGATCCTGGTATCTTCCTACTATTTTTTATTTATAGTCTGGGTTCACAGTCTAGATTATTAATCACTTCTAGCTCTTCAAAATAAAAATGATAACTTCGTTAATCCTCGTGTCAATGCCTGAGCACTTACCCGCAATTTACGTTTATTTTTTTTCCTGAATGAAATCGGTGGACTGGAAATCTTGAAATCAAACATCTTGAAAATGGTGCATCAACATTCTTAAGATACCACATCTTCCTACCATTTTTTATTTATAGTCTGCGTTCACAGTCTAGATTATTAATCACTTCTAGCGCTTCAAAATAAAAATGATAACTTCGTTAATCCTCGTGTCAATACCTGAGCACTTACCCACAATTTATGTTTATTTTTTTTTCCTGAATGAAGTCGGTGGACTGGAAATCTTGAAATCAAACATCTTGAAAATGGTGCAT
>CM052200.1:9388296-9407833 GCA_028455805.1 Lasioglossum figueresi | reverse complement strand
AATTCAACAAGTACAACTTCACGTTCCTTACAGCCAGTTAGAGAATATTTGCTTATTTGTGTTAGCACCTCTCCGGTTGTTGCGCGTATACCGACTCCGTTCGTAGCTTCTATTTCTCCTCTGTCTTACATGACGCATCGACAGGCAATTGAAGCTCCTAATGATACCACAGCGTCAGAATACAGTTATCCTAATGTATTTCCTTTTCACGAGATCTTCTAGATGCTCGCAAAAGTATCGACGCACACCGCGAACACTTCCAGATGGTCGATGCAAGCAGACAATATCAGCGAGCGCACGGTAAAAAGATGAACAACATTTTTTTGCAATTTTCCTTGCATCCTTGCGCGTAATTGCTGTCCGGTCAACTACCGCTCGCGAGGAGCAGCTAATTAAACGCAGTTGATGCTCAATCAGCAAACCGGTTCTCTTTCTCTGTACCCGCGGAACGTGATTGCGTACTATATGTGGATCATTATTGAACGAATGACGTTAGGAACAAGTTACAAATTCCTATCTGGTCCGATTAATTAGAACGCAGGGACGACACGCTTAAATTCCGTTTATCCGCGAATGAGCGAACGAACGAATGAATCCGGGAATCGTCGATCTGGATCCCGGCGGTCAAAGCCCGCGATCACTCGACTAGCTTTCACCGGGTTGGCAGCCGGCACAGCGGATCGAAGATTAAGTTATCGTCCGTTCCCCTTCGAAAGAAACTCCAATTTCGCATGTCACGCTGCTCGCCTTTACGGCCGATAATTAATATCCGATCAACGAAACTGGCCGGTCCGCTGCTGGGACCTTCCTCTTCTCCATCTCTCTTCTCTGTTCGGAGTAATTGCGATTACGCTCAGATACGAATCGACTTTCGAGAGCGGTAATTGTACGCCTCTGAACATCCGATGGGTTCCAGTTACCCAAACGGAACAACAGACGTAATCTCCGCAAAAAGCTGAGGAAGGAGATTCTTTCAGATTGAGGAAGAGTACTCTCACCGTAGGGAAACCACAGTACTTCTTGAAAGAATCTATTGAACATCGTAGTCCCCAAGAAGTTTGTGTTGTTTGTACGATAATTTTTATTTCGTCATTTCGTCTGATTCGTAACGAATAACAGGAACCGATGGAAAAATGACGAATTAGAATTGTTATAGGTTCAAGATAAGCTAGGGCTGAAAAAGCCGTCATAGATTTTTGGAATACCATACATGTAAGACATGATATAATCCAGTGATGAGCAAGCCGCAGCCCGCGGGCCGCATTTGGCCCGGTAGCATATACGATGTGTGATCAAAAAGGAACGTGACTTTTTATTTTTATCAAAAAATATTTAGTTATTCATCAATATTTATGTTGTCCCCTTCAAAGTAATCCCCCTCGGATATAACACACTTGTGCCAGCGCTTTTTCCAATCCTCGAAGCACTTCTGATAAGCACTTTTTGGTATAGCTTTGAGCTCTTCCAGCGATGCAATCTTTATCTCCTCGATCGTTGCAAATCTCCGTCCTTTCATGGGTCTCTTCAGTTTTGGGAACAGGAAAAGGTCGCAGGGGGCCAAATTCGGTGAATATGATGGCCGAGGCACGATTGTGGTGTTGTTTCTGACCAAAAAAGTACTCGCAAGCAACGATGCGCGAGCAGGTGCATTATCGTGATGCAAAATCCATGAATTGTGTTTCTAAAATTCCATTAAAATTGCTTGGCACGAACCAAACGAGATGCCGACATCATCGGCAACTTCTCTAATGATAATTCGACGATACCCCAACACTATTTTCTTCGCTTCTTCAACGTTTCATCGGTTGTTGACGTGCTGGGGCGTCCAGGACGAGCTTCGTCATTATCTTCTCGGCCTTCTTGGAAGAGCTTGTACCACTTATAAACATTTTTTTTACTCAGAGTACACTCACCGTATGCCACTGTCAACGTTTCAAGTGTTTTGGAGCACTTAATTCCATTTTTTATACAAAATATGATGCAAATTCTTTGATCCATTTTTTTCGACAGCAGAAAATCGCCGAACACGCAAAACACTTCTAACCTTTATGCTTCTCGCTAACAAACAAAAAATGCTATATAGCTGAAACTGTGAACATACGTTCGGGACGACTGTACCAGCATAAGTAAAAAAAGAAAAGGAAAATCGAGTGTAGGTATCCCGCGAAATTCAAAAAGTCACCTTACTTTTTGATCACACCTCGTATACTGCCTGCGGCCCTCGTCCACGATTTTCAATTGTTACTTTCCGGCTATTTTTTCTGGTATTCTACAGTCTTTGTGTAACTGCGTCAGAAAACACATTCTTCGTGTAACGGTCGAGTATCTTCGTATTTTGCCATGAGCTCCCCTTTTGGAAAACGCAAAATTGAAAATGAACATTTGCAATTTACCGATAGTTGGACATTTTTTTCTGGTATAAATGAAAGTGCTGTTTGTTTAATATGCAGTGAAAAAATATAATATTAAGAGACGTTATGACAGTAAACATTTCTGAAATATTTAATAATTAGCAAGTACAGTTACGTAACGACATGGTGGATCAATTACAATCGAATTTAAATTTAAAACTACCAAATTTACTTGAAAGTACTACATCCACCGCATAGATGGCAGTTCAATAATTAATAATAAATAATAAAAAATAATAGATCAAATGAAACTAACGCTTCATTGTAAATGTTTGCATGAAGTAACAAACACTTCTCACAAACTAATAAATTCGTTAAAGAGACACTAGGAGACCGTAGCGTGAACACAGACTGAAATTGGAGCTGGCGATGCAACAAAGTATTTAATATTGTGTTCGTTGCCGATTCCAGTCCGCGGGTTGCTCATCACTGTTATAATCGATTGTAAACCATGTGATCGCTAAAACGACCTCGCTGTTAATGCGACCACATTAAAATAAGCCATAAATAAATGAAAAGATAAGCTAGATCTCTATGGTACGAGTCAATTTTCGCAAGTTGCCATTTTCGTGGACAATTTTGAAGGAACAACGTCCAATAAAATTCTTATAGGTTCAAGACGAGCCAGATCTCTATTAATCGAATCTTGTACGAAAGTCTAATCTTGACAGCGTTTTAATGGTGATATCGTTTGATCTGTTGCAGCTGCACCGTGGTGTTGTTCAACCCTCGGAAGAACACTCAGGCCCACGTGTTGAACGCTTGTCGCAAAACTGTGACCTCTCTGGCTTTGGCTGGCGATGGTAGACTGTTGGCGACCGGCGAGTGCGGTCACATGCCGAACGTCCGTGTCTGGGACATCTCCGATCCGTACAATGCCGTGCAGATCGCAGAATTCTCCGGGCACAAGTATGGCATCAACTGTGTGGTGAGTGGAGTACCATTTTCTAACTACATTAAGTCACCCTGTTCAATTCGTGTCCGACTTTCGTACCGGTTTAACGCTAAACTATTATTTTACAATTATTGAAATAACAAAAATGATTTCGTAAGATATGATTGTATAGATATTTTTAGTAGAGCACGCGTTACAATAGGAGCCGCGCAAAGTCTGAATAAAATCAATCTTGTCATTTTTATAAGGGAACATGCTCCGGTTAGTTTTAAGACTCGGCAGGTTTAGCGTTAACGCGAGAACGACAGGGACGCGTTCTTTTGAAAAGATTGGCACGCGCGGGAAGGCAACTGGGTTGAGAATTTGATTTACCGCGTGGTCTCTAAACGAGTTTATCGGCGAGCTTGGTTTTCGTTCGCCTTTTCAGTTTCCAATTCCAACGGAAGAAGTTTAACGAGCGGGTCTGGTTTGGTGGTAGCTTCGAATTGAAAGCCTTCCAGTGAAACTCTATTCGGAAGCGCAATTACACGGAGCTTTTGTTTCGCGACACTTCCGGACCATTTCCATAAATGAAGGGAAATTACTGCGTTATAAATCGTATGAGAGTCACAGGTCAGCAATGCGTTGATAACGTGTAATTAACGAGGGCGAGAATTTTCCGCAGCCATTTGTGGCGTTCTTGACCCTGTCCCTAAGCGGCTTCTTTCAGCAGTTTCACTCGTGGAAAGATATTCGCCGCGTCGTTCAACAAAAATTCAGAGTAACCACTTTCGAATCGCAAAAACACCCTCGAACCGCATTCCCGGGAACGCTCGCGACGAAAAAGGGCCGTGCCCGATGCCGATCCGCGGCCGTGACGAGCTTACGAGCTTACGGTTACGCCATTCCTCGCATGTTAATTAAGGTCCGCGGCTTTTATACCTTTACGACACGCCTGCCTGCGATCCCGAGCCGACGCCGCGTCGTTCAAGCTGTTTCCGCGACCGTGAAATCTTCACTAGAAAGAACACTCTGCAATTTTGTTTCCCCGCAACTCTCGCGCTAAGTGCTCTTTCAGAAAACAATCAAAAGTATCTCACCGTTTGTTCCGACATCGAAACGGTTTCACGAAGAGTAAATATTGTACGTAGAAAGTTCGCCGACCAGACGGGCGAATTTATAAGCTCGTTATTCCGTTGATAGATCGAGCGTACCACTTTTGTTTACGGTCTACGGAATGTAAAACGATTAAGAGAAAAGTTAATATCGGAGACCTCGACCTCTCCGTTTTTGCTTCATTATAGACATTGCTTTTAGTTCGTCTGGTCTTTGCGGTCGCTCAGTCGGCCAAAGAAAGTTCTATTAGATTGTACTCGAGATAACTTCTTGCTCGACCAATTGGTATTATTATATCTGCACAGAAACATTTAATATTAATTATTCGATTTCGAAAGGGTATTCTATAGGTGACCATCGGACAGCGGATTTTATACGTTTATGACAAAAATGAGCAAGGTGTAATTCCAAACAATAAAAAGATTAAAAGAGTTTAACAATGCCGATATACTATTTCGACCATATCAAAATTATTAATCGGCAAAATAAATTTTTGCTCAGCTTCTATAGATTGCAATTGATGTGTAAAAATTTCATTTTGCATAAAGATCCGCTGTCTGGTAATCACCGACAGCGTGAAAAATAAATCCATCGATTGAAAATTTTGTGGACGTCGCTTAGCCAGTCATTTTCTAGCAATAAATTTCAATCGAGAATTGTGCGATTGCTTACAGTAGGAAGACCAATGAATCTATATGAAATGCCATTGAGAAAATATAAACCTTTCCGAGCGTTAAAAATCGACGGAACGGTCCTGAACGCGAGTATTCCATCGACGTGTGTCGCACGTCAGAAATACGAAAGTTCAAGCAGCGAACAGTTCGATTCGCGGAATCGTAACCTTTTTTTACAATAATCGCGCCCACGCGGTTCTCTCGGCTCGCGACTTTCGCGTTCGGTGCAACAACGGCGAGGTTGGAAAACCGAGCGAGAAACGGTGTACGGTCAACAAATACATTCTCCGATCCTTTTCAAATATTCTGCCCTTAGACCACATATACTTAAGCACATTCTGGTCTAAGATTCTGCCCCGCTAACGAAAGCAAACTCCGTCGTCGTGGCACGATCTTTGGCATTCGCGTCACGACCTGAAGCGCGTGTACGCTCGCCTCGCCATACCTCTGTTTTACAAGGCGTCGACGACAGGCCGAACCGCGTGAATACGAAACAAGTTGTTTCAAACAACCTTCTCGCTGAACCTTGCTGCAACGGAACTTTTATTGTTCTCCGGCGTTTGCTCTCCGTCGATACCTCCACAGTGCGACGATCTTTCCTCGAAACCCACCTTCGATGCGTTCTTCTCTTCTTTAGAAGTCGTTGCTCGGCGAGCTTGGGTCAACGCTTCGCTGAAATGATCGAACTCGAAGTATCCATCGCTTGTTCCGAGCAGGGACAGAGATCGTACAGAGAAACTATATTTTTATGACTGCGTCGATCGCGTCGAAAGTACAAAGTATGTCGGACGTAGAAAAGAACAGCATGTAAACACGGACAGTGGTATTGGAATATGGGTATGGAAATGAACTAGGAAGACTATATAAACTATAAATTGAATTTTATTCGAATCTATATGTTTCAATTCACGTAGAGAGGCACGTCTTTACTCTACGAGAACTAGGACGCGAATGAAAATCGTTCTGAAAAACGAATGACGATCTCGGAAACATTTGAAGCTTGAGGGTCCCTTGATGTGGACCGCACAGATACAATGTATCTTTCGAGCGTTCTCGAAAGTAAAGCAATAGTATAACCTACTAAGTAATAGTAGATTATTTTTGTTCTTTACATAAATTCCAACAAGTGGAAGGGGTCGACGAAGGGACAGCGATCGTGGAGATCCTCAGGGAGTAAGATCGCGACTTTACTGTACCGTGAACAGCTAACTGGGAGTCTGGTCTCGTGAAATAATTGTGGTATGAATTTCGAAACGAATTTTGCTCCGGTCGTCGCGCGGAAAATTCTGTAGAGATCGGTCGCGACGAGGGATGAAGGGTTGAAGCGTTCGGGGTGAGCCGAGTGTCTCGTTACAGTGTTTTCGCGACGTCGAATTCGCGTGTCGGGCTCTCGGTGTTCGATCGATACGACATCCTCTCGTCTCGCGTTACTTCCGCGCCGGAGCCAGCCGCGTTTCCGTTTCTGAACGCTTTTTTTCGCTTGTTATACGCGGTTACTCGCGCGACACCGCTCCGCTCTGTTCTGCTTTGCTTGGGCAGAATAGCTGGGCATTATTCCGCGCCGAGTGACCGTGTTCGCGAGAATCACGAGCCTCTCTGAAAATCAAGAAACGCACGATGTATTCCGCGAGAGAATGCCTCTCGCTAACAAGATAAACGCCGGATATACATCTCCACATCAGGGTCTCTTATTTCTTTCTGCGGTACATTTCTTTCTTTTATCTTGCGTTTTTTTGTTGATCCGCTTTTCTCTTCCCAAGGCGTTTTCACCGAGCAACAAGTACGTGGTGTCCGTGGGCTCTCAGCACGATATGATCGTCAACGTCTGGGACTGGAGGAACAATGTTAAGGTGGCGTCGAACAAAGTCTCGAGCAAAGTGAAGGCCGTCTGCTTCGCGGAAAACGGCAATTACTTTGTTACCGTGGGCAACAGACACGTCAAGTTCTGGTATCTCGAGTACTCGCGCAGCGCCAAGGTAATTCCCCTCTTCATTTCGGACAGCTTCCCTTGGTCCTGCTACCTCGCTATCGATCCAACCTAATCGCTGCCCCCGGGAACCATTTTTACGGAACAAACGGGGACCGTCTTGTTTTCCGACATTCGGCTTCGCAATTTATTAGGTCATTGCTGAAGCTCGTGACCGATTTCCGATTAAAATACAACGAGGCATCAGTCGCGAACTTTTGCATCGACCTGATACGCGAAGAGAACTCCATTTCATTCAGCAGTGCTATATATCCGTCCTGGACGAGATATCTCGCTTCGAAACTCTAATTGTGTAAAATATGGAGTATTTGATATTTAAATATCATCCTTGAGCGCCTTCGAAGGAAAAACACTTTATTAACGGTAATAAAGATATACGAGGTATCTCGTCCGTTGTAGTTACGAAAATTATTGCATCTTTTTCGTACACGACGACTTACAAAGGAAATGCGGGAACAATTTAATGAAATGCTAATTGGAACATTGTTCGCGCACCTCGAAGAATTTCTTCCGAATCTCCGCGGAATCTTGTTCGCGGATCTTCGGAAGAAGTTGCATCGTTTCCGGGATGGTTCTCGCGGGTCATAGCGATAGCGAATAAAAGTGATCGTGGGAGAGAGAGCGAGGAAAGGTGAGGCAAGAAGTAACGGTAACGCAAAGGTGGTGATACGAGGAATTTTGTTGCACAGTATAAGGAACCTGTGCCTTTGATGGGTCGGTCTGCCATATTAGGAGAACAGAGAAACAACGATTTCGTGGACGTAGCCTGCGGCCGTGGGGAAATGGCGGATTCCACGTATGCGATCACCAAAACGGGCCTTCTGTGCGAGTTTAATAACAGGAGGCTGCTCGACAAATGGGTGGAGCTTCGCGTAAGTACCCTTTTACCTTGACGGCCGTTCTATTTCAATCCGCCGTTTGCTTTGTCGCGAACAAATCCCGGCGAAACGGCAATTCCGACTCGAAACGACACGAGACCAGACAAATTGGTCAGAGTTCCGTAGTTGCCGACCATTGAGCCGAGTCGCAAGTGACAGCTCGTTCCTAGTATATGTAAACTAATAACAACATAATCGCAACAGTGCAATCTCTTTTGTAATCGAAACGGTAAAACCAAAGCAACACGTTCAGATTTTATAAGCGCGAGTACGAGTATTCGTTCGCGCGTTCTTTTCGTTTGAAATCTAGTTTTTAGCTTCAGGGATTGTCAGGCTGCCAAACGAAACGGGGAATGCAATCCGGATTAAATTGTGCCCGAACTTCTTTTTAGAGGAGTGATAAGCCAGCTGCGAGAGAACGGCGATTCGGTGCAATGTCATTTTTTAGCAATCGTTTGTGTCCGATTTTTGCCAAAGCATCGTCCTCTTGCAGACGACCAGCGCGAACTGCATGGCGGTGGGTGACAAGTACATCTTCATCGGTTGCGCGGAGGGCATCGTCAGGTGTTTCAGTCCTAGTACTCTTCAGTTCATCACCACGTTGCCGAGGACGCACTATCTGGGAGTGGACGTGGCTCAGGGTTTGTCGATCAGGTAGCATTCTCAACGTGTATCGACTAGAGATCCCTGTTTCACGTGTATTTAAATACACGTGCCATTTTAATATAATACCATCGTAATAGTACACGGGTACACGTATATTTATTAGTAGACGGATCTTCATGCAAAATAAAAAATGTCTGCTTCGATTCCAAGACACAGAGGCTAAGTGAAAGTTTCTTTCTTCTTTTAATTATTTTATTCAACTGAAACTACACTCACCGAAATTCCTATAAAGTCACTGTGTTTTGTAATGAATTCTTATTATTATACCACATCAATGAAAAATTTGTATTTGGTAGCATTTCGAGATTACATAAAGAAAGCATACACACCGATTTCAAAACACAAGTATAACATTTATCGATAAAAGAAAACAAAAATATAATTTTACGCAGAACAAACTGCGAAATTTCTATAATGTCACTTTCGTTTTACACGGATAAAGTTGAAATTAACGATTGTTTTTTTATTATTTCTATTTTAATATCTAGCGTAACCTCCATTTTTTTGAATTACATTAAAAATACGATTGGGCATCGACGAAATTAATTTTTGCAGCGTTTATGTTTTAACAGGCGCCTATGTTTCATTCACCGCATCCTTTAGTTCGCTAATGGAGTTGTATTGTTTGCAGTTTTTTGGAACTTGTCGCGCAATGATACCCCAAACATTTTCAATAGGGTTTATATCAGGGGAACAAGCAGACCATGGCAAAACATTGATGTTTCTTTCAAGAAGCCACTGCTTTGCGTGCTTCGACGCGTGTACCGCAGCATTATCATGCTGATAAATAAAATTGTCATCTTCAATATTTTCTGTAAATGGTATTAGAACCATGTCTAACAAATCTGTATAATTTTCCGAATTCATTTTGTGATTTATTAACACATTGGAGTTTTTTGTCAACTTTGAACGTAGCCCACATCATTAGGGAACCATCGTCAAAGTTACGACTCATTGTCACACGTTTTTCATTTCTCAGATCATGCCAATAATATTTACAGCCATTAGGCCCATCCAAATTAAATTTTTTCTCATCTGAAAAAATGACAGACTCCCACTCTTTCGTCCAGGACATATGTGCCCGTGCGAAATCAAAACGGGCCTGTTTATGTACTTCTTTTAGGCCTGGTTTACGTTGCATTTTTGTCCACGCAAATTGCCCAGAAGAATTTCAAAGTTGTTGCACACGTCTTGTTGTTACTGGAAGCTCCAATTCATCTCAAAATTGTGTTGCATTTTTCCTTAGCCGCAGACCTCGTTAATAATAAATGTTATCTCTTCGACAATTATTTTTATCACCTTTAAAATGATTTTTTCCGTAATTTTCACGTAAATTGATATAATTATTAATCACAGTATACGAACGATTAATTCCCTTATCAATTGCACGATTAGAGCAGCCCATATCTTTATAAGCATCGATCGATGCTATTTCTTCAATTGTTAGCACTTTTTCTCACGGCATTTTAATACACGTGAATCAAATGATAAGAAACGGGATTTCTATGAGTTCTAAAACTAATACTTTTAGAATATTT
Organism: Lasioglossum figueresi; assembly: GCA_028455805.1. Classification (NCBI taxonomy): domain Eukaryota; kingdom Metazoa; phylum Arthropoda; class Insecta; order Hymenoptera; family Halictidae; genus Lasioglossum; species Lasioglossum figueresi. The sequence goes on along the minus strand of CM052200.1, from coordinate 9,397,689 downwards.
CAAATTTTCCGTAGTTCTCTGCTCAGAATTCAACGAAACGCTAAGTGACTTTGTAGAAACTTCGCACTTGTGTTCTGCATCGCGCAGAAAAAATCAAAACAAACGTAAACAGTGAACATAGCGGTCTAGATTGCGTAGTCCTTCTATCCGAGTGTCAACAAGGCACGAGACCAGATACGATAAATCAACAAAAATGGTGATATTTTTCAAATATCTATGAATATGAAGATGACTTTATAGAAATTTCGGCCACTGTAGTACGTTGACGTTCATAAATTTTTTAAATATGTCCACTGCTTTAAACTGTACGTACCAATTTTTGTTAGAAATCCATCAAATCTACAGTCCGTTAGGTTGTTGCTAACGTACGTGTATGTAAATACAGACGCGTGTGATTGATACACGTTCAAAACCGTGATCTCTAAAATCGCCCAGGATTTCCATTGGTGAACGAGCAGATTCCGTTTTCCAGACACATGTCGCAGCACCCGGCGAACGCGAGGTACCCGGACGCGATCGCGCTGGCGTTCGACGAGGGGAACAACAAGCTGACGTGCGTGTACAACGATCACAGCATTTACGTGTGGGACGTGAGAGACATCAGGCGGGTGGGCAAGTCGCATTCGTTCCTGTACCACTCGGCGTGCATCTGGGGCGTGGAGATGTATCCAACAGGGTCCGAGTCTGTAGGAGCAGTGCCTGCTGGTAGCTTCATCACCTGCTCCAGCGACGACACGATCCGCGTTTGGAACATGGAGAAGGACGTGGCGCCGAGCGACACGCTCTACAAGCGCAACATCTACAGCAACGAGCTGCTCAAGGTCCTCTACATCGATCCCGAGCTGACTTACCTGAAAGATCTGGATCTAGCAGCTGCGGGATCCACGGAGAAAAGCGACGCGTCCTACGACGGCCGTAACGGTGTCCGATCGATCAGAGTTAGCCCAGATGGCAAGCACCTAGCCTCTGGTGATCGTTCCGGCAACATCAGGATCCACGATCTATCCTCCCTCGAAGAACTGTACCTTATCGAAGCACACGACGCCGAAGTGCTCTGTTTAGAGTACTCTAAGTTCACCAGATACTCCGCGGAATCGCCCAGGCTGCTAGCCAGCGCCTCTAGAGACAGGCTGATCCACGTGTTCAACGTCGATCAGGGATACAACTTCTCGCAGACACTCGACGACCACAGTTCTTCCATTACTGCCGTCAGATTCTTCAATCAGAGCAACCAGAGCAATCAGATACAGATGGTGTCCTGCGGCGCCGATAAGAGTATTATTTTTAGACAGCTGCAGTCGGTCAGTGTGCACCTACTGGTTCTTATCCGTTGTTGTTCTCTGTCGCGAAATAGAATGTACAGTTTGAACGGAGGAATTCGTTTGGTTTCAGACGCCAATGCCCCAGGCAATGCCTCAGTTCGCCAGGGGTCACAACGCTCAGGGAAAGACCACTCTGTACGACATGGAGGTTGATTCCGGGCAAAAGCACGTTCTAACTGCCTGCCAAGATAGGAACATAAGAGTGTACAACGTGACCACCGGCAAACACAGCAAAACGTTTAAAGGATCCGTCGGGGAGGACGGATCGCTTATTAAAGTCGTCCTAGGTACGTTGAGGTCCCTCAAACGCTTGCTTGCCCATCAATGTTGCTTCCGTGCAGAACGCACCTTCTTCGTCGCGTTTGCTAGAGTTTCTTCCTTACTGGAAGGGGACGGTTTTGTCTCGATCGAGACAAATCGTCGGCCTCGTATAAAAACTGCCGAAGTCCATTTTTTATGAAAATGGTACTTCAATCTCTACGGTTTCAGGGTAATAGCTCGGCGATAAGTTGTTAGGTAGCGTCGCAATATCAGAATTTGTAGACTCTAATCTATTTTGTAAAGCAAAATAGTGTCGCTTTAAATCGTTTTCTTTTCGCCTCCTGTAAAATTTACTTCTTTGGACTCTGGCAACTTTCATACGAGGCCGACGAAATGTGGCGAGCACCGCCTTACACGCGTATACGATGCTATAACCTGCGTGTTTCATGTTCCAGATGCATCGGGAATTTACGTAGCTACCTCGTGTACAGATAAGACATTGTGCGTGTACGATTACTATAGCGGCGAGTGCATGGCCACCATGCTCGGTCATTCGGAATTGGTGACCGGCCTGCGATTCAGTCCGGATTGCAGGAATCTGGTGTCCGCCAGCGGAGACGGGTGCATATTCGTCTGGCGTGTTCCTCGCGACATGGTCGTCACTATGCAGGCCCGCTTGGCTCAGCAGGCTATGCGTGCTGGAAAGTAAGTCCTACCGCAACAATTGTTGTCGACCCCTTGCCGAATAATATCGAGACAGACTCGTGACGAACACTTGAAATGTATAATCTGTTAAATATGAATGTTACGTCTTTCTTTTGGCCTATTTTCTCTGGATAATGGATAAAAGAGACGTGTCAAGCGCCCAAAATACGTACCGAATTGAACATCCTGCTTGTAAAACAGTGAAACTTATGCTAGGGTCGCGCCCATCGTGCCACTACTTTTTTTATTTGACTAGTTCAATGGTATTTTTGTAGAATTCTTTTACAAGAAAACGCGCGGCAGTCGACGTGTTAATCCTCGCACACTCCTCGGAAACAGTTACACGAAAGATCCTCGTATTATATTTCACCCATTTTCGCTCTACACTTCAATTATAATGTAATGCAGGGTGGGGCAATAGCTATGACCACTTTAAATATTGCCGTTATTTGCAATAATATGAAAACATGTTGTATACAAAACTTACACGGTATAGAGGGGGGCATATTATGACACAAACATTTTCTGCGTGGGTGGAGGCATAGAGGAGATTTCAAGGTCACCTTGAGTTTTTTAAATGGAAAGATATACTTTCTGTGTCATGAAACGATAGATCATCGAATTCTGAGTAAAAATGTTATTGACCTCCATATGTCCTAAATCTAATAGTTAACGAGATATCATCGAAATCATTTTCATTCTTCTTTGGATAATATCTTGTTAACTATTAGGTTTAGGGCATACGAAGGTCAATACATTTTTACTCAGAATTCGATTATCTATCGATTCATGATACAGAAATTAGGTCTTTCGATTTAAAAAAATCAAGGTGACCTTGAAATCTCCTCTATGCCTCCACCCACGCAGAAAATGTTTGTGTCGCAATATGTTCCCCTCTATACCGCGTAAGTTTTGTATACAACATTTTTTCATATTATTACAAATAACGACAATATTTAAAGTGGTCATAGTTATTGCCCCACCCTGTATATTATAATGTATTTCTCATTAAAAGTTAATCAAATTTGTGAATTTCTTTATTATATCTTGCAGTTACTACGTATGTAAATAGCATTTTTATGCTCGCCACATACATTTTCCTTACAAATTTCGCAAGCCGCGTACGCCTTCCGACCTTCTCCTACACATAATTGGCGTCGACTTCCTGTAATTTTTCTTTTTTTTTTGCATTTGGTAAGTTCGATGGGCCAGCAATGGCTTGTGCCGTATCTACTACAGCGAGTGATGTTTCACCTCTGGATAGTACAAGTCTTCTCTACATTCCTTATTTATTATTATTATTACGGCATTCGAGAGAAATATTATCCCAGGGTCTCTTTCGTCTGTTGTTTTTTTTTACGACGTTGCTATCATAAAGGAAATGTCGTCGACTTTTGTTTTGCATATCATATGATATTTTAGATAAATACACCAAGTTACAACACATTTAAAAAGAAATCAGATATAATACGGTATCTGTAAACAGAAAATGGGTCAATTTTCATCCTAGGAGCGTATGAGGGTTAAAAGCAATGAAAACCGATGCCCTGTTATCGGTACAGGTACAACTTCGAACGGAGGTAGCAAGTTACCGAAGGCAGTAGCTAATCTGCCAGCCTCCGCAAAGCGTATTCGCGATGCGTCATTCGCGGACTGATTCGATAGCTAATCTCGATACCGTGTTTGCTCGTTGCAGGAGGCCGCCTCAGGTGAACGGTACGGGAATAGACGTGCAGTTGGACAACGAGACTTTCGGATCGCCGCCGCCTGAATTCCTAGATCCAAACGCGAATCCCACGCCCCAGAGCGTGGGCGTCGATTATAGGTTCAGCGAGGGCCAGTTGCCGCTTTGGGCGAAGAAGCAAATAAACACCGCGAACACTGACGAAACGACGACCCTGGCTGCGAACCCGAGATCCCTTGGCGTCGATCTGCCGAAGGGCAGGTGGGCCCAGAGGGTACAACAAGGCGACGGCATCACTGTCAAGTCTGTGTACGACAGCGACGAGGTGATACCGTTCCCTCCGCCTCGAGGTGCCATCGATTCCGATGGCGGTGGCGGTGGTGGCGGTTCCAAAGACAGCTCCATCGACAGCGGCACCGAGACCAAGTGCAGCAGCGATTACCGAAGGGAGACCATCATCATCAAGAGGGTAGGTTTGCTCTCCGCCCTTTCTGTTTTAGGTATAGCGTATATAAAAAGTAATGGTCATCCGTTCGAACGGTGAATCTACACCTATGGATCGGTGAACATTTTTAAGAGAAACTTGCCGCGAGGTTGTTGTCAAAATTTGTTTCTACGTCAACGCCTTCCACTCGTCCAGAAGATAAGAAGTTTGAAAGGAGCCATATGTCACAAAGAAATAGTTATTTGGATATAAGCTGTCAACACGATCGTGTCTCAAGACAAACGAAATTTAAAGGAACATTTGCAATCATAAATTTGAAGTTGCAAAATATGAAAGAGAATCCTCATTAGCGATTGCAATCCCGCGCCATTTTCAATCCCGCGGGATTGATGTGGGATTTATTTCAATCCCGCGGGTGCTAAGGATTTAGTTCTTCAATCATTAGATATATATTTAATGAAGATACCAATTTTACTTAATGAGATAATCATCTTTAATCATGGTAGTCAAAATTTATTAACAAAATACAAACAAAATCTAAATCTACATTTTGAAAGTTGTTTCTGCGGTGATCAGAGTTGAATCTCTTCTGCAGATTACTTCAAGTCCCACCTTATTTGGTTCCAGACGTAACTTCAAGTCATTTATTTTGGACCACTCTTCATCGGTGAAATATATTTCCGATTCTATATGTCGATTAAAGCCTTGCTTACGCATAATCTTAAGTTGTGAAATCGTTCCACCATACTCGGTAAACTATTCCAACGAGTCCTGCAATCTAAAATTAATTCTAGATCTTTTTCCCAGTTCTTCCTGCACATACTTCTGCAAATAAATATGATTTTTTGTTGGTAACTTCTTAAAAATCTTCACAGCCTTTCTCACTTTCGCGATAAGATCTTTATAATTTGGAACCACTTTTGCAGATGAAAATTGTGTAGTTACCGATAAAGATGTTTCTTCGTCTACAACTTCGTTGTCTTCAGCGTCAGTGTCAGACATATTGCATTGTAAGCATGGTTCTACTAATTGACTTCTTTTTGAATAAAATTTTTTTTTATAAAACGTCAATAACAGTAAGTTGTATACCGTGTACATAACAGAGTCGTTGATAGCAAGGTATAAGTCTACCAACTTTTACCATCACATTCGCTCCATCTGTTCTTATGCCAATAATGTCGTCTTTTATATTTAATTCGAAGTTTTTTAAACGTTCCTCGACCATCTTGACGCAATCCTCTGCCGTACATGAACCATGGATTCGAATCAAACCGAGATTAAAATATTTATTTTGATAATGTACATTTATGTTTAAGTATCTCCTATTTTTTCGAGATGTCCATTCATCAAATGTTAAAGCAACTTTTTGGTTTTCATTGTGCAGTTTAGTGAATTTTCTTATCATATCCATTTTTACGGAATCTGCAAATGTAAGAACCATGGATCTTATTGTATTCGGAGATGTTGGAAGTTTAAAACCATATTTTATAAATAAATTTCTTAGGTCTACAGATGTGCAGAAAACGTTAAATGTTAAACCATCTTTAGCAACCATTCGTGATATCATTGTCTCCATAGAATTTTCTTTAACGAAAAAGCTGTCAATTGTCTTGGCTCTTTTTGGTGGTATAACATTTTCGTAATTATTGACAACTTGTGGTTGGAGTGGTGCTTGTGATTCGTTACAAGAATTCGTTCTGAATAATGATACTTGTAATTGGGGGTTTTTTTAATTCAATGCAATGTTTGCTTCTCAAGTGTGTCACCAACCCTTTTCTTAATCGTTCACTTATTTTTAAAATCGCACTACACTTCAAGGCATTTGGCACTTCGAGCAGAATCACTTTTCACAAAATAATCCCAAAGAGTTCTACTGGTGTATTATTTTTTACTATCACACGTCGATTCTTTACTGGACATTGTACTTGCACAATGCGAACTGTAATAATAGATCGACAAACAAATGCCAGTGGCACGGCAACGGAAAAAGTGAAGAGCGCTGAACCGCGAAACAACGTATCATCGAAATAGTTCATCGTACGCGTCGTCATTCGCGAAATTTTGTTTATACGCATAGTCCCGCAAAAGTTGCGGGATCCCGCATCACCTATTTGAGAAATGCGGGACCAAGAACTGACGCGGGATCCCACTTTACGGGATTGCAATCCCTAATTTAATCCTCATATCCATTGTTATACATACAATACTAATCCTACATTGTAAAATACTAATGTAAAGTATACTTATAAATGTTTTGCACCGATCCAAAGGTGTGACTTCATCCCTAGAACAGATGATCATTGCTTTTTATACACCCTGTAGAGGTTCATAATTGCTGGTACGTGCTATCAATTGTGAGACTGACCGTAGCTGCAGAGTATCGGGTTGATGCATAAATTGGTTGCTTGTATTTAGACTTCGTCGAGTAATAGGATTTTGCTTAGAACTTTCAAAGTAGAAATTACAAGATGATTTTCTACTAGCTACTAGATTGTACCTCTTACGTACGAAAGAAGCAACCGAACAAGTGCATCGACCAAGTAGCAAGATTCTTTCGAGCGATCCAGGGACCAACACCGTCAAATTAATCTTCTAATCATTAACATTAACCCTCGACAACTCATTCTAGGACGAGGACGAGACTGTGTTCCAGCCTTGTCCGGATAGTTACAGAGAACTAGCGGACGACACGAAGCAGGTACTAACCGATTCCCAGTGACCGAAAGTAACTAAAGTAATCTCTGTTCGTGACCCTCCCCGTGAGTGTTGTGTTTAGTGTGCGCTTTGCGAGCCAACGGGAAAAACCATCGACGAGAGATAGGGAGAAAGAGATAATGGAGGAGAACCGTCGCTCGTTGTTTGTCGTTTGTGTTCTCTCGTTCGATCAGCTTTCTTTTCGCAGCATTACATATTCTCTTGTTACACATTCTCTCCTTTTTAACAATATCTAACGATCCATCTCGCACCTTATAATTATTTTGCCCGCGACTCTTTACTTTTTTTTTTCGTTGACTCTATTTTATTTTTGAAACGATATGGCGTAGGTGATCGGTGGTAACGTGACGGTAACTAGAGGTAGCAATATCACGGAATTGACACGTCAGTCGAGGAGTCGTCACCATACCGACGACAGCAGCCTTGGCAGCTTTAAATTTGAGGTACATCCGATCGACGCCTCGGGCACAACCCGACGATCGCGGACACGTGTATCGTCGCACAGCAACACACAACAGACACGAACATATACACAAACACACACGATCGTTCATACGTATATTACCGCTTTTTCAATCATTTTTGTTTGCTGCTTACATTTGTCGCGCCACTCTAACCCTGAACGCGAGCGTTCAGACACCTGAAACTCACGCTTTAGGGCCCTTATGCACTCTCGGACGATCGCCGGTAAATTATCAGTAGACAGCGGATTTGATGCGTTTATGAGAAAAAATGGATAGGTGTAATTTAAAACAGCGAAAGAGTTGGAAGAATTTAAAAATATTGTTATATTATTCGCAATCTATTAATCCTTGTGTACCCATTTACTGCATTTCTTTCAACAATTTGTTAATGTTCCTCTGAAATTGTCCATTCTTTGCTCGCTGATATTATTTATTTATAGTCTCAAAATTAGAATGTGTATAGATATGTTAAATACAAAATACTTTAAATAATCTACACATTTTGGTTGGCTACATAAGAGTTAAACATATTAAGAAGGAAAATAGATTTCTAAATATTTCACTCCAGTTCGTCGCGATTCAGATAGTAAACGTTTATCTCGCATAAAGATCCGCTGTCTAATTATTAGCGACCATTAGGTTCAAGACAATATAACGCGATGTACTTGTATAGACCATATTGTATGTCCGATGTTCAGTGTCTTGTGTCTAGTCGACCAAATCTCTAGCGACTGGTCGACAGTGCGTACCGGCTCGGAATACCAAAGTAATCTAAGAACGAACGTTCTGCAGCTGTAGTTTAACGGTTTGTCCGTGTCGTATAGGATCACGAGAGCACGGAGCACGACGGCGACGTGGAGGACTACTCCGAAGGGGAGAACGGAACCACCGGCTCCGAGAAGTCTCATCACAGACTGATGTACTACCCTGCTCCGGAGGACACGATATCGAATCAGTTCACCGTGAACGCTATGGACGTGGAAGAGCTGAGGAGGTTCGTGAGTCGACTGAACTCTCGAGGTTTGATCGATTGAGATAGATCTCTCCGAAGCTTGTTTCGTTGCAGATCTCAAAGGCGGCAGAAGAAGCCTAGGAATGGAGAAAGCGGTCGAACCAGCGAGCTGACAGCTTCCGGTAGCCAGGACGACTCGGATTCCGAAGGCGGAGCCTCGACTCCTAGCGCCGAGAGGAATCCTCTGTCCATGCTGTCGGAGGCCAGCTCGGAAGGTTTCGATCAGCTGGCGAAGCAGAGTCATCGCGAGAAGTTCCTCAAGAACGCTTTCGAATCTCTAAGCGGGGCCGAAGAACCCACGAACAGGAGCCCGAAAGCGACCAGCATCAGCTCTCAGTTTCACGGAAGGTAATTTCAGTGGGCTCGGAAGAAGAAACGGTTCCTGATTAGAGTTGAGAATGAACTTCATTCGCTTCGTTCGCTTCATTCACTTTTCTAGGCTCAGCGGTGGCGGCAACGGTGGCAATGGCGCCGATGGCAGCGGCAACAACAAGGTTCGCAATCAGGCAGTGGTGAACGCGACGAAGCACGCCAGAGGAGATGCGGACGTGACCAAGAAGCGCGAGGAGCTGCAGAGGAGAATAGAGGAGACCCGAAGGAAATTGCAAAGCGTGAGCCTCCTCTTTCTCGTTTGAAAGATTTAATATATAATATCTACGAATAAATAAAACTGAACAGTTTTTGAAACGTGTCTATATTATTATATCTGTTAGAAAAATAAAAGGTAGGGAGGCGCGGAAAAATTTCTTAGGTACATTAAATGTATCGATGTCTTACGGTAAATG
>CM052200.1:9033416-9388196 GCA_028455805.1 Lasioglossum figueresi | reverse complement strand
CATTTACCGTAACAGACACATTCAATTCAGTCTGTTCGTTGATAGTTAGGCAAGGGGTTAAACGCACTGTGTCTCGCGTTCCAGGTCGGCTACAGGTCGTCGCTAAAGACCAGCCAAAGTATATCCGACTTGAGCAGCCACATACCGGAGAAGCATCATCGTTCGAACAGGTTGAGCACAGGTAACAACAAACCCGGTCAACAGACTCACTACTCGAAACCGATTAATCCTTGCAAACCGATACCGAACCCCAAGCCCCCGTTAAAACCTCAACAACTGATTAACAAAGTGTCGGGTGGTGTGGGTAATGCGCTATCTAAGCTAGAGACCCCAACCTCCGAGAACTGCTTGTCCAAAAGTCAGACTACGTCGTGTATAAGCGACAAGACGAGACCGTCGCTGACACGCCCGTTAACCTTGACCCTGAAAAAAACTGAAAAGTATAAGCTGTCGCTGAATAAGCCGAATCAATCGTTGCCGGAGTCGCCGGTCTGCGAGGAGTTGAAGCTCCTCAAGGAGCAGTGTAAGAAGAACGTGGTCAGTCGATTCGCGAGGTTCGCACAAAAACGAAGATCCTGCAGTTACTTCATCGGGTTGAACGACAACGAAGAGGACATGGAGACCATAGCGAAGTCGTTCGAGAGTTTGCCGGCGATGAACGAGCGGAACATCGAGATATTGAACGACGCGTTGGACGACGGGGACGACGGAAACGGGAACTTCAGCGACGATTCGCTGGAAGGAGACTTTAAAAATCCGCCTCGAAGATGCGTCAGCGACTACCAGATCAATGTCCACGTGGACAGCCAGCAAGACGGCCATCGGGGCTACTCGAACTACCAGGCGTTCTCGAAGAGGATCCTGACAGGTTCGCAGGAGAGCATCCTCTCGGACGCGTCGGTGGAGTCCTTCTCAAAAGGCAGCGCCGAGATCCTGGATTACAACCACTACGACAACGACAGACACTCTAGCGCGAGCTTCTTCCTGTCCCGACGCAAGATGCAAGCTGGCAGGAGTCAGGAGAGCATCCTGACCGACGAGTCCGACTACCAGATGTTCCCCTTACGCGAGAACACGGACCACAGGAGCACGGAGAGCGTGCTCACCGATGATTCTGATTCCCTCGTCAAGTCCGCACCTCTCGAAATACTCTTCGACTCGCATTACAAGCGGAAGAGACAGAACTCCGAAACGTACAGCGCCAATCCTAACAACGTGATCGAGCCATCGAAGTCCGCTCAGGACTCTGCTAACGACGCTACCAGTTGCCGAGCGGTGTTCAGGTCCAAGTCCCTTCAAGACACGAGGATCAGCAAGGCGAGTAACGAGAACAACTACTCGGAGGACAACGCACCGCGGCCCGCAACTTGCATCTATTACGAGTTCAATTTCAACGAGCAAAACGACGGGAATGTGGAGATGAGGATGGCTACGAGCAAGTCAGACACCATGCCCAGGAGCAACAGCCTGAAGGTGCCTAAGGAACCGCAGTCGATGCTGTTCCTCAACGATTTCGTAGCTCACAAGCCGCCTAAGCCGAAGAGGAACTCTGCTCGCACTCAGAGCATGCGAAACAGGGCTCGTCCTGCTTGGAACAAGTATAGCGTTGACTCGCCGACCTCTCGGCCGAAATCTGAGATCGAGGACTATGCAGGGAAGCTGAGGACAGAGGATCGTTCTGTTAGGAACGACGACGATGCGAAATCCGATGTTGAATCGGCGAACGCGTCCGAGAACTCGAAGAGGATCGAGCAGTTCCTACAGTCTCCGGCCTACTCGTTGCAGTTCAACGACGAACCGGACCCGAAGACCAAGTTCTACAGCCTGCAAAACAGACGTTCAGACAAGAGCAAGCTGTACGAGGCTGGTGGTCCGATGGACAACTATGGCTTCGATGCGAGAGACGATCAGAGAGAGTCGCACGTCTGCTGCTTCGAGAACCAGATCCCGACGAAGGACACGCCGGAGACCTACGACTCGTTGGAGCCTCCCAGTGGAGTGTCCTGCGATTCTCAGGTCTCCACGGCTCCCCAGACTACTCAAAGTTTGAGATCAAACGATATGGACGTGGATCTGAGGATCAGCAGAGCGATCGAGGGCACGGTCAAGCTGCTGTCCAGGGAATTCGAGAATCTGGTCAGGCGGGAACAGTTTCTCATGAAAGAGAAGTGCCTGAGGATGACGCATTGTCAAGAGGCCAGCGAGAACTTCGCAAAGTTGGAAGCCGAAAGGGACGGCAGGTTCACGATGAGACGCGACATCAGGCTACATTCGGGAGGAGACGATAGCGATTGGGCCGACACATCCGCGATCGATAGATCCGTTATGGAAAGCGGCTCTTCGACGTCTGCCTCCAGTTGCACCAACTCACCGAAGAGAATGTGGCCGCCGGCCTCCCGCTGCCATAGCCACATGAAGTGGACGAAAACCTTGCCCACCATTAATCAGGCTATCATGCCATCCAAGCATCCCTACGCAGGTACCCGAAACGCTGACGATGTTCCTCTTCGTTTCAGCGCTTGCCCTGCGGCACGGTTCCGCGGAGCTGCGATCGTTTTGCTTTGTGAATTGCGATTGCAAATCTGATAAGGTTTGAATAATTCTGTGGTCGTCAGAGAAAGGAAGAACGCCGCACGTCACATGCTTCCACTTTCGAGATATTGTTGCCGTTTTAAGTTGTCATCGCTAATGCTTCGACATAGGACAACGGTTGAATTGCATTATTTATGAGCCTTCTCAATTTATTTTCTTGGCTTTTTTTCTGGCGAATACGTGACTCCTATACTATAGAGTTCGATCAATGCGTAAACTCAATTTTTTGAAATTGTTACATGCGGCGTTTTTTCTGACAACCACAGAGTTCATGGAGCAATTCGATTCTATTTCTGCGGAACCGTACGCAGATCCTGCAACGAAAGACACTGTAACACGTCTTCTCGCAAGAGACATCCTCGGACAGTCCAACGAGCTGATCGAAGAAGTCGGTTACTCTGATTGGTCCACTTGAATGACCTTGAAGCCATCTTAGCGTTTACGGACTGTCCGAGTTTGCGAGTATGCTACTGTGCAACGTCTACGACGCTTCTCAGCCGCACGATTCATCAGATACCGACCATGTATTGTTTACGTTTCCCTTCAGTAAATCTTCGATGTGAATGCGTACGATTATCGGATAGATAGCGTTGTACATATGTTAGTGTTTTTCTTTTGTTCAAGACGTCGGTACCATTATCTTTGATTTCAGAACGGCAGCGATCATGTACTTTTCAGTTTGAATGCTTTTCAGTTTAATTTTCTTTTTTGGAATGACGCGCGGCCGACGCAGCATGTTTTGTCCTCACGATGTAGTTCGATTCCCGCCTCCTGCCCCAACTACTTCATCGATCCTTTTACGATCCACTTTGTTAACTATCAATCATACTTATTTATTCTAGAATATTCTACACACTTGTTGCATTTAACATATATACACACTTGTCGAGATTCGCAGTTAGCGATGACTCTTGAAATTATTCGTCATTGCTAGCTACGCAGCTGTCTAGTTCAATAGATTTTAATGACGCAGAAAGTGCTTTCATTGCATAGTTCATTTTTATCGAACACTTGGCTGCTCTTTCCCTTGCGCAACCAATAATTTTTGCCTTTTTCCTATGTCGTCCAGTAGATTTAGACGAGAAAATGCGAGAAATCCAAGTTTCGATCCTGGAGGATCAATGGATGAAAAGTTATGACTGTTTAAAGTTGAGCTTACCTGTCAAAAACACTGTAAATCACTCAACTTTAAACACTCATAACTTTTGATACACTGATCCTCCAGGATCGAAACTTGGATTTCTCACATTTTCTCTCCCAAATCCACCGGATAACGTACAGAAAGAGCAAAAATTTCTCGTTACGCAGGGTATAGTTTCCCGAACACTTTGCTTACGCAACAGCACCAAAGGCAAACGAAGCCAACTTCGTTCATGCGCTATCGAAATCGGTGAACTAAATCTTTACGGCTCTCTCGCACTAATACAATCTCATTTGTTTCTAATTTTTGTTTTGTCAAAAATCTGAAGATAGCTTTAGCCCGTAAATCCGACGAGGTAAGTTTTCAAAGTATAGAGAACACATAGAAAAAGAGAAGAAAAAGTAACATGTACAAATAAAACACACACACTGAATAATTGACTGAATATACGAGAAAGAACCGTAGCTTAGTGCATGTGTGTGCGTGTTGTTGTCGACAGTTGGCAGTAGTGGGGGGCGAATCTCGTCAAAAGTTTTTGACAGCGAAGAGGAGGGGGGTGGCATGCGACGTGCCTGCTCGCTGAGTGATCTTTCCGTCAGCCCGCCAAATAGGTTACTGCATGGCCCGATACAAGGTACCCTTTCATTGTGTACCACGATCATCAGGGTCGTTCCAATACTAATCGAACAGGATCGATTCGCTGGACAATTAACAAACTATCGTACATCAATTTCACCAGCACGATCAAACTGGTACCTTTGAAAAACCATACCGTGCTGCTATAAAATAAAAACCGGAGCCTATCAGTTTTCTCAACGATTCTGTTTATTACATTGTTTGCTACTCTTGAACCCGTACAACATTCGTTTCAACCATTTTTTTTGCGAAATAGTTTGCACGTAATTTAGGTGGCACGGTTAGACTGAATCACGCTATACAGGCCTGGTCCACCTAAATGTCTCCTTTATTTGTGATGACTAGACTGCGGAACTTCATGCAAAATAAAAATTGTTTGCATCGATTGCAAGAAATGGGATCTAAATTGAATGTTAATTCTTCCCTTAACGATCTTAATAAAGGAGAAATAAGTAAATATCGAAAATCGGACATTTTTGTAATTGATTAGCGCGCATTTTGGAACGGCCCTCGATTAGCGTAAGCACCATAATAAATGTTCAATGTGTCCAGTTACTTTGATATTTCTTTAATTACATGTTGCAAGCAACGTTTTTCATCATTTTGTTCTTCTATGCATCGCACACGCGTTAACGAAGTCGTTTTTTAAAGATCCATCTGCAATTAGTCGATACTCGATCTACGCCGTTGTCCGGCGACCGGGCTTCTCATTAATGATTGTTAATAGTTTCAGGAAAAGTAGGTAATAAGAACGCAAACGGTTCGGCGCGAAGTGGACTGGGAAACGCGAATAGCGGAAACCAGTCTCGGCACGGTTCGACGAAGAATCATTCTTCTCACATAACCAGAAGCAGCAGCGTCGGCGTTTTGAATCAGGTATTCTAATTGTTTCTTTAATTCTATAATTTCTCTAATTGTTCTATCGAGTGCAAGTTGAGTTGACCGTTCGATCGTGATTTTCCAGAGCGATTCGGAATCGGACGTTGGTGCCGGTACCGGAAGAGGATGGAACAACCAGACGACGAATAGCAGGATCAGCGGATTGATGAGACCGACGATCAGCTCGCAGAACAAAATCAACCATCAGATAAAGACCGTCTCCTCTTCCAGCAGTAATCTACCTTCGGTCCTGAGGAGGCGAGGCATGCAGGGAGCTTATTCGAGTGGTAATTCTACAAACTTGTTCTTCGTTGATTAGTTACAGATGCGGTTCTTCGATTGATCTTTATTTTGAACCTCGTGTTTCAGTAAATCTAAGTCAAGTGGGTAATCAAGAGGACTCGAGTTCGGAGGACACGTCCTCGAATGGGAACGGTGGCAAGCCAGCGTTACCACCCAGACCACGCAGCATCAGTATCGACCATTCTGCTACAAAGTAAGAATTGCTGACAAGTTCAATTGTCATCCTCAAAAGATTTAGGTTTGACAAGGAAGAAATTGTATTATGATTGCATAAGTTCGCGTCCGATTTGAAAATAAAATTCAATGATTAAATTTTAAGGAAGTAAGTAAGAATTGCTGACAAGTACAATTGTCATCCTCAAAAGATTTAGGTTTGACAAGGAAGAAATAAAAATATTATGATTGCATAAGTTCGCGTCCGATTTGAAAATAAAATTAAATGATTAAATTTGAAGGAAGTAAGTAAGAATTGCTGACAAGTTCAATTGTCATCCTCAAAAGATTTAGGTTTGACAAGGGAGAAATTGTATTATGATTGCATAAATTCGCGTCCGATTTGAAAATAAAATTCAATGGTTAAATTTTAAGGAATACAGCTTTCTTAATCAATTATATAGTCACCATTCTTTTCTACAATTAAAAATCTACATGTTTCAGCTTAAATCTGCCTGGCACGACGGTGAGGAGATCAGGATCGACGACAGTGATCGCGAACGGCCGTAACGGAAGCAACGCGATAGGGCAGAGCACCGGCAGGATATCGACTACGAACCGGAGTCAACTGGACCCTAGCCCCCAGGAGCTGCCAGTCAAAGATACTGACCGTGCCATCGATGTAGCCAGTGCTGAATGTAACTATCGTCTACACGCTCTGCGTTTTATTTCGTTCGTTTCCGTTCTCACGATTCACGATCATCAAAGTGTAAGCATGCAAGATTGCAACAATCGGGGTTCCTTAACAATTCTGACACCCTGCTCGCGCAGGGTGCGAATGGAACACCACCGATCAATCGATTAACTTTTTTCCTTTATTTGAACGATCTGCGGTGGACACTGTGATCTAATGAAAGTTTTACTCTTGCAGTAGGCACGGATAAATCATTAGGTAAACTAAAGACGCCTATTGAGAATGCTGTCCTGTGAAAATAATAAGTCTTTGAGTGTATGAGAAAATTTGTAAGTGATCATGCTATGACCAAACGAAATAACCATTCGAACAGAATCGACTAGTGCAGACTAGCGTCTAGTCTGTAGGTCGTTGTACATAAAACACGGATAAAACGCGTGATAGTGTCATCGACAGTCTCTCCGAGTGTGTCACGTTATCGTTGGCATTGTTAATGCAATTCTCTTTCTTCCTCGCTTTTTTCTACGTGCTCATCTCGGAATGGAAAAAACTGGTCATCTAGAATACTTGTACTTCTCCGTCGCTTGTCCGATTCATTTTGTAAATACTTTTCTACATGTGTATATACGAATTCGACAAGTCCTAGAGACACTCGTAAACAAAAACTTAGATCATCGCATAGACCTCGAGAATATTAGTCGCCTCATCGTTAGGTCGCTACCCGAGTCTCTAGGTCACGATCGCAATAGCATGGTCTCATTACGGATTTTAGAGTCGATGTAACCTGCACGCTGCACGATCTTCATACATTAATCCCTTGGCCCGTTTTCGACCGGATGCCACGTTCCTGGGACCGTGTTAGCATCCGTTAGAGCATAGTTTCCCAATCACTCACGGGCCCTTTTCACAATCTTACTTGTTCAAGCGTAGTTCGCGTTTGACTTCACCATCGACGATTTTGTTCTGAATGAAATATGTTGTAGTCCATGTGAAATTAAAGGGATTAAAGAGGGATTAAAAACATTTGTTATGTCGTCACAAATAAAGGAGACATTTAGGTGGACCAGCCTAACTGTGCCACCTAAATTACTTGCAAACTATTTCGCAAAGCAAAACGGTTGAAAAGAATGTTGTACAGTTTCAAGAGTAGTATACAATGTAATAAACAGAACACAGTATATTTCACGTTGGGGAACTATGCGTAGAGACTGCGACGCGTTGTCGAGAACGGTCTCTTTCGATTTCGGAAGAACCTAGACGGTCGACAACGTGTTCTAGCTCAGAACAACCTGTGCCCCGCGATTGAGATCTGTTCGTTTTCGGCCGCAGTATCGACGCAGTTGTGCAACACGATCGCGGACGACCTGACACGGACAGCGGACAACGTGGTGCAGCTGTACAAGCGTTTGACGATAGACAAGGAGGACGAAGGAGCCAGCATCGACAGGGATACGATGCTGAGGGGCCTACAGTCTTCCGTGAACGAGACCATGCGAACATTGCGACTGGTGGTCGCTGGTGGACAAGCGAGCGTCGACGGATCGTCTCCGACGAGCAGCGACAACGTGGCCTTAAACGAGGCAACCGCAACGTTCCAGGAGTTGCTCGCCGGCCAGGATCAGGGTAAAATGGTCAACATGATGCAGCAATACTCCGAGCTGCTGCTGACCATGATGCAACAGAGGATGGGGGGACCGCAGTCGAGCCACACGTAAAATCCGTCCATCTTGCGAGTTTCTCCGAGGGTGAAGGAGATGTCCACGCACCTGCGTCCCCTTAATTACTCGCGTTTTACTCCCGGAGGATCCTCAGCTCTATCCTCTTCCTCCTCCTCCTTTCCTATCTCTCTCGGTTTTCCTACCAGATGTCTGACGCGATTCGCGATCACGCAAGATGAAAGAATATAAAGGATGATTGTCGACGAGAAACGTTTACGAATTGTGGGAATCACAGGGTCGAAGAGTCGCGGTAGTCGATCCGCGCTCGGATTAACCCTTGGGCGATCTTTCAAGTGTCAGTCGAATTGCTCTATAACAGTGCTTCTTCCTCAAGGACTCCAGTTGTCCGATATTAACAATCTTTTGTAAGATGATGTATACATCCTCCTAATGATACGTGTGAACTATTAGTTGTAGATACTTGACAGTTTCAACGATATCAATAATTAAGATTCCTGTGAATCGAAGTTGTTATTCAAAAACCTATCGAGCAACTACGGCTCCAATGTTCTGTGGATTTTATGCAATTATAAGCAAAATGAGTAGCTGCAATTTGACACAATGCAAAGATTGAGAGAATCGAACGAGATGAATATGTTGATTTCGACTGAAGTGGTTCCTAGATCTTGTATCAAATCTAGACAATTTTTGTTTTGCGTAAAGATCCGCAGTCAGGTCATTAGAGACTTTGTATACTATCATCGTACAACCTCAGGTTTTCGCTGACGCCGTTTGAAGACGACTGCCTAGAAGAGCACTTTAGAAGAAATTTAGATCGATCATGCAATTTTCAGAATAGTTGTTCGAGGGTTAACCGAGCGCTAGAGTACGGATGTCGATGTATGTATCTTTCGCCGAGAAGCTCTCGGACCATTGAGACAAGTTTCCGATTGGAAAGACGAGCTCCTAATTATTCTAGAACCGAATTGATGATCGGTAGTCGCGAATGTCGTGTGTACGTGTACCGGAACGGTGTCTGTAGCCAAAGTTAGCGAATATTTATCAGCAGTTTCGTGCGGAGAGGACAGACGTGTGCAGGGGCGGGCTATAATTCGCAGCGATCCGACAGAGGTTGTCTCCAGATAAATAACGTATAGGAAGATCGGCTGCGTGAAAACTCACTCGTATCTTGAGGCCATACGCCGTGAAATGCCAATTAACTAAAGACTCTTAGACTAGTTTTCAAACCGAGTATATATATATTTATCGACTACTGCGCGATATTATATCATAATATTAGTCTTCTTGTTGTGTAACCAAAGGCTGTCTGTACCTACGGTCTAAAAAAGGAGCCTTCCTTCCTTCCTTTCCCCCCCCGACGTTTCAAAATAATAACACTTGGACGCGACGAGAAAACTGTAATTAAAAGCGACTAGCACGCGGTGTAAACTTGCCAGTACCAGAAAGAGATAGAATTTCTAGCCGTTTAGAAGAAGAAGAAGAAGAAGAAGACAAAAGAAAAGCTTTCGTAGAAGTACGCGCGGTGCGTCGCGAGTAGGATTCAAGCGTGTGTGATTTTATATTTCCAATTCGATGTGCGGAATAATTTTACTTCGCGGAAACACGTGGTGTTTATCGTAGGATTACTAAATAGGATCCCTGACCGTTGAACTACGGAACAATAGATGGCCGGGGAAGTTCAGTTTTCTTGGACGGATTGATTGTGTCTCTCTCTCTCTATCTATCTCTCTCTCTCTCTCTCTCTCTCTCTCTCTCTCTCTCTTTGTCATAGAAGCCGTGCTACATAGCGATCGCATATTTTGTCATAGGGATTACAAATATTTTTACACCGTGATTAAACGTCGATAGACACGAAGGACAAACAAAAATAAAAAACGGGAAAAAGCGCGAAACAGAAGGAAAGTTCCAAAAGCGTCGTCGTATTCACTTTCGTTGAATCGTTGCGCCGGGTTCGAAGGCGACACGGACACTTCGAAGGAAGGAATTGCATCGAGGAATCAAAGTATTACGAACACGTATTATTATTAACGAATTTTAACGTGAATCCTCCTCCCCACCCTCCCAAAGTTACTTTTCTGACGTACCCCTCCTCCCCCTCTCCGTAGAGTTACTTCGGATTGTATGTAATGTATAAAACGTGCCATCTAGGTTTACAACGATCGTTATTCCCGCGTACTCCGTCCGCGAGAGACGTGTTCATCGCTTCTTTCCTTTAGCGTATCGTTCATCCTCATCGAGAAACTTTGTAACATATCCTCGGTTCGGTTATGACAACGCTGTACAACATATTGTAACTTCTTCTCGGACTTCTCGCGTTCAGTAAGCGTTTTCGTAATCAATTTTAAAAGAGACACGTGAATTTTTCAATTCCGACACATCTTCCGCGTGATCAGTCACTACTATACGGTACGAGTTCTGTGAACTCTTCCGAACAAATTCATACGATTCAATTAATAAGAACGCTCTCTCTTCTAAAACGCGTACTGAAAGTTTGAAGTCCAAAGACGCGTTGAACAGTGTAAGTCGTAAGTAATCCTTAAGTGGACTACGATTCGTTAAAAATGAATATCAAATATGAAGACCGTTTCGGAAGTTCGCTTAAGGATCGATACTTAGTAAAATGACTTGGTCCGGTATTGCTTCGCGAGGATCGAGAGCAGTCCGCGATTGTCTTTCTTTTCCGATCGTCTCTAGCGCGACAGATCATCTTCGAATGACGAACAATGCATTAACACCTTCGCCGCAGCTGATTTGAGTTCTTCAACGTGGCAGTCGAAGGAATAAGTTACGTTAAGATACGAGCGTGGCCACGATGTCGCTTCATAGAGATTAATTTGCTTATAATCAAAAGTATCGGTTATCGCATTCGACGTTGAAGACACGTGTACACATAGAAGTATAACACCGCGTCGCAACTGGTACCGATAGCTAATCCTTATCGGCCGGACAACCGTTTCACGAAATCAAGGCCCGACCCTTGGCTGCGACAGTGAAGGTGTTGATCGCATACTGTAGAGCACAGCCGGGCAACTGGCGACCTTTCCCCCCTTCTCAGTGCCTACCAGCGTCTCTCACCATTCGGACTTAGAAAAGAAACAGCTCTTCGCCTCTGGAGATAAAATCAAGCTAGAAGAGTGGGAGAACCGGCAAACCCCGGTGGGGATTACACAGCGACGGCGGGGAAGAAGTTGCCCGGTTTTGCTCTAGACTCTCTAGAGTCTGGGCGACGCTTGCTCGCGGAACAGATGTTGCTGCTACTCCTCTTCGGAAGGAGAGAAGCAGCCACTTCTCACCTTCTCCGCAAGATAAGGAGAGAAGCAACCACATCTGTTCCGCGAGCCAGTGTCGCACAGGCCTTTAGTGTCTAGAGTCTAGAACAGTGCTGCAATTGAGACAAAAATGCCCAGCCCTGCTCTAGAGACTGAAAAATATTTTCTATTCGACGTCCGCATTTTCTAACGCATCATCATTGTTTATCATCGCCCTCATCGTCCGCGTGCGAATCGTGCAAGCGACCACGAAAGCGGAACGCGAAGAGAAGAAATGTCGAATCTCGTCTCATGCATCACCTTGTGTATTTGCCCAAGCTTCGCGTGGTAATCAACCATTCCAAATTTCCACTGTCTCTCTTTCTCTCCTCTGTCTCTCAGTGTAATAATCATCAAAGACATTAATAAGATATTTTTAACCGGTCGCAAAGATTATTAGTGGCTTTGTATATTGTTGTACTTGTTATAATTAAGGCGTATTGTTATGTAATGTGTTACGCGTTTACTTAATTAATTGCATATATTTATTTCGACTTTTCGCAAAGGAGCAAGACAGTTCTTGGTAATCGTGAGAAACGTGTTTAAGTGTAATAATTTCATCGTAAGAGAATTGTAACTTTTTATCACTTTGTTTTGTATATTATGTTAACGATTAATAATATAATAATTCTTATAAACTAAAGTCGCCACGGAGTTGAAGCGTTAGCCTTTTTTTCTTTCGATGAACGAAAGCTCGATTAAAATATGTATGTGCGCGCGTGTGTATGTATATGTATAGATTTCTTCTCCGAAGAAACTGTATATAGATATATATATACACGTTCATTGAAAAAATTTTATTTTCAGAAAACAATGCATCAACAATGTGATTGGATAAATCTAAAAAAAACAAGACGTTACGAAATTCTCATTCGCTTGCCGATTTTCATAAAAATATAATCGTTCTCTATACAATAGGACATTCCACTCACTACATATATATATATGTATATGCATAACATGAAATATAGTTTTCAAAATACAACAACATCATTTGATTCATGAAACATTTATATACGGTGCGAGTTCGATTCGTGGAAGACTGTTGTTCGTAATAATTTTGCGTGTCGTGTAAATACTGTTCTACATACTGTCTCGTTTGTCAAAAAATGATCGATGCATGGTGCGGAAATTCATTGAGAAATATGAGTGCGGAATTGCTGAATATATACTGAATAAAAAAGGAATATGTGATGAATAGGCTCTGTTGATTGACTCTTCGCGGAGGATAAAAAAATACCACCGCGAGTCGTGTTGGTGAGATTTTTGGCACTACTGTTGCAAAGTCTTCACGCACTTATCTAGCGTAAAATAATTATTGATCGTACTCTAGTCTCCTCCGATATCGTTCGACTTTTATCTGGTGCCTGTCTGGCGCAGCTCCTCCAGCTGTGAATAAAAATCATTTTAGTTGAAGCACTCGATTGTCCCCTCCGACACACCTCTACGAATCACTATACTCTAATATGGTAGTATTATAAAATATTCGAAATTAAATGAGATGTCCGAATCCAAATAGTTTCGAGTGCAGAGTATTAATATGAAAAACTAAAGAAGCCTTTAGTCACGTACCTCTTTCTCCTCGTCGACCTCGTCTTCGTCTTCGTCGTCTGATCCATGAATCGAAGCGGCCGGAGTAGTATGTCTCGAAGATGAGGGCGATGGAGGTTCACTGATGGGCCTTGGATAACTGAAACGTCCTACGCCACCTTCTGCATACTCCGAAGCCAGTTCAGGATAGACTTTCATTAAAGCCTTTATTCTGGCTTGACGATAATACTGCGAAAAAATTAGCAGGATTTACAACTTCGTTGGGCCTTAACGGCCCAATGCGGCAATCCAAGGTGAGTCTCGTAGTGAGACTTTTTCGAAGAAGTTTTTCTTCCAAAATTTATTCGTACAACAAACAACTTAAGAGTTACTTGAAGTTGTGTTACGAGATTCACTCTGTATACCCTGCATGGCTAAATAAAAATGCAGTTAAGCTTACGATGCCAAGGTTCCTCCAGTCGAGAAGATCGCTCAGTCGTTCGGTTCGGTTTCTCTGAATGATACGCTGTCGGCGGCTGAGTCGCGCGAAATCAAACATGTAATGGGCTAATTGTTGAACAGTGTTCTCCAAGCCAATGAACCGTCTGTCGACGATATAGATACCGTAGCTCATTGGATCGGCTATGTGGTCCTCCATAAAGCAACCAAATCCGGACAGATTCGTCGTGATGCTGGGGATACCCATAACGGTACATTCCGCAGGGGTGTAACCCCATGGTTCGTAATAAGACGGAAATACTCCCAAGTGGCATCCTCTAACAAACTCTTCGTAATCGAGACCGAACAATGGATTCGTAGGCGAGAGGAACTCTGGATGGAATACTATCTGCAATTTGCGAAACAGACAATGGTAATCGATACGACCAGCCCGTGTATATCATGTCCGACGTCTAGCCGTGAATAATAGCGTATCTGGTTACCTTCACGCGGTCGTTAACAGTGTTAAACAGATTGCATCTTCTGATCGAGCTCAACACCGGGTCATTCCAATCGTCCACAATGTTGTGCGTGGTAACTGGCGGCAAGCCGTTCCTTTGTAGAGCGTATAAACACCTAGCACGCAGAATTGCGGATTTTATATATTACACTTATACTGTACATACAATACCAGATTCTTATAGTTTGGTATTCTAAAATTAAATTCGAAAATAAAATTGCTCCATCATAAAAAAATATAATTGACTACATCGATATATAGAGAAGAGTCTCTTCTGAACTGTCTCGCATGTTTAGTTTTCGCGTTACTCCTAATTTTTTTATCAAATCATACATTTTTACAGTCATCAATGTTTTTTGAAAACGTCGCGTGATAGAGCAATTTTACTTTCGGATTTTGTTTGAGAATGACAAACTCTGAAAGTTTAATTTTGTTGGACTATGTTATTTTTAGCTCCACGTAAAATGTTGTATCATAATTTTGGTACCGTTTGATTTTGATAGTGTCCTCTTTCTGTAAAAGATCCTGGGCGTCGGGCATACGTCCGGCAAGACATAGCTCGTACATGCGTTTCCCAATCTTCTGTTGAATATCGCTGATCGTGTCTCGCAATGCTTTAGTGACCTTCACAAGAAAAAAGTGAAATCATTGGTAAACATACTCGAAAGTTTTATCTCCCGGTTTAACGTAGGAATCATTTGACTTACGGCATGGCCTCGTAACGACTCGACGTTGAAGTTATTAGTTCTCGCTGGGAAAATAAGGAAAGCGACCACCGTCATGTCGGGTTTAGACGATTTTAAATAGTGATTTAATCTGGCCAACGCTTCGATGAATATATCCGCACCCTTGTTTCCGAATTCGTAACGTCCAGCAATGAAGAAGTACAATGTTTTATCCAGATCGAAATCGTAATGACTAGAAAGAAACACGATATTTAATATTTGCAAAAACCTACTAGTCGGATCTCTTCGTACCCACCCGTAAAAATGTCCCCTAACAAATTCGTGTATCTTTTCTTTGCTGACAGCGTGTAAATTCTGGAATTCGTGCAGCGCGGCGAACTTCTTTACATTCAGTCCATTCGGAGTGATTATGTCGGGTTTTCTTTTTAGTAAATGCTCGGCTTCCAATCCAGTGATGTCCGAAACGGTTGTGAACACGTGGGCTAGATGGGAGGCTGCTCGTTCCATGCAATATCTGTGATAGATCTGCCGTTTCCCAGCTTCCTCGTCTACGTTGAACTAAATAAAAGAAAATCGACATGAAAGAATTGCACGACTTACGGGATCACCTAATATTTTAGATACGATACCTTATCTAAATTGTTGTAAAAGTCAATCTTTCCTGCGCAAAGGTATCTACCCAGAAGTGTGGCGTGCGTAGTGAAAACCGTGGCCACGTCTACGTGTCTGGTTCTCAAGGCGATCAAACCTACCCCCGCTTGCCATTCGTGACAGTGAACTACTACGCGGGGTGGAACGTCGGAATATCCCTCGGCGGCTTTCCTAAAATACAAGTTAAAAAATTCTGAATTCACTTCAATTTTAAAAATTCTACATAAACTATAAAACTAATAAAATTGTAAAACAATATTCGTTTTCTCATTCATGTATCCATAAAGCACTATGATTTATCGGGAGTTTAAAATTCTGATAACACACTGTAATGTCTCAATGAATTCATCTATTAGTAATGTTTAACTTCTTTACATAAATTAAATAAATCTTTGTTTTACAGAAGTTTTTTTAGCCAAGTGTATGGTATACTTTTATAAAAATTTTACTTGTGTACCATATACATTTTTGTAGTTATTAATATTTGAAGATAGCCAATGATTCGGTAATTTCATTTATGATTCTAAGACTTTGTTAATGATTCCGTTATAGTTTAAGCTGAGTCCCGGTGTTCGTTGTAGTGTCATTGTGCTCTATGAAGTTGTATGATTAAGATACAAGAAAAATTTGTTCCTACTTCGTCCAACTCCGTGTTTTATAGCTAATCTATGAAATAATGGCCTACCTGAACTCAGAGATAAATTGGCAGACGAGATAACCGAGGATGACCGCGTCGTTCGCCTCGATATCGAGATGAGGAATACCAAGATTGCAGGTGTTCCATAGTTCCTGCTTATACTCATCCAACTTCCAGGCTGCGCTTCCAATGTCAAACAGGATTATTTGCGGGTTTCCATCCACCAGCCAGGTTCCTGTTACCACCTCAACAAGAACTCTTATTTTACAATAATATAGGAAACAATTTACATTCTAGCTACATTTAAAGCGAGCAGGATAAAACAAGGAAAAACCACGTGATTCGCCTAATGGGGCAACTGCCCTTGAATTAATTCTGGCCTCGAACTTGGTCCGTGGCCAAATCTTTATTCTTGGCACGGAATAAACAATCTTGTCGCTACCGCTTGAATGATTTGTTTTGAATAATCGAATCAGTTTGCCCTTTGTCTTTGCAATTTCTTCCTTGCTGCACGCGTTACATTGTTATTAACACATTTACACCGAGTGACGCATGTACCAGCTGCGAGATGCTTCACACTTCTGTCTTAAAATAAATGGATAAAACTATATACATGATTCGAGACACAGCAATTCACGTAATTGATCAAATACCCTGAGAATTACTTTACTAGACAACGTGAGAATCATTTTTTTACGAATTATCTGGTACACTAATCCTTCTGGTTTAGAAGAAAGAAATGACCCGGTGCAAACGCGTGGCCTTTCTACATTTTCTATGATTACTTTGAATCCCTGGTCACGGAGAACTTGAACAGCTAAGTGTAAAGGACTGTTGCGTGGAAATTCTGCTTCCTCCACTTCCGTGCGGGCAGAGCTTTCTTTGTACGGACCGATGAGACAGTATTGATCACCCATTTCCTCTGTCGAGACGAATGCCTTGGAACGTATCACCGTATATATACCACCAACTGAAAATACAAAGTATACAATGGTTACAATGTTCTTCCTTCCTGTAACAACAGTTCCATAATTTGCATACCTTTATTGGCTGCCTCCCACGCGACTTCGAAATTCCATCGGTTCTCATGTTGAGCAGAATACCCACGATCCATAAATTCAGTCAAATCGTTACTGCTATCCATACGATAGAATCTTCTGGATGCCCGTTCCCTCGACATTTCGCCGGTTCTTTTTCAATCTATGTTTGTACAGATTTCAATCAATAAATACCTGTTACAATGGTAATAATTAAGAACAATCCCACCGAGAAAAATATCTTCCACATTTAAAACTTACACAGTGTGTCTATCTTCCCGAAATACACTGCACTCTTGTTTTACTCGAATATTTGCGGAGTAACGAGGGAAAATCAACGCACAAGGATCTACGGAAATTCGAAAGCGAGATCGTAAATAGAGTCACTTCGAAATAGCAAAATACCGGAAGAATGTTTCAACGGCACAGTTCGAATCACGAGATCGCAGAGCGTTTCGTTTCACGTTTAAATTGTACTGGCGATCGGGATCGTGCCGTTTCAAGATCAAGATCAAGATCGATGTGATCGGAATTGGTTCGAAGATACGTTTCCGTCTCGCGAATACGAGTCAAGTTCGACGAGGAAATAATGTGGTGCTCTCGCGACGTCGAGCACGTTGCGTCTACGGGTTTATCAAAGGTCAATGACAGCGCCGAAGTATTACCACTTTTATTGGGTTTCGCCGGGTCTGTTGAACCGCACGACGCTCAGCTATTTAGAAAGATAAAAAAGAGACTTACTCGAGACACTTGGAATTTTTTTGGCGGGAAGAATTCACTGGTTGTGGCAGCGTATCGTCTGAGAAAATAACAGGAAAAGTTGTCGAGACAAGACGTGTACCGAAGCGGGTGGAGTGAACGCGCAGTGCTGAGTTCCGGGAGGCCAACCTCTATTGAAGGTCACCACAAACTACGAAAGGTCACAAGGGCCTGAAGTCGGGTTCTCGGCCTACTTTGAACGGCGAGTCTTCGTCGAACCGCTGATAAACGCATCACATACTCGGATTTCTTTCGCAACGACAGATGGCACGAGATATCCCCTCGGGACCGTGTCACCAGTTTTTGGCTCGTGTTCAGCTTCAACCTCTCCCCATCTATTCCTCTGTTCCTCCCGATCGACACGCGCGACCCACGCTCGCCTGCCGTCTCTGACGCATGGACACTTATTATTTATTATGTATATTTCGTTACATTCGTTTTCGTAGAATTCTCTATTATTACAGTGAACTCGTTTGGAGCATTATTGTATGAGAATTATCACCGCGTAATACAATAGAAGAAACATAAACAATTAATATGAAAGCGGAACAGGGCATCTCATTCAAACTGGTTTGACTACAGTCAAGCACAGAAATCTACGCTTCTGCAAATTTGGAATGTTTTGTATGGCAACAAATATCCGTGGAATCTCATTGAAAGGTGAGATTCTTAAAAAAAAAAACAATTCTACGGTCGCGGTACACTACAGTTGTGCACAGAAATCTACGATCCTGCAAATTTGGAATGTTTTGTATGGCAACAAATATCCGTGGAATCTCATTGAAAGGTGAGATTCTTAAAAAAAATAAACAATTCCATAGGTCACGGTACACTACAGTCGTGCACAGAAATCTACGATCTGGAAATTTGGAATATTTTGTTTGACAACAAATATCCTTGGAATCTAGCTCATATTGAAAGATGACCTTGAGATTCTTAAAAACATAAACAATTCTAATATGGTCGCGGTACAGGACTTCTCATTTAAACAAGTTCGCAAATATCCTTGGAATCTCATTGAAAGATGACGTTGAGATTCTTCCTAATTTTACAAGCATCCCTCGAAATAGTTTAACTTTATTTTGAGAAGCTTATTCACGCAACAATGAATATTCTATCCTATTTAGCCGAGGCATCCTGTACACGAGGTCCTGCTATATTTTTACCTGATCGAGTGTGTAATATAAGGGCGTCGTACAATTATTGGATAACGCGACGAACTCTGACATTAACGAATTGTACTTAATACAAGAGAAGCTGTGTCGGACATCTACGTCGACCTCGTGTTCAAGGGGTTCGTTTCGAGTAGGAATATTTCATTCCGTGATCACAATAAAATCACGTGTTATTGAGATAGATGTCCAGCAAAGCATTCCTCTCTCGAATCGTAAATGATTTATTTTTAAAAACGTTTGTTCTGGTGTAATGACTACTTTACGTAGTCATTCAACAGTGTTACCGAAATTTGAATTCGATGTTGCATGGAATTATTGCATAATGCTGCAGTGTACAGTATGCGGTAGACACGAAGAACGGCGACCGATAACAGATAAAACGGTTTAACTACATCGGATCGACGTTTTTTATTTGGATTCTATACCATGGATATAATTAGAATTTATCAGAAATTCGGAGATCGGATTGAACCGGTTGCCATGCCAACCGCATGATTAGATTTCCGCCATTCCGTTTCTATCTTAGACCATAATAAGTACTTATAGACCCGGCACAGGTATAGGATGGATATGCATGGGACACAGTGTTCCAAGATAATAGAATATCTGGTGGCCCACAACTGATGTTATAAAATAATTCAAAATGATGGATGGTAGATACAAAAGCGAGGTACATAAGTAAAATGTGAAAATGTAAATGTGTGTGCAAAATGAAAAATGTTGAAGTGGTGAAGTAATCTTGAAACACATGTTATCTGAAGTTGGGTCTATAAGTAAAGGTTTCTATGATAAACATGTTTGACGATGTAACGATAGCGTCGCGTAAACACAGAGGTCTCTCAACCGAGATCGCTTTCTACCACAAGGTGTACGCTCTATTCTTTCACCTTGTTTATGCTTCTACAGAACAGGTGATTATGGTGGTTTGAACGCGGCGTATGCAGCGATCAACTTACTAAAAATTATTGACATTGTGTGGCATTAAAGCGTGGACGACTTGCAATAATGGCGGTAAATATTGTTTATATAAATCATCTAATGTATCTTTAATACCTCAAGCTGTAATTGCCAATGACATCGAGCGTAGAATTTCATAAACATGCTTTGTTTGCACCGGTTAACCTATACACATTAGATCTACATGCTTGGCCATCGTGACAATAAGTTCCATTTTCACGTAGAATGTTATCTTTACGATAAAAACGTTCACGATCAAATTGTAGCATAATTTTTCGTCGATTTGACTTTTCTGTAAGAGAAGCTTAGTATAGTTGCTATGGTAACCAATCGTTTGATCAATCCTTTCCACCACACCTAACATTGATGTTTATTTATTTCAGGCTGTCGCAGCTGCGAAAGTTCAAGAGGTCCGTGAGATCACTAGGATAGAGAGGATCGGTGCTCACTCTCATATCAGAGGGTTAGGCTTGGACGATAGCCTAGAACCACGCCATGTAATTCATTTCTCTTTGTATTTATTTATCTTTTGTAATTCGAGGTTGTTCATGCTTACACTACTCTAATATAATTGATTAGGTATCTCAGGGTATGGTTGGCCAGCTGATGGCACGTCGGGCAGCCGGCGTTGTCCTAGAGATGATCAAAGATGGAAAGATAGCGGGTCGTGCCATACTACTAGCTGGCCAGCCGGGTACTGGCAAAACTGCTATAGCTATGGCAATGGCTCAAGCTTTAGGCATGGACACTCCATTCACTTCGATGGCAGGTTCCGAAATTTACTCCTTGGAGATGGGTAAAACGGAAGCTCTGACTCAGGCGATTAGAAAATCTATCGGAGTCAGGATCAAAGAGGAAACAGAGATCATAGAGGGAGAGGTGGTCGAGATCCAGGTGGACAGACCAGCCACTGGTGTTGGCGCTAAAGTTGGAAAGTTAACGCTGAAAACGACAGAGATGGAGACGATCTATGACCTGGGGAACAAAATGATCGACAGTTTGATGAAGGAGAAAGTTAGTCGTTTAATTACAAAGATTATATTATTTTCAACCTATTAAACATATTAAGCAAGGAAATCAATTTCTATTTCCCTCTAGTTTGTTGTAATTAACACAAAAATCTTTATTTTGCATAAAGATCAGCTGTCCAATAATTACACAGTAGAGTGGTCTCTAATTTTCAACTTCCTCGTGTTTCTATAGTCCTGTAATTAAGGATCACTCTATTACACAAGCTACTGATGTTGATATTCAATTCTGAATTATTTGTGGATGCAAGGTTCAAGCTGGGGACGTGATAACGATCGACAAAGCCACAGGGAAGATCAACAGGCTGGGTAGATCGTTCACCAGAGCTCGCGACTACGATGCGACTGGCTCTCAGACACGATTCGTGCAGTGTCCCGAAGGTGAGCTGCAGAAACGTAAGGAGGTGGTGCACACGGTGACGCTGCACGAGGTCGACGTGATAAACAGCAGGACTCATGGGTTCCTGGCATTGTTTTCTGGGGACACCGGAGAGATCAAGTCGGAGGTGCGAGATCAAATAAACGCGAAAGTCGCCGAATGGCGGGAGGAGGGGAAAGCGGAGATCGTCCCAGGAGTTCTGTTCATCGACGAAGTCCATATGCTGGACATCGAGTGCTTCTCGTTCCTCAACCGGGCATTGGAGAACGAAATGGCACCTGTTGTCATCATGGCCACGAATAGAGGTACATGTTTGCATTCATGGCTTATGGAAATTTAAAAAAAATGCTAGAATATAAAATTGGATAGAATTTAATGCTAGTTTCATTTGTTTTGAATCCACAAAGACTGTTCTCATGAAAAGTTCTTCTTAAAATTCGTCTGTAAAAATTGGAAATTGCATAAACATTCGTAGTCTAGTAGTTACGGTAAAATTCAGAGCTTCTCGCTAAAATAGAAACAATTAATTTCTGGATTTTACAGGGATCACGAGAATTAGAGGAACGAACTACAGAAGCCCTCACGGTATTCCCATCGATCTCCTGGACCGCATGATCATCGTTCCGACGAGTCCGTATCAGGAGAAAGAGCTGAAGGAGATCTTGAAGATCAGGTGTGAGGAGGAGGATTGCGAGATGGCCGAAGACGCGTTGACGGTGTTAACGAGAATCGCGCTGGAAACGTCGCTCAGATACGCGATTCAATTGATAACTACAGCCTCCCTCGTTAGCCGACGAAGAAAGAGCACCGAAGTAAATAGAAAACTTTCTAATCGAACTTGCTATTCGAACATGAAATTCTAATTAAGAATTTGCTCGCCAGGTGCACATAGAAGACGTGAAGCGCGTGTACTCGTTGTTCCTCGATGAAAACAGATCTGCACAGTTTCTCAAAGAATACCAAGATGACTTTATGTTTAACGAAATACGTAAGTAAATTCGCGAACGCGTTTGGAATGTGCGTTTTCTAATCTTATGGATTTTGTTTTTTCCAGCGGAAGAGGCCATGGAGATAGCGTAACAATAGATAGGTAAATAAATGATTCGTTCTTATTCCTGATACCAATGTTCAATAAACGTTCGTAATTTTTGATTAAACGATACCATATGATGAATTCCAGACGAATGCGATTTCGAGAACGATGCTATATATTTCGAATTAAATACAATGAAAACTTAACAGAATAACTCGTCTGCATCCCGATGATTATAGCTCGCTAATTTATACGTTACAGTCGTTGAACGATTAGCGCGACTGTGCTCGTAATTAATCGACGTTGATCGGATAACAGAGAGGTATATGTAAAGGAGTTTTTGGTGTATAGTTTGCCGGTAACACACTCGACTTTCGAAGAAAATCCGTACTGCATTCTCTCTTTCTCTCACATTCTTTCACTCGTGCATCACACAGCGTAACGCTAATAAATTTACAACAACGTCTCGTCCACGATAGGTCTTCGCTGACGGAAGAGCTACTCGTCGTTTAATTTGCGCACGTTCTGTTCTCCTCGATTTTACGTTTTCTTTTCCTGTCCCTTTTTATCTGAAAATGAGAACGTTGCATGAAACAATTCAACTTGAATTTTCAAAATACTCAACTCATTTTCGACTTACTAGTGATCAGTTTTACGGGACCCTCCGGCTTGAACGAGGATTGAGCTTTCTTATCTTTTGAGTGAACTCCGAGGTTGTATACGACCTTGTAAACCGGAAGAGGTATCACCGTAGACGAGACTGGTACCATTACTGAAACACAGATAATTTGCGATGTCAATGTGGATAGAAAATGTTTCAAGCATCGTAAAACAATGGACCGAGCACGATGCTTTTTGCGTAGAAAGACGACACGATTCGAAAAGAAACGATATATCGCGGTCTATCGAACGATCACCCGCGCGCCAGAATTAACGAGAAATATTTGCTTATCGCACTTAATCGAATATCGATTCATTAAACAGATGGCGTCGACGACGCCCGCTGGTTGTTTAATTATTGGCTCTTGATGGGCCGTTGCCAGTTCGATGAAAATCGGGTCGCATTCCCAGAGTCTCTCTCTCTCTCTCTCTCTCTCTCTCTCTCTCTCTCTCTCTCTCTCTATCCAGCTATCTATCAATCTATCTCCCTCTCGCTCTGTTATTTCGAACACCGCAACGTCCCGATGTCTCGATTCAATCGACGAGATTCCACGGATAACGATTCACCGGTCGCGAGACTGCCACTTTGTAACCGAAACACACAGATAGAAATACCACGACTACTGTTCCCGTCAATCCCCGATGAATAAAAGAGTACGAGATTTCGTGTTTGCAGTTTTACACGCGAGTCAAACGATATTTGATTGATCGTCCCTATACTTGTATTCTTTCGAATCGGGTATAGGATTTGTGTGCGGCGCGGTGTCAATATTTTCGCGCTCGTTAACGAAACCATATAAAAACTTATCAATATACCGCGTAACCCATGTTGATAATCTTTCAGCGGTGGTCTGGCACTATTCGACTTTCGCGGAAAGCGCTGGAACGAATTAACCGCGTAAGTCGAGGACTTACTGTACTGAAATACCCCATCGCATGCTTTATCGAGAAATAAGAAGGCGCATTCCCTACCCTTGCAATCCTGGAAAGGAGAATACCGAGAATAGCGATTTCGATCGCGCGGATTTTATTTACATTAGTGTCTTCGTATTATATCGAAAACGCGTGGTTTCCGCCGTGTCTGAATGGGCTCTTCTGATGTGCGCAGAAACTGCAATTTCGCAGGGACGCACACCCCCGACAGAGACCGTTCGATTACACAGATCGAGCGTCTGTCGCTTTATAAAACAAAGTGTCGTTCTAACAAAAATTTTATACCTTAAAGTAATTCGTTCAACGATCGAATTCACGATTTTAATTGAAATGTCTCCGTGTCACACCGAACATACAGTAACGAGAATGTTGAAACAGTCTTCCTACGTCAGTCTTTTAATTTTTGACATTTAATTACGCACGAGCTGGACTATCAACGTTGAACGATCTTTGTTTAACCAGTGAATATTGCTGCAGCTCCGTTGCAGAAATATTCGATGTTTAAAAAGGTACTCGCCACGCGAACTGCACGCACGCGAGGCGACAAGTTCGACATGCAGATGCACGCAATCGGGAACAGTTGATTCGAACGGTTCGGTTGGCACGCGATACGCTGCATCGGTTGCGTAATGTTGCGTCGGAAACGCGTGAACAAGGAAGCTGCCGTGGAAATCGCGAATTAACCTTCGCTCTGTATATGGGGTGCAAACGCTCCGCAGGCTGATAAAAACGGAAATAAAAAGTTAACGAATGGAAAATTTTCAAAGATTTAGAAATGCGTAACACAGTACACAGAGTCGTAATCGCAGTACACAGAGCGAAGGTTAAATACGCCACGCGAGGTCGCGGTGTTCACCGAGGAATTATTCTCGGCGGAAAATCGAAAGGTCGAGCCGTATGCACGTTTTCGAACGCGCTGACATTCCGTCAACTGGAATGTCCCTTCGAAACACTATCGAGAGTTGGTATTTACTCGGATTAATTATCATACCGGCTGGCAAATCGGGCAACCGACGCGACGCACCCTGGAATGTACACTGCTGGCCAAGAGTTTCCAATCGCTCGCCAATTCTAACCGATACTTCGATCTAACATGCTTTCTGCATAAAATGTTTGTCGAATGCTTTTGCTAACTTCCAATTAGAGAAAATCTCATTTCCTCTCTGAAGAGTTTCACGAACTCGAGAATTAAATAATAGAGTGAAGTATTCTACAGTGTTTACTGTCTTGTATTTTACAGACTGGCAAATTCTCTACGTGAATAATAGTTCATTCCTTTTATCCTTTATTAAATAGAGAGACTCTGTGCGTGAAAATGCTGTTTGAACTTCGTACATGGTGTGACAAGGCTAACATTTGAAAAATACGTGTAACGTGCACCCGTGAAACAGAAATGCACGGATATTAATTATTACACGGATCGAGATCCGGATTCGTTTGCTACACATGAAATAGGGATCTCTACCATGTATGTATGTACATGCGTGTATGTGTATGTATGGCTTCGAAAAACTTTAGATGCAACGAGTGCGGCTCGAAACCGTCGCTGCGTATCGACGAGCGATCGCGACTGGTATTTTGCAAAGCAGAAAGGGTGCTCGTAAGAATTGACACGAGTATCAGTCGGGCGTCGTTGCGTTCCCGTGTCGCGGCGAGTCAAGCAACACGGGTAAATCCTTTCGAATCGCATGCTCGCGTGCACGACTGCACTTTGTGCAACAACACTTTGCTGCAACCGTCCCCGCGGCCTCTGCCTCGTTCTCCCCTTCTTTTTTCTTCTACCGTGTCTCTCCACATCGGCCAGGAATCGCAACGACAAAACCAAGGACAACCCCTCCCACGAACTTCTATCGCTTATATCCTCCGATGGACCGTTTTCGCGTGGGCGTCCTCCCAACAATTTACGCATTCGCTTTTCCGGATCCCGAGCATCGCGGGCGAACAACAGATTAAGGCAGAAGTTATGGACGGACAAAGTTGCAGAGCCCTGTCGGACGGGTTCAACCTCCGGCTGGCGAACCTGAGAATTATGAATGGGCTCTGCCACTTAGAATTGCAACTACGGTACCAGTATCACGACATCGATCGACTCTAATAATACCGTCGCACGGATCGCCACGACGGATTTGCCCGAAATCGTCCGCGTTATTAGCCGACTTCTATTTTGAATGGGTTTATTGGCGAAAATAGAGTGAACTTTCAACACGCCTGTCGCCAGTTTCAAAAAACCATTAAAAGTAAAATTACATTCCTATTTTTATTTTGCATAAAGATCTACAATCTAGTAATCAGCGTTTCCGATTCTGAGGTAAATCATTAACACTGAACTTACCGAGCTCTAAAAATGGCTGGCACGTGTAATTTATATAGAGATTTTCTGTGATTCTTATTATAATATGTGTAAAACTATTTTCAGTAAAAGCGTCATGATAATTTCAATAATTGTCAAATAAAAAACCAGAAACCGGTCATTAAACCGGCGGTGGTAGGTTTTTGTGTTGAACCTCTTACCCCTTACCCCTTGTAGCCCGTAAGGGAACGAGTAAATAAACTAACAACTCTTACCTCGAAATGTAATTTCTATTTTTGGGCGTACGATTTAATTTCGCTCGAACAGTGGAAAGTGATTTGATTTCGTCACTTGTAGCAATAGATTTATTTCGTTCGCGATATTAAAAATTATGAATTGCGAAGGGTGGCTATCTCCTCTGAACCGGGAGCGGTAATGGGAGAATGTTATCGTCTGAGTAGCAGCTAATTATGATTAATGGGAACCGGCTGCACCGCCTACGACGAGGTTAATCTACCTTTCGTATTCTTCGCTGGAATTTGAATACCTGGCGCGCCTGCATTACCGATAATCAAGCCTCTCGATGTTATTAAGAAGCCGATAACTCGATACCGCTAATGACCCAGTAGCTTCGACGTTACCAGTGACCCGATAACTCAATTTTCTTAACAAACTAATCGTTCTTGGAGGCCTAGCAACGGTCCAAGGTTTCCACTTCGATGCATCCGAAACGCATTCTTCCTATCGGCGTCTTGTTAACGATCCTCGCTAGACCAGTTCGTCATTGGTACCGATTTCTAATCAGTCTAGAATATTAATGACCGGAAGGTCATTCTCGCATGAAAATTAGTTACCGAGCAATCTCGAGGCTGCTGTCACCGATAAACGTCGTCGCACAGTGATTTAATTTGAGATTCTAACTCTCATTCATGTTTATTTTCTACTTGCGTGTAGGTAATCAAGAAGAATTGGATGCAAGCTAGTTAACGTTGAACGACTGGCATTCCAATTTTTAGGGAACTAAGAAAAATGTAGCAGTTTTCAAAGATTTTCCGATCCTGAAGAGAAAGAAGGAGTAAGAGCAGCTAGTTGTCGAGTCGAGGTTACGATATTCGTTCGGAATAGCAGCCTCGCTATAATCGAAGCCCACGCTGTGCGCACGAACTGACGTCATCTTCCCGTTATTCCCACCTGTCAAACGTCGCCTCAAGGAAATTTGGACGATCCAAGATCGCTCTTTATTTGGTGAAGCACGTCTGAGTCTTCGTCATGGTGGCGCTACTGCTTGCAGCGTCAAGTCAGCGAAAAAACCGCTGGATCCAGATCGTTTTCTACGTGATCGTGAACGATTAAAATCCTAAATAAACACCTGGAAGCACCGGAGATCGAGCTGCAATTTTTATCGCGACGATGGAGTCCGATTTTTCGGTTCATTGTGTTTCTAGTTGCGAAAGTTTTCGATACAATTATGTTTTACGATTAGGGCACCCAGGCATGTAAAATGTCAAGAAAAACAAGTAACAGTACGATTTCGGATTACTTAAGTATACACGCTCGGTGGAAGTAACGGATGTTCAATTTTACCGAAAATTGGTTGGATTCGATTCGTTTTACAGGAAATGTATAAGATTTCTTAGTCGCATCCGTAGGAGGTACGGTAAGGTACTGTAATATGATCGAAGTGTCGGGTAACTAGGGCAGGGAAACTGGTTATCAGAAATTTCTTGCGTCCCGATCGAAATTTAGTTAATATCTCTCTTACTTTTTACAAAATTGTGCAGGAAAAAGGTGGATAATCACTTTTTATCACGAATAAGGTAAAGGCACCAGTATCGACCTCGTATCAATTCTCTGGACGACCATTTTTCAGGAAAACGTGAAAAATAATGCTTCTGGACGTAATAGTTATTCGAAAAAGACGCGATACGTACAAAAGGGAGAAATTGATTTGCCTAAGGTTGAATTTAACTTGCAAAAGGTTGAATTTGTACCGCAGACTTGAGCAAATTCAATTTTCAAAGCACAACAGAGACAATGAACGAAGTTGCACACGCGGGAACGTGTGAAACTCAAAATTCGATACATCGACACCACCCCTTTTTCCCATCGGGGACCCTCGTGTATCACTGTAGATTATGCCGGAGTGTTAATATGCTTGGACAGTGTCGAGCCTGTTTATCGAGGAAAATGTAATTTGATCGCAAATTGTCGGAGGGCCGTTAAAATCGGTTGATTCGATAACGAGTTTATTCCCGTAACCGTGAATGATCATTGACCCGCGATTACGAGGCAATCGCGACGCGTTAATTAATTAACAATCATAGAAGCTAGTTCTCCCGCGTGTCCGCACATTCACAGTTACATTTTCAATCGTTATCGATGCATAATCGCGTGCTCGGTCTTCGTAAGTACTTACACGAGAGCGGTGTCCGAGTTCGAGGGACTTTACCATAGTAATTCCGATTTTTCTGACAAAGCAAATTGCAAAGCCGATAAGGATTCTGAGATTTCCTCGGCCGGAGGTAAATAGTTATATCTAGTGACACGACAGTTATAGCAAGTGCGCCGGTAACTAATTCTTGCGGAGCACTGGGAGAGTTGCTCGGGACTTGTTTGTCTTGTTTATTCTGGAATTGATTTGCAAAAAGGTGAATTTCGAGTGCGAAACCTATAGAAATGAATTTTTTATGAATTTGATTATTCGACATTTCCCGAGACGAATGAAAATTCGTGGAGCGCGTCTCTGTGGTGGAATTGATCACAGTGAAAGTTTTTCTGCGTGGATCCACGCGCGACCAAGACCTCGATCTCACCTCCGGCGTGTCCGGAGAAAGAGAAACTGAAACTTTCGATTCTTTTAAAGACGCTGCTCCTTGCAGCTCGTTATCTCGATCAAAGCAGACGGTGATTTCTGATGAGCAGAATCGAAGAAACACTTTCGGACAGCGTTGCGTAGACGCTGACCCGTTAATCTGAATGATCGAGAGCGAGCTCGTCGATCGCGATCGCTCGTATCCATCCGTTTTCCTTTATTCGCTCGAGCGATCCCCGATTGCGTCATAATGGCATGCAGGTGGTAGCGCGTTAATTACACAGATGACTCACTTATCTATTAAATAAACAGGCAATCTGCTAAAAATGGTGGCGTCGACGGTATTTATAGATATAGTACAGAAGCCCGTAATAAGAGCTGAGAGATGTACACTGCCGGACCATGGAAGTATAGACACTTCGTTAACAAGTTAAATAATCATTTATGACTTGTATACATAAAATATCTTTATATTGTCATCCTTCATTTACCAAATAATAAGTCATTAATATTTTACTTTCTTAAGTAATACACATAAAGTTTACGAGTTATAGAAAAAAGTACCCCAATTCTAAAACTCAGGTCTGGACACTGTTACAAGAGGTCCCATGAAAATCACCGACTCCAGATTTGACCGACACTAACTTTGCCAAGAACATCTTT
Source organism: Lasioglossum figueresi (assembly GCA_028455805.1). NCBI lineage: Eukaryota > Metazoa > Arthropoda > Insecta > Hymenoptera > Halictidae > Lasioglossum > Lasioglossum figueresi. The sequence goes on along the minus strand of CM052200.1, from coordinate 9,358,623 downwards.
AATCAACAACGACTTTGACTTTAGTCGACGACAGTATCATCCGATATTTACATCGTTTGACAACAACGTTAACCGACTGCATCTAACTTCTTGTAGCGTGATAATTATATTTTTATACAAAAGTAAAAGTGTCGGTGCAGAATAGTTAAAGAGAAAAATGTCAGCACCATCTTTAGAAACGATGTTACTGTAATTTCTGTACGAATAATAATTTCAAGTGTCCATACTTCCCTGAGTAGTGTACGTGTATCTCGTGATGCGAAAAATATTTTTACAGCGAGAAATAAGTAGAGGGGAAAGATAGAGAAAGAGAAAAAGAACAGAAACTGCCTAGATTAATGCTACAGTGCCTTATAAGCTCTGATTCTGCAGCTGGAAGCGGATTCGGAGAATACTCCTGAGAAATTAGCTGTGCGCGACATGCAACGGGTGTCCTGAGAATCACGGTGCAGCACACAGAACATCTAAAACTCCTAAAATAATCTTTAAACTGCGAAGCTGCGTTCCAGAGAAAGTCGAACTTAAAAGAAATTGAATTCGTTGAATTCGTTGAATGCGTACTCGGTCTTTCAAATAAAATTGACGGATTCTCTTCTATGATCATTCTCGTATCGATTCTCGTTCCTCGTTTTCGAATCCGCGAAGTTGATCTCCTTTAAAATGAAGCTGGCTCGCTTGTTACCGAGCCACCCCGTATTTTCATTTCGACGAGAAAGCCTCGAATAAGAGGCAACTCGCGTACCGGCGTACACACCGCGGAAAACTCCGGGAAAACAAGGGGACGCTGGTCCACGATGCATTCGACGGGACACGGGAACCATTGTCTCCCTCCTCGGAACGGGCAAATGTAATAAACCGAAAGTACAACGAAAAAGGGACCGTGAATAATTGGCTTCGATGGCCATCGCAGCGGTTTGTTGTTATTCGACGCTGAAAGATAATGCTAAAACGCTGCGTGTACGTATGTGGATAGAAAGGACCCGTAAAATCACTATTCTCACACCTGTCACTCCTGGCTTTGGTTACTTAAAACTTGGGACTCTGTGTCTAATTCTAGAGACACTTTCGTGGGTCTCGCATCGCGTTGCATCTCAACACTGCGCTTCGTGAAAAATTGATGCACGCGTTGACACAGTTTCGCGTAAGCAGCGGAAAAGGATTTTTCCGCGCGCGAGATTGCACAATGTGGAGTCGGGGAGAAAAATAATAAAAGGTGTCACGCGACGCGTGGAAATTCGTGCGCAAACGAGAGAGCGCACGGCGACCGACTTTCCGTCGAGACGCGCACTTCAGAAGTCGTCCGACGCGATAATTAAAGAAAAAATGATGGATTTGTCAGAAATGATTCTACACACTTTTCGTCGTCTGTAGCTCTAGCGTCGAGTGCACAAAATATGTCGAGTGGCATAGCGGAACACATTACCTGTGAATATTTTATAATTCTTCGAAGCCTGCGGATCTATATCAATTTCAATTGTGAACCAGCGAGTTGCACAAATTTGTTGGGCGAAATATGAGGCAGTAAAAGATTAAAAAAATTCAAGAATGTTGCAATGTTGCTTTTAATGTAACAAAGTCGTTAAGGGATGGAATGCATTTTTATGTTATTCATAAAACTTGTTCTAAATGGTAAAAAATTTGAATCAATTATTATTAGATTGTGGATCTTTGCGCGTTTATAACAAAATTGAGTAGATGGAATTGAAGATTGTAGGAAAATTGAGAGAATTCAAGATGTCAATATATAATTTCTCCTCGATTAAAATCATTGAGGGAAGACATAACACGCAGCCAATTTTTATTTTGCATAAAGATCCGCAGTCCAATTATTATATAAAGTATGGATTTGCTGAAACGTGGATAGACTCACCTGGTTCGAACACGTTATCGTGATTCCGTTTGTAGATGGTCGGTTTCGCGTGCGCGATCGCGATCGTCGCGACGAACAGGAGCAACAGGATCCTCGCGAATCGAGACATCGTTCGGCAGTGGACAAATCGATTCGCGGATCGTTTTCACACGAGACACAACTGGACGGAGGAGGGTACTCGTCGCGACAGCGGTTGTCTTGACGATGTTTGGACCGGCACTACGCGCAGCTAAGACCAAAGAGGTGAAAACACTTGCCACGAGTGGGGAAAGCCGTGGATAAACAACGGATTTGCCGCTCTCCGTCGCCACGAACCTTCGGATATCCAGTGCGGACGCGCGAGCCAATATTCTATCTTTTTACACCCCCAATTTTTTCTCACTCAACCTCGACCCTTGTAAAAATGCTTGCAAAAAATCGTACTATCTTTTGTCGCAATCTGTTATGTCACACTTGGCCATCCCGTTCCCCCTACTTCGGTTTGAGTTTCTCTTTTTTAAATTGGACATCGTGTTAAAATTAGACTGGAGAGATTTTCGGAAACACTTTCTCCACAGGTATGTTCTTTTAATCGCGGTTGATGGACTTCTGTGCATCGTAATTGTAGAAAAATCGTTTTTATTTCTGAGTCTTCTGTAAAGTAAATTACAAGGAGAGCTGACCAAGCGCACTTGTTAATTTTGACGGATCTTCTTCGTAAAAAAAAATAACGAGGTAGGGGTTACTAACTATGGTCGCTTGTTTTTTGAAAAACTGTTAATCGCGGAGGAAGAGTTCTAAAGCGTGTAGCCGGACGAGATGGTCAAAAGTGCCCTTGAGCAGAATTATCAAGAAAAAACATACTATGCAAAATCTCAACCCTATATCTCGATCGGGAGTAGTTACGAGGTAAAATCGAAAAACCAGGTTTGGCCTATTTTCCCTAGTTAATAATATTTAGAAATGCGATTCGTTTCAGATTTTTAAATTGAAAATCCTGCTTGTGAAAGATCAGAAACCTCAAAAAATTGAGAAAATCCTCCTGAATAGATTTTATAGAAATTTATTTGTTGGTTTGCTTAACAAATTCGATGGTCGCCGAGGACCACCCCACGCGCCGCATAAAACGTTTGCAAACGAGGATTTCTCCCGAGGGAGCACCTTGCTCAGTTTTTCTGGCGAATAAAACAACTATCGAGAGTAAGGTGAATCATGTGAACGAACACGAAGACACGCCCACGACACACCGACGCGTCGCGAGGCAAGCACGAGCAGGAGCGCGAGGCAAAGGAGAAACGGACAGGTAGCCTCGTGGAGAGCGAAGGCGTGCTCCTCGTGGGATCGCGAAGGCGCGTCAAGGATTTCTATTAATCATTGCCGGCGTTCGTCATTTCGCGATCCGCCTCGCGGATTCTTGGCTAACGACCGCGTAACACGAGCAAAACGCGGTGTCGCGAAACAAACCCGCTCCTCCTCTATTCTCCTTCTGCTCTCCTCTTTGGTAAGCTGCTCTTCCTGCAGTTCCATCTCTCGGAAATTTCGCTGTTTCACAAATAAAAAGACTCCGCGTAATCGTTGATCGAATGCGTCCGTCAAGCATGTAATTGATCTGCAATGGCTTACTCTAGCTACGGGGAAATTGCAGCCATAGATTAATGGTGCGAATCCGGTTTTGGTAACTATAGATTGCTCTCGGTTATCAGAATTTCTTTTCTGAGAAAGAAGCGAGTAGGTGGAACGGGAAAATGGTGGAAAAAGTTATGGAAATAGATTTCTATTTAATACCAGTCGGTCCGAGCGTCTACAACACTTTTATTTCTCGCAAGGAACCGCAGTCTGCTACTAATTAGCCCCGTAAGATTAATTCGAAACGGATGGAAAGGCGTCCGGGCAGAGGTGGAAATCCCAGCGAGCACCACGGAGGATTCCGCAATAGCGGAAACCTGTTCCCACGAGGAAAACCGCGCGGAAAGAAAGCAACGAGCCGAGAAGGGACAGGAAACCCGACGATGTAGCGTTGATTACGGGAAGGTTCGGCTGGTTCGGGACTCGGGCCGGGCCTACGTCTGTGTCCGTGCTTGTGACAAGAACGGCCGAGTCGGCTTGTCGGCTCGACAATGGAAACTGGGTTAAAAAGTGAAAGGATCCCGAGATTGGAGGAGGAACGACACCGTGGCTTCTATTCGGCTCTGTTCTAGCCGCTATTCGCGCGACGACAGCCTTAGCCCGCGGAACCCGAGGCGGTTCCGTCCGTGCCAATCGGTTTTCGATCGAATCTAATTACCAAAAATTCATATGTTCAGGGGGACATGTTCGAATATACAATATTTCAACGTATTTGACGTTCACGTTTCTCGTAACATATTTGATCTCAATTTCATAGTGATTAGTAGACTGCGGATTTTTATGCAGCAGGAATAAAATAAAAATTGATTTCATCTCCTAACCGTCTTAACGACTTTGTTGTATTAATCATAACATCACAACATTCTTGAATTTTTTAAATCTTTTACCGTTTCACATTTCGCCCAAGCAATTTTTTCATAAATGCATAAAGATCCGCAGTGTAGTGATTAGAAATGAATGACGCTACAGAGAATTTGTTCTGAAAGTACGGAAAGAAATCTTCGTACAAAAAACCGTGCACCATTCAGTTTGTCTGTGTATGGCCGACTGTTTCTACTGATTGTAGAGATCGCTGCGCGCGCGTTCGACGAATTTTCAAAGCGGATTTTCATCACGACAGAGAACGGCTTTGATTCGCCGTCTTCCTTTCGCTTTTCCCGTTCGCTCGCTTTCCAACGTAACGGCGCGTATCGACGCGAGGCGACGCGACGCGCGACTCCTGTTACGAGGCCTGTAACTCGTAGATTGCAACGCGAACGAGAATGTTGCGTTCGCAACGTCCAGCCTCTCTCGTGTCTCGCGATCTCGCGATCTTGATTCGAGCGGTTAAGCATGTCGCGTTGCGCCAACGGAAAGGAACTGGGTTTATTCTAGCGCATTAAACGACTCGGCTCTCGATAGAGTTAGTCCCACTAAGCTAGCGAACTATTCCCTATCCGAATACTATCTGTCGTTCGCGAACCGCTCGCATAGAGAAGGCCACCGTATTTATTTGCATAATTTACGCCGCGGAATCGCCGAGCTAGTCCGAATAAACATGCATCGGGGAGCGAAGTATGAAGTCGAAACGGCGTTAACATGCCAATAATTCGTTAACAACATGTACTGCTGGAAGGTCCGAACGACTGGCGACTGTGGGAATAGGAATGTACTTGTTGAGTCGAGAACTTCGGCGCAAGACTCGGTTATCAAACAATCGCATCGATCGGGAAGAAGTGGCACGCGATCAACAGTTTGTTTTATCAGACCGAGTGAAAATCGACCGTGCAAACCGGAGCTACAAAGAGCGACGAAGCCACGCCCACCGCCTCCTCAATCGCCAATTACTCCTCCCTCTATTTCTTTTTTATTAATTTTCTTCTTCTAGGCGTTACATCGTTTCTGTTTTTCTTGCAGAAATTCCTTTTTAGGGCATTTATCTAGATCCGTCATAATCGAGAGCGACGGAGCCACGCCCACTGCTTCTTCAAATTGTAATTGCCCCGCTCTATAACCCTTTTAGGTTAATTTTGTTCTTCTAGGATCTTCATCATTTCTGTTTTTGGCTTGGGTCTGACGAAATTCAAACTCCAATTGTCACTCTCGCTATTTTTTTGAAATTAATTTATGTATTTCTTGTATTAGACACGGATACAAATTGCTCTATGAAACACTGACGTGGCTCCGAGAGGAACGAAGCCACGCCTACTCGGGCCACTCTGCACAGAATTACATACATACAGAAACATATCGTCTATCGTTTGCTCCGAGCAACTGCTCCCGGGGCAAAGGGAGTTCCACGACAACGGCAAACTAGCATATCCGATACAGTAAACTATTCAGAGACTTTCCAAGAAACGAGTAAACATTAAACACGCGAATGGGCTAACCGAATCGATTCGAGGGTGGCGGAGAAAGCCGACGTCTAGGGATCATCGGCCTAATCGCGGACGTTCGGATTCTCTCGGATTCGTCGGATGCACGGAAACATGCATCATCGGTATTTTTCCGAGCATCCTCGCTCACAGCTATTCGCATTATTCGAGGCGAGGCGAGGCGATGCAGTACACGGCAGTCCGAGCTACTTTGCGAGTACTTTATTCGAAAGTCAAAGGAGAATTGCACCGAACAATACACGCGCGGAACAATGCCGTCACCCAGCGATGAATATTCCGTATTCTCTCCGCCGCGAACTTCCGTGCAACTTTCGCGTGCAAACCTTCCAATTGGCGGGCGGCGCGTTATTCTTCTGGCGTGCACCGGTCGTTCAAGAATTTCGAAAATTCCCGTCGCACGAGTCTCGCGTTCCTTTGGGAATATCCGGGTTCTCCTTCGAGTTTTTACCGATCCATTCTTCCGGGGATTCTTAAGGGATCCTCTAACGTGTGATTTGTCGCTTCCGGCGAAGTTTCGCCTTTGGCCCCGTTTTCGCGGACGAAAAGCTGTCGCGAAAATTCCGAATCGTTCGGGAGGATCCCGTGACCCGGATGGAACCAGCGATTCGGGCCATCGCGTCGGATCCGCTGGAAATTGCAACGACAATGCTTCGGATAGGTCCGAGGCGGAGGCATGCACGATGACACATCCTGTTCTTGCCACGTATAATCTAAGCCGTTTCCTCGTGCCCAGCTTCTGTTCTCTGTTCTCTGTTTTCTGTTCTTGTATCGGTCGAAATACACCGGCCGAAATTATTCTATCCTCCCCTGTGTCCCAGCCTGGCCAATGGGGAGACCGTGTCGGCTACCGATCAGGCCAGTGTAGCACTGCACGTGACGGGAGCGGCCAAATGGTTTGTGAAAGCGTGACGTCATGTGAGCAAAAGTGACGTCGTGTCTCCACCGGTAAACACCTGTCTACAGACAATTACTTATTAATACTCCGGATCTTTATGCATTTATGAAAAAATTGGTTTGGCGAATTATAAAACAGTAAAAGATTTAAAAAAACTCAATGTTTTGATGTTGTTTTTAATACAACAAAGTCGTTAAGAAATGACATTAATTTTTATATTATTACAATCAATGCAGAACATTTTTTTTTTGCATAAAGATCCGCAGTCTACTTATTAATAACCTTCCAAAAATCGAGATCTTTAAAGAAAGACCTTATATGTGATTTACTCGTTAAACGAGAGAATAACGATGCTCTTAACAACACAGCAAAGGTATCGGATTGATAATTCCATGAATCTGATAGAACAATGTTCGCGCATAGCGTCTCGGTTTGTTTTCCGTGTCGCTTGTGCCTCTGAACGTTTAACATGATAATACACGCGCTTGACATATTGAGTTTTTTCATCAATTTATGTAATTGCGTATCATTAATCTCACTTTGTTCTATCAGTATCAATTACGATAGAAAGTTTGAAACGTCCCGATCGTTTTCTCCGTGCAGTTTCCCCGACGTCTGATTGATTCGATCGCAGGTTGAAGCGACGCGGCGAGTATTCTATGGTAAATTGGTGGTTAGTAGCCGCAACAGTGGTTATCCTCGACCACAGATAACAAGGGAATCCGTCCCAAAGCCAAACTTATCCGGTGGTTCTCTCGGCCCGTCGATCTCTCGATGATCGAGGACGTTGATCGTCGTAGTCGCTCGATGAGGACTCGGTCATAGGGTTAGTGGAGTAAGAACGGTGTCAGAGCGGCCAGCAGCGGTTACCGGTGGTTTACGATTCCGGGAACCGTAATCCCCCTTTAAGGTAGCGTCACGAGGCGTATACGACGCGATCGAAAAGGACATTTATGGGTCGTGCACCTTTGAAATCCACCGGTCACGCGAAAGCACGCGAAAGCACGCGAAAGCACGCGGGGGATATCACAACGTTGCGTTACGTCGGCTCGGTATACCGGCGTGCCTCATGGATTTTACACGAATGTGCACTCAGTCGAGCACAATGGACACCCGGCCGGTGACTAAGCCGCGTTTCCGGCATAAGGGAGAGATCTTCCACTCTCGAGCATCCCCTCTTGCTCGTCCTAACCCACCGACAACCGCGTGATTAATGAACGACGACCGACCAAGAATCCTCGGGCCTAATTCGCGCCTCCTTCCGTTCTCGAAAACTCGGTCCCCGCCGATTGACTCACTCCGAATTCCTTGGAATCATTTGATAACCCACTAGAACACAATAGCAATAAAAATAATGAAGTATTTGAACGTTTCGGGTTCCTTACAAAGCGTGAACCACTTCAATTTAAATTACATATTTATTTTCCATAATTACAATTTTTCATTTACACAGGAAGTAAGGTAAGTGTTTAATCTTTTCAACTTACATTATTTCTTTTTTGTAGAACTTTAATCGATTTTTTACTAATACGATTGAAATTTTCGATTCTTCCTATCGGCTGGTTTGTCGCGAATGCAGTATCATATTTGCCGATAGCTGCATTCGGAAGATGCAGATGAATCGTGGCATAAGTTCTACAGAAAAAATATAAACTTATAGTCGACCGGGAACGTTCGAGTCCCGAAAGCGAATCGATCGCTAGCCGTTTCGGTAATTAATATATTCCTGTTTATACTGCTCGAACGGACCATTGCATTGCCGGCGCAATTACCTATTCGACCAGATTAATTTCTATCGATCAGCGTGAACCATGCGAATATGATGCTCGAATGGAAGGCTATGAAACATTCATCGTACGTGGGAGGTGTTCCTTCCATTTCGCATTGAAACTACCCGTCAAAATGGCAGATCTCATTGCTGCGCAGTGAATGAGTCTGATCCGTCACGGTCCTCGGTGAAACTCTATTCGAGTATTTCGCAATTTGTTGTAGAAATATTTTCTTGATAGATAATGCGTTAATGTACACAGTGTACACAAGTCAAGAGGAAGATCGTATTTCCATTAGCGGTTGATAATTAGAAAGCCCTTCAGAAATCTATACCACAGTATGGGGCTGAGGGAGTACGAACTAAGTGGCGTAGGTGGAAAGTCTGTCGAAATACGCTCGAGAGTAAATACGTTCTCCCGATGGCCCGGGCGTGGCAGATTGCACGGAACGAATGGCTGTGACAGCATTATTGCTTCCATCCGGAAGAAAATGATGGAAGAAGTCAAGCAGCTATGTGTATCAACGATCTGTTAACTGCTGCTAGAAATTCTAATACTAACAATTTGCATCGGCTGAATGTATGTTGTTGGAACGAAAGTTCGTAGCGTTTTTAAATTTTAAATTCAAAGATAAAATTAAAATATTTACTCATAGATTTTCCAATAACATGGTTTCCATTCTGTTCTATCACATTTTGCTATTTTTGAGGCATCTTATCATGTCACTGAATAAACCTATGAATAAGTAGCTTAATTCGATCATTGAACGTTAATTTAATTAATAATTTAATCGTTTGAGTATCCACTCAGGAAATGGAGACACCCATATCTCGATACAAAGTAACAAAAAATAGATTGCAGCACTGTACGTTCCCTTGAAAACCTCGCAGGATTTGTTTGAAAAATTAATTCGTACAAGAAGGCAATAAGGAGCGAGAAAAAGTTGATAGTCGTTGCTTCTGTGTGGACATAGCTTAACGAGACTGGAAACAACAGCGTCCGGGAAATTCTTCCGAAATTTCCCAGCTCGTTTTCCGTTTCACGGTCTCGTGATTCCACGCGGAAACGCATAAAATCCACAGTCTACTCCTCGTGCTCGTTGATGCGGCGGAATCGCATTAATTAAGAGCAGGCGGCTGTTGAGCGGCTAATCAGGAATTGATAAATGGTGGGCGGTGGTTCAGCGGTAAACAGGTGAGAGACAGGCCGTGTAGGTAGTCGAGGGTCTTTCCAGCGGATCATTAAGGAAAACAACCGAACCCTTAGAGGCGCTAATGCCGAGCGACGAGCGAGTTTACCGAGCAGCCTTGTAGTCGCTGATAACGCACGTTACGAGCATCTTCCTGCTACGTTGTCTGCGACGTTGATAACGGACTCGAATGCTTGCTGACCTTATCATCCGAGAGCCTCCTAAACCACAAGTGCACCGTGGATTTTACGCGTTTATCAGAAAAATTGGCGAATATAGGTTTTGCACTCCAAATTCACCCGTTTGGAGAAACTATTTTTATTTTGCGCGAAGATCCACAGTCTATCGAGTCCAAAATTTGTGTGAGTTTTGTATAAAATCTGTGTTTGTCAGGAAGAACGCCGCATACTTTCACTTTCGAGATATTGCCGTTTAAAGTTTTCATCGCTACAGCTTTGACTTTCTTTTTTTTTGGTAAATACGTAAATCTTATACCATGAAGTTCAATTAATGCATAAACTCAAATTTTTTGAAATTGTGATATGCGACGTTTTTCCTGACAACCACAGAAATATCGAACAAAATGTTCTCGGGAGAAACAACGGTGAGTTGCGGCTAGTAGCCCGAAGATAAGGTCAACGCGGGCTCGGTAAAAATTCGAAGTGACGTGTATTTTCCGCGTGGGAACCAATTTGTCCGGTCCGGAGAATTTTTGGATTCCCTGGTGGTGGAGGAACAGGGCTGTGCACCCGGAGGGTTTTCGAAGGAGGGCTCCCGAGAGGTTAATTCGAGGAGAAACCGCGGCGAACCTCGTAGATTCGCCGGACAACGGTGTAGCTGAAAGCTTCGACGAACGAAAGATGATTGCGACGATAAAGTTGGCTGCGTCAGAGGCACCGGGTCGCGATCCTCCTTATCCTGCTCGTAAATAGCAGCGAGGTTGAACGCGTTTCTCTCGTTCGAGCACAAAGGGAGCCCTCGCTGGAATGATTTTCGCGTGTGCATCCACGGGCGACGCGTTGCATCATTTGTACGCTGATGTACTTAATGAATCACTCGCGTCCCGTTCACGCCGATCGATTCCGCTCTCCTCTGTCGGAGATTCCAGCGGGAGAACCTGCCTCCAGCAAGCAAAATGTTTTCGTTGGATTTCTCCTGCAAACATTTATTGAACCAGTGTCCAAGCAATTGCGACATTTATATTTGACAGAATAAAATTGAATCTCAGTTGACATTCAATTCTAGAAAATATCTAGTTCTTGAATCTTAAATCAAACAGTGTTAATAAGATGACTAGACAGTGGATTTTATGCAATTATGAGAAAAATGAGTATGTGTAATTTAAAAAGGTTACATTATTTTCAATCTGTTTCAATATTTTCATTCTGCATAAAGATCCGCTGCCCGAAGATGACATTCTGCAGACATAAGTTCCCTTCGAAACTAACTTTCAAGAATTTTTCTTTATTCGTTCCTATCGGAACTTATAATGCAAGAACGGTTTCAAAGAAAGTTCTACGGTCCGCGTTTTAAATAGAACCTATTAAAAAGTTTCACGATTCGTTCGATCAGGAGTTCAGACATTTTATTGTATACTTATCAACTGTCCGATATTTTTCTCTCAAGACCGCGAACGAAGAGGATTCCCGGCTCATCGAGAGACGCTCGGAAGTTGGCGGATAGTCTGCACTCGGAACATCCGGTTTGCGGGAGAGCGTTGACACCTCGATCGAACGGCATTCGAACGCGAATCGTCGCGACAAAGTTTCCGCCAGTCCCTTCCGGCAGATTGCTTCAGCAGAGGTGCGATTTCGCTATCGAACCCGAGGGATCGTCTAGTAATCGTCCGGCAGCTTTGGAACGTTAAAAACTGTTGCTCGGGACCGATCGTTTTTATCGGAAATTTTAACAACGCGCGAACCGTCGTCGCCCTGTAATGACGAGTCGGTGTGGCGATGAAGTTTCCCCTGAAATCGAATAAATCAAATCAATCAAATTGAAACAGCTTCGAGTGCGAAGAGTCTTTGGGACTGGGTTGACAATTTCGCTGAAGAAGATTATTGTACACGTGATTATAGATGTAAAGGACATTGCAGGGGAAGGGCTCAAGACAGTTCCGGGACGCGAAAGGCAATTTGATTCGCGATTTTCAGCGGTTCCGAACTTTTTTCATTTGTACGGCCCCGCGGAGCGTATAACGCGCGTACCGCGTATCGCGTAAGAGCAGTTGCGGCTGTATTTTATGACTCACAGACCGTCCAAGTTCATGCGAAAGTTTCTAAGTGGGGATGGTAATACGTAAAAGGGAGGCGTGAAGTGTTAACACAGGCCAGAACAGCAGCAGACACTTGACGCACCCCTCATCCTATTCTCCGGCAGGCTTCTTTTGCCTTCTTTACCCCCTATCCTCCCCGTTTCTTCCCCGTCTTCGTCGTCCTCCTCTCTTTCTCTCTCGATTCTCCAACCACCCTGGGCTTTTCCTTTTTCGCCCCGAGGAGCCCTCCGCCGCCCTCTTTTTCACCTAGCTACCGCTTTGACGCTTCTTTCTCATCGGCTTTTTGCTTGTCCATCTATTTCTCCCCAGCTACAGCTTTACACTATATATCTCTCTCTGTTACGCGTTCCTCGAACTACCGTTACTTTACATTTTCCCTAATATTTCTTTTTCGAGAGCAAACGACGTTTTTGTCAAAGGTTACCCCCGCCCACGACTGCCTCGACCTTTCTCTACCCGAGGAATTTTTAGCCGCGCAAGACGAGAGAGCAGCTAGACATTCACGGTCCGCGAAGCTACGATGATTTTGCACCTTTCAGAACCGGAAAAAGGATGCTGCCGTTTCTTCCTCCATTCGGACCCTCAACGAAACGCCTCCGCGCCACTGATTATGCCTGCGAGATTTCTCCGCTTTCAATAGCGGACCAGTCAAAATTCAGTGTGTCGTAACCAGACTGCGGATCTTTATGGAAAATAAAAGTGTTCTTCGTCAATTACAAGACACAGGAGACGTAGAAAAATTTCTTCCTATTTTCAACAATTTTAGTAAATTGAAAATAATATATGCACGTTCTTAAATCGTCTTACTGCTTTTACTGTTTTAAATTACAACCATCCATTTTTAGTAGTTGCCTTTCACCTAATATGTTAGCGACGAAGAGACGTTTTTCTGTTCTTCAGATTTCTATGAAATTGTTTTGGCGTAGCACAGGGGCTCGAGATAAATGTTTAGAACAAACCGGTCTCGCTCTCTAATTTTCGGTATGCAAGCGCGAGTAATGGAGCTTGCATTCGTCAGTGGAGGGTTAAATGGGGGGCGACGCGATGCTGTAACCGCAGACTGCGAGAAGCGCAATGGGCCGAGATGGTAATCTTGCCAACGAAAATACGAATTTCAAAAAGGCAACTTGGGAGATTAAAAGTAGAAAAATCGTTCTTTTATATGAGCTACGATAGACTACTGTACGATTTTTGACCCGCGAAGCTACGACAGATTAAATATCGACTATTTTCAATTCACTTTGATTTTGACTTTTCGCAAAAAATTCTATAAAAAGACAGAAAAAAAATGGTAGATCAATTAATTTGGTGCGGTTGTAAAGAGAAGACTACCCTCTTCTGGTCTGTGCACGTTTTAATAACGGAAAAAATTTTCCAATTTCCGCAGAGACGTTAGAATTGGCAACGTTTTAACTTGACTTTCCCACCTGCTACATGACGTCGAGCAGAGCAGCCAGGAGCGTGTAAAACGGACGGAATTAGGGAGAGAAGGAAGAAGAAGAAGAAGAAGAAGGAAGGGTGGCTGGTGCTTCAGACCGGGGGAGAGACGGGCGGATGCGAGATACCGGAATGTAGAACGTACTAAATTACTTTCATCTCGAGTGCTCGTGTTTTTCTTCCGTACGTTCGCGGCTTGTTACGCCCGCACGCCTCTAATTATCGAGTTATTACAAAACGAGCGTAATTACGACAGAATTACGGGCGCTCGCGCCACTGAAAATTATCGGGAAAGCCGTGCACTCCGATCCGAAACCGCGTTCTCGCCGATACATCGAGTTCGAGGGAAAGAACTAATTGTTGCGGGGCGGGGCTCCTGTAGTTTGGACAAAAAAAAAATGCTGGAACGACTCTCTAGTTCCATGGCACCGCTACAAAAAAAACTTATCTTGCTCCTTACTTTTTAACTTAACGAGCCCACGGAGGGATTAAACGTCGGCGAGTTTCTGTCGCTAATCCGCCTCGCCTCCCTTCGCCACGCCGCTTCCACTCCCTTTGACTCGCCTCCCGTGAAACAAATTGCGATCAAATTTATCTGGAAAAATTACGCGCCAGCCCAGGAAACGTTCAAAGAAACTTCCAGCGCTTCGTCGCTAGAACAGGGATGCAGATATTGCTGGGCCAGTTTAATTGAACTTTTATCGTTTCTTTTTAACCTCTGTAGCAACATTATTTTCAGCTATTTTGAACCAGAGGCAAGTTTTTTGGGTACACCGATTGTACATAAATTCATTTTGCAAAGACGCAAAATTATTTTTGATCTGGCAAAATTATTGAGAGAAGGAATAATTTTCTATTTTTCATGAAAGATGTTGGTTATCGACGTGTGGATTAATAACGAACATATAAAATAGTAAAATAGTAAAATAGTGCAGCAGTCTGAGCCTCTGCTATTCCATTTCCTTTACACTCACAAATTCGCTAATTTCCAGCAGTTTGCATCACGTTCCTAACTCGGACCCTCGAATTCGGAACTTTGGCCCGAGTAAACTTCGCTAAGGGTTCAGCCGGTCGAGACGAATTATCTTGTCTGGCGTTCGTTCCTCCCGGCCGCGATGGAGGAACTCATATTTCGTTAAGATCCGCCGACTCTGCCGAAAGTTTTTCAAGTTGTTCGACGTCTCCTGGTTTGGGATTCAATTAAACGGCGAGATGGGAAGTGTCCAGGCGGCGATAGTCGGTTGATAGCGAGCGATCGTTGTTCCAGAGCGGAATCACGCCGGTGTAATTTATCTGTAAACTCGAACTTGCTACTTAAAGGAACAGACCGGGTCGAGCCGCGTGTAGCGTGTCCCGTGGGAGCCGGCCGGTAGACCCTTGTGATTTACCACGCTCCCGGGTCCATGTGCGGAATACACATTTAATAGAGATCGCATTTACAGCTGCATAAATCACGACGCGCTCGGACGCCTGCCCTCGGTACCGTCCTCCGACGCGATGCATTCGAACCGTTCAAATTGATTTTTTTTTCTGCTGTTTATTTTATTGGTTGGCCCGGTTGGGGTGAACCTTTTGCTACCCTCTATATCGATCAATGGACTGCGGATCTTTATACATTTATGAAGAAATTAGTTCAGTGAAATATAAAGCAGTAATAGATTAAGAAAATTCCGAATATTGTAATTATGTTTTGAACGTAACGGAGGCATTAAGGGATGAAATCGCGTTTTATTTTATTCCTGCTTCCCACAATCAATGCAGAATATTTTTATTTCGCAAAGAGATCAGCAGTCTGTCCGATACGTTCGCATTCTTAACTATTTTCAATCTGTCTCCTGCTTCGGACTGCACCTGTTTGTTTTCGTCACAAATTCTAGCAACCGTCGCGCGACTTTGTAATCCTTCGAGGACGTGTATCAGTATCAGGATCGAACGGAGGATCGAATGTTCTGCAAATATTTATCGATTTTGAAGACATTGATGTACGAGGGATTTCCAAAGGGTTAAACGAGACAAAGAGACGCAGTCAAATTTTGTTCCCGGATTTGTTGCTTCGCAGTATTCGAGCGTGTTGTTTTAAAGAGTATGGGAGACGTTGGCGGAGATCGAGGCCGCAGGAACACAAGAGCCAGACGGCTTTGATTCGAATCTTGGCCGGTCTGGTTTCTCGCGAGGAGCGCGAGGGAAGTTTTCGAGAATCGAATCGGCTGGAACAGCGTCTCGTCGAGCGGTTGACAAGTCGTTGAAGAAACAGCAGAGGAGAGGAGAGGAGAGGATGCGAGTGGAGAGCTAGGAGAGAGAGAGAGAAATAGAGGGAGCGAAGAAGAAAGAAGGTTCGTGCGCGATAGCCCTAACACGAGCGAGAGAACGGAGACCTCGGGGATATCCTAATATTTTAACCACTGGCGAGGAATGAAAGGACCCGGGTGAGCATGAAAAGGGAAAAAGGGGTGCGCGAATCATCCCTGCGTACCCTTAAACCCTACTGGATGGGGTGGAACCTGCAAGGTGGGTGGAACTGTATACCCGTTGCGGTACCCCGAGGGAAGTACTTGCAATTAACGCGGTAAGACTCGGCTCTTGCAAGGGGTAGTACACCCTCCTTACGCCACCCTATGTTTCTCGCTCCCTCACTCTCTCTTTGCGGTCTCTCTCGGGCTTTCGATCCTCCGTCATCGTTTCTGTGCAGCTCTCTCGTTCCGTCTCTCGTTAGCGGCGCGGTTTCTCTGTCGAATCGTCCCCTCGCGAGCCCTTCGAGCGCTCATAGGGGACGCCAGAATGGCTGTGTTCGGTTATTTGTCAGGGATACGCGTAATCGCGCGCGCACGCGTCCTGCCACTCTCCGGCAAATCTGGAAATTCGCGATTCGAGGCTTTCACGGCTTCGCATTATACAGTTCCCACTGTGTCGACGCTTTCGAGCGCGAGCCGTATCCTTTGCTCACCAATTTTCCCAGCGTTTGCAGTTTCACGCTGTGGTCGATTAAAAATGGGGACTTTTTAATCGGTTCGCTAAACGATTTAAAAGTTCGGATGAATAATTGAAAGGCCCCTGTTTCGATCGGCGAGCAATCAACCGGGACGTGACGTCAACGGGTCGCACCACTTTCTAATGGCTCGCGCGTTAGGAAAGCCGAACTCGAACTAATGTATCGGATAACATTGGTATCGTATATGAATTTTGATCGGATTATTTGCGCTAAGAATTTGTTCAGCTTGCTGCCGTCTAATAAAAGCTGATACAGTAAGTTTTACGCGGATTCTTAGAAGCGAATCCGAAAACCAATTCTACGTATGTGACAAAAGCGAGGATAAGCGTTTGATAAATTTTCCATGAACATAGTTGGTTTATTTGAATTCTCCGTTTGCACGAGTACATACACATAGTATGTACAAAGAGCAGATCGTATCGATAACCTTTCAGCGGTGGCGTTCAGGCACTATTCGATTTACGCGGAAAATGCTGAAACGAATTAACTCGAACAATCTCGAAGTTCGAACGATGATAGCGGCGACGTGATGGCCGAATAAGGTCTCTCGATATCGATTTTTGGGCAATTGAGTAGCTCGACAGAGAAAGAAGAGGAAAACGAGGCAACGTTCACGAGAATTAACTGGCAGCGGACTGTCAAATTCCATCGACGACCTCTCCGGTCGCTGCGGAGATGAAAGGGAGTCTAGTCGGTAGGACGGGTCGACGTCGCGTTTCACGGGACACGGGCTCGAATCGCGATAGAACCGTCGCCGAATATCCACGGCGACCGCTAATTGCAAGGAATTCGTCGATATTCCGGGAACCCGGTTCCGTTCTTTCGCGCGAAACTAACGGCCACGAACGGTGGGGGGCCTATGAACGAATAGAGCATACGGAATACGCGCGCTGCGGTTCTATCGATCGACGGATTACCTGTCGATTATATATGCAGCGAATTAACAATTGGTCTCGTGGTCACGGTCGAGATAAAGCTGTTTGTTGCTTTCGTTCCAACGATCAAAGTAATCGCGGTGCGGTAACGACGTGCCTTCGTCAGCGCAAACTAGCAAAACGGAAAGAACAGGCACGTAGGTATACGTAACGATGTCGGTCGATAACATACGCGCAACCACAGACTGCGTGGCTCCGCGCGAATTTTCATTTGCATAAGCTGTTCTTCATTCTTTCCTGTTCTTAAGGTGCGTATTCGTCTGAGAGTTTCTGTCGATAGTTGCTGTCGAGAGTACTCTCAATTTGAGCGTCCATTTGATAGTATTTCCAATCTTTCCATTTGCGTGTCCAATTGAGAGTAATTTCGTTGTGGAATTTCATTTGAAAACGACGCGCAGTGGAACAACGGATATGCATTCAATTTTGCCAGAAACTTGGGCATTCTCTGTACAGTCCTGATCTAGCTCCTTGTAACTTCTGGTTGTTCCCCAAAATGGAAAAAAACCTCTGAAAGAAGAAAGAATACGAGACAGCTGTTCGCTATCCCTAAAGATGATTTTAAGGAGTGTTTCCGTAAGTGGGAGGATCACTGGAAGAAATTTGTGGCTTCTAACGGACAATACTACTTTGAAGGGTACACTTTCACCCGCTACAGCACAAGGTCAGATACTTTCCCGACAGACCACGTATGTATTTCTTCTGCATTAACATCCTATATGTATACTTAATTAAAAGAATACTGTTGACGAAATTTTACTACGCATACGATGTTGGTTTCAGTGGGCAGGTTTGGCGTGAAATGAGTGTGCGTGTACGCAGCGGGGTAGCAGTAGGTCGTGGCGGAAGCGGAAACAAGCCAGATGCTCGGCACGATACGATGGAATTGATTCGGCAGCGTGGCGCAGCGCATGACCTGCCGGTGGTTTGACCTTTATCGACGAGCAGCCCCAGTCGTGGCACGAAGCAAACCGAAGCGAACACCATCGAGCCCTCGAAACGGCATATCACGATCGGCATTTGCCCGCGGAACGGCCAATCGAACCGGACGAGCGGAAGAAACACCGGAGAAATATTAGGTATCTCGTGGGCAGCTCGACAGGCCTATTCCTCCCAATATTTTTCCACTTGTCCCGATTCCTGCGAGCTCGCTGCCGGCCTCCGATCTTCTCCGTTCGAGAACTGTATCGCACAATTCCTATCCACGTGTCATCCGGACAAATTCAACGACGACGACATTCCCTCAACGACGCGCGCTATCGACCTTGTTCGAATCGCTCGCCGATTGTTGCCTGGTTCGATCGTCTCGCTAAATCTTCAGACCGAGACTCTCCATGGAGCAGCGATGCTCGCGAAAGCGTTGCCAAACAACGCAACGGTGACGCGAAGATAAGATTGTTACGCGAAGATGCTTCGAAGCCTATTCTTCCGAACGAAGGAATTAAGAGAATTAACATGTTCACCCTCTGCACTCGATCGTCCTGTATAAGAGGACACAGCAAATCTAGTATCCCATTCAGCAGAACACGGGAAGATCCGAAGCATGTCTTTTATCAAATCTGTACGAAGGGGAAAGAGCGGAGGGAACGAATTCCGAAAATGTTGATGTTGCATAAAGATCCGCGAGTCTAAGAGTTAGCAGTTTCGATCGAGCCCGGAGGGTTCGAAACGTACACGAGCGCTCGTTTGGAATAAGTTATATTCTTCGGTGGTAGGATCCTGAAGCGAGATCGCGCGGCACGGCGTTATTACGAGCACGGCCGAACGCGATAGCGATCGATATTCGCACGTTTCACGAGTAGAGCAGTCTATTGGGTAACGGAACTAGCACGCTCGATCTGACCGAGATCTGGAGAACCGGCGCGATCCGTTTGCCGTCCGTGGAAAATCCGGTTAGGCTAAAACACGCGGAAATAAAGACTTCCATCGCGTTTGCTGTCGTCCTTCGAAACAGCTCCCATTCATCGGGCACGAGTAAATCACGGCTGTCGCGCGCGACTCCCTTTCATTAATCCGAGAGACGCGAAGAGACGGCGGCGTCGCGGATCGTCAACGTCAGCGTCTTCGGACATTTACGAATGGAAGCCGTTTGGAATATCAGAGACTCGTGGAGAAGGTGGAAGAGGTCGGAGGAGGAATCCGTCGACGAGCTAGACGGCACGGCACGATTGCTCGGAGCTCGGATTCCGGACCAGCAATCCGATCCGCCTATTCTTCCTCTCTCTCTTCCGACTCTCGCCTTCATTCTTCCGCGCGAAACTCCCAGTCGTGTCTCTTACGTCCGTCAACATCGCCTCGATGGACTCGAACGTCCAGGAACGAGTATCGATAACGCACACTGTCCCCGCTACTCAAAACGTCCGAGAAAACGGTCTAAAGATATGTGTCTCATAGACTACGGTTTTATATGCATTTTTGAAGAAATTAGCTGGGTGTAATATGAAACAATAATATATTCGAAAAATCGAACAATGGCGTTACGTTGTTTTATATGTAAACACGCCATTAAGGGATGAAATGAATTTTTATTTAACTCCTGCTTCTCCCACAAATGCTGCAGAACATTTTTATTTTGCACAAAAATCCACAGTGTACTTAGAACTATCGAAATTCCTCTCAGAGCTACACGCGTGAGATTCAAATGGCAACATACCTGAGAGGACTTTCCGAGAGTTGACTGTCAATCTATGAGAGCAACAAAATTCTGAAGTACCCTCGAATGAACGCGCAAATTGAGAGTACTCTCGAGAACAACTTTGTGGTTGCAAGGAACAACGCCGTATGTGACAATTTCAAAAAATTTGCGTTTATGCATTAATCGAGCTTTAGAGTATAGGATTTACGTGTTTACTAGAAAGAAGGTTATGCAAACTAATTCGAAAGGGTCAGATATAATAATGCAGTTTATCCAATGCTCTATGTCAAAGGGTTAATAGTCAAAACTTGAAACGGCAATATCTTGAAAGCGAAAGTATGCGACATACGGCGTTCTTCCTTACAATCACAGAACTATCGACGGAAACTCTCAGATGGACACGTATTTTTAGATGTACGATACTGGATAAAAAAAGGTGGAACATGGAATACGACGCAAGTCGTCGCGAACGACGCTATTAGCTCGCTGGTAGATGAGCGTCGATCGTTCGTCGAATCGGTCGCGTTATTAAACTCTCGCGCAGACTTCGAACCGCATGTTCCACGCGTCGAACAATGTGGATCCCGGGACACGGTATTCCTCGGGACGCTTCATACTGCATTCGGTTTCCGGTCTCCGGTCTCCAGTCTCCGGTTCTCAGGGAGTACAGGTATTGCACCGGGACTACGCCGTCTGCGTCGTCTGCTGCGAATAGCGGCCGAATAACGACGCCGATGAATAGGCTCACAGGCGAAGTGCCAACCTCGAACTTTGTTTACTCGTTCCACCGCACCGCGCAACTTGCATCGTGCTCGACAGAGGCGAGCGCAACGAACGAGTGCACGGACCTGGTCCGGTCTCGAGCACACCGTCTCTCCCTTCTGGTGCAACACGTTGCGTCCATCGCGCTCCACTGCACGCGCGTGCTCGCTTACGCGGACAAAATTGCTGCTAACCCTCCCCCGACTTCTGAAAAATACGTCCCGACTTTCTGCGAACACTCTTCTCGCTAGGAAGAACCGTATTTTCGCTCGGTTCACAAATGTGCGCACAACATACAGCAAAACTCCTGGCGCAAACGAGATCGGGGAGATAGCGCGGGCTTCGTTTTCGAGAAAAGTGGATTTGAAGATTCATCGAACGCCGGCTACACAATTCTATAATACTTCCTGCCTTCTAAACCTATCGACCATTGACACTAATTTTGTGAAAGTGGATTTGGAGATTCATCGAACGCCGGCTACACGATTTTATAATACTTCATGCCCTCTAAATCTATCAACCATGAACAGTAATTTTTCTCGTGCCGGTAGTCTTGCTCGGAAAGATTCCCTCGCCATGTTTCGTATCATGTCTTCCTGAGAATATCGGGGGCAAGATTGATCAGCAGTGGAAGCCGTAGCTCGGCCATTTGCACCTTGATTATTCCCTTAGTCGATAGTTTACAAGTGGAGCACTTGTTCCAGCTGCAGCTTCGGCTCGATTGTGGATGCAATAAAGGCGGATTGTTATTAAGATTATCTTGTCGGTGGAGCAGAGAATCGATCCGGCCGACTTCGCCGTTGGAAGTTCATTCGAGAAAGTTCAGTTAGCAGGACGGGGAGGGTTGGGCGAGGGTCCTTCAAAGGATTGTGAATAGCGAAGAGCGAAAGCTCTGACGCTAACTAGAAAGCCGACAGCGCATATGCGGCGTGGGCTCGACGCGGTAATGCGAGATACATACGTTGCACGTTACACGTTCTACG
This sequence comes from Lasioglossum figueresi, assembly GCA_028455805.1. Taxonomy (NCBI): domain Eukaryota; kingdom Metazoa; phylum Arthropoda; class Insecta; order Hymenoptera; family Halictidae; genus Lasioglossum; species Lasioglossum figueresi. The sequence goes on along the minus strand of CM052200.1, from coordinate 9,336,907 downwards.
TTCTACTACGTTCTGCGATGTACACGGGCACATGGTAGGTGTAGCGGTGGTCTACCACGCAGCCAGACACGAATGAATGCCGCGCCGGACAGTGATTTCAATGAGCGAATCTCCCGGAATAATGTAAACACCCGGCACGGTACGGCGCGAGAGCCGAACACCATCAACCAGGAGCAATGGATGTACCTGATCCGCGTGTAGGGGTTGCGTGCACGGTCTGCAGGGTGCATCGACCTTTAAACCCTGGAGATTTAACGACCGACGCGCGTTTCCTCACTCGATCGCGGCTTCTCGGCCGAGTTTCTCACGTTGTCACCTATGCCCTCCTTGGGAACCGTATTTTTAGACGTTTTTCCGGCGAACCACGTTTACGATCTGCCATTTTGTAGAACGAAAGCTGTCCAAGTCCTAATTCTACGGAGAAATCCCTATTTCGCGTGTATTTGACGCACTTTTAAAACACACGTGTACACGAGCATTCTCCGTACACGTACTTATTAGATATTTTGGCCAGATTTGATTTGCGTGTCCTCTACATTAGAAAAGATTAGTAAGTATCATTTTTATTTCATAATACAGGTCCTTTAGTAACAAAAAATTTGAACAAATGTAAGACCCTGTATAAAGTTGAGTGTACAGCGATCACAAAGTAAATTCCGAATCGTCGATGAAGAGCAATGTTGGATGAAAAATTACGGAAATCTGTGGAAGCGAAGAGAGGCGTTTCCCAAGCAGTATGACCGCACCCTAACCGAACCTCCGTTGCCGGTTCGACGGCGTCCTTCCACGGAATTTCCGTGCAGAAGTCTCGGAGCAGGAGAGTAAAAAATAAAGCTGTCCTCCTTTGATCGATCGGCAGAGAACGCGACGATATTTCGAGTCTGCGGGGGTGAACGAACTCCCCGTTCGCTGGGTGGCAATGACAAGCGTTTCGGATAGCGCGGGAGAGATCGAGTGGTCGTTTGGGGTTTAAGTTTGAGCCTTTCGAGAGACGGATAGGGAGCGCGTGTTGACCGAAAACCAAAGGGCACGGTGCGCCGAATCAAAGTTCGTCGATCAGATCGATCGGAAGCTTCTAATTCAAAGGGAATCGATCTCCTCGGGTCTTTTCCAAATTTACGACGATTACCTGCCGCGAAAGAGAGGACAGAGACTACGAAGAGCCAATTAATTGGCCTCATCGGCGTCCAAACCCCTGGGAAAGCTCCGGTCGGTGGACTCTCGATTCCTCCAAATCGGAACACGAACGAATCGGTAAAATACCACTGGATAAGGAAAGAGGTCCGCTAATACAGTCGATAAAGAACGTCCCTGCCGATCCTACCCCCGCCGTCTTCCTCCCCCGAGGGATTCGCGAGAGATCAAAGAGAAACCGACCGTTAATTTACCTACAATTAACCGGATCGACCGATTCCCTGTTCCTACTGGCGGACGACAATCAATCGCCCCGGGTCCTCGGAAAGGACGCTAACCCCCTGCCCCATAACATCGAATCGGATTCGCGCCGAAGATTATTCGTCTCTTTCAAATCGAAATAATATTCCACTTCTCTTCTGTCGTTATTTAACCATTAGCGAAGATACAGGAATACAATGAAAGCGGATTCTCTTTCTTCTAGGAAATTACAAGCGACAAAGCGCGAGGGGTTAATGGACTTCCGGGCGCGGCTTAAACAGCTTTCGCCTCCCTCTCGCAATGTTTTGTTCACGGTAGCGAGATTAATTGACTTTCGCCGTCCGATTCGGGGGTGAATTTTCGAAGAATTTTTCTCGGGAGGTAGACTTTCTTTCGAGCGGCGACCAGCGAAAATCCAAAGGAGTAACGACGCAACAACGTCGTAAAATTCTTTTTACGATCCGGCGCGAGAGGAAGATCGATCGTTCGGCGAAGCGGGTGGAAATCGGGGAAAATTGTAAAATATCGACGACGGGGTCGATGGAAAAACTAAACAGAAGGCGGGTGGATCGATTGTCCGTCGGTCAGAACTAGCTCGTAAGAAGCCATCCCCCGGGAGCTTTCCGGTGTCAGACGCTTCCTGTGTTCCTATCTGCCTCTATATACCTATCGATCCTCGGCCTGCACCCTCCTCTTTGTGCCATCCGACTGTCGTCCCTCTCTTTCCGTCTCCCTTTCGACCTCCTCCTCCATCCAGGCTCGATCTATATTGCATTCGTACCCCTCTATGCGAGGTGTCCTCGCTCGTAGCTCGCGCCATAACGCTCAGGGTAATTTTCCTTGCATATTTATACGCGCGTCTCATCGAGAAAACTGCCTCCGTTAAATGCTTCTCTTCTCCCCCCCCCCCCCTCCCTCTCTCGCTTCTACTCTATCCTTCGCTTTCTGCTCTCTATCTTTTCTCTCTACTCTCTCTCTCCCTCTCCCTGCACGGGGTTAATCGCGTTTAATAGATTCCCGTTCAGTGGAAGTTCGTTGTTCCACGGCCGCATCTCTCGTCTCTCGTCTCTACTCTCGCTTCTATCACGAGAGAACGTTTCATCGACAGCGACTCGCTGCGAAATCCTCCGACCTCGCCCTTCCATCCGAAGGGATATCGTCCTTCCAGAGAAAACGTTTTGTCCATGGAAAAAGGAACTCTGCCCAATGCGAACCACGAATCAATTCTTCCCTCAGAATCGCCTCGCGCTTTTATCCATCGGCTTCGATTCGAACTCGCTGTCGTTTCTCTCGGATAACTCTTTCGTCTCATTCGCGACTTCACCGAAACTAAGTACGGGAACGTAGACAGCGGATCTTTATGCACTTATCAAGAAATTGGTTGAGTGAAATATAAAACAGTAAAAGATTTAAAAAATCCGAGAATCTTGTTACTTCTTCCCACAGTCAATGCAGAACATTTTTATTTTTCATAAAGATTCGTAATAAATGTACATATGTGAATTTTGTGTTTGATCTATTCGCGTCTACTAACAATGGGTGACTAGTTAAACATTTCTTCCGTTCTAGAATAATTCCATTCTGTATTTTTCTTTTTTTGTATTAATATACAATTGATATAATACCTCATACAATACTTAAATGTTTAATATTTTATTAAATATTAAATGTTTAATATTTAATAATCTAAACAATATTTTGAATAATGGTAAGCGTTAAGATGGAACTGCGAATGATCGGAGAACTCATACGCGTGACATACAGTGCGAACGCGTCGCTAATTACCAACGGGTGCGCCCGATGCTAAAGCGATTACATCGCGCGATCATGGGATTGAAATTCGTTCAAGGCCGTATGGAGGAGCGCAGCCTGAAATTTTCAGCGAACGTGAGGGTTCGGAGGAACGACGAGATGCCCTCTTTCGTTAATAATTAATCGAATGAATGATTAACCAGCATCCGGACGTCCGAACCTTAACGTCTGACTTAACCTGTCTGATTCCATCGTGAATAATTCATGGCGGCGACGTAAGTTCGGGGAGTTTGCCTCGATCGCAATATGTATTCGACGCCGGCATACCGCACGTATGTACCTACCTGTGTAGCTGAAACCGGCGCGGCGAACGAACCCCGTGTTACCCTCCCGACAAATTTACATGCCAAGATTAGGATCTTCGCCGTTTATTTAAGCGGCCGTTCGCAAAAGGGGGAAACGCGTCGACGATCCACCGAAACGTTCGCGATTCCTCTTCCTGGACAGATTCTTTTCGCGGAACCGTTTCCATCTCTTCTCTCGATGGAAAGAGCAACGTATCACCCTCGTTTTAATCCAATTTAACTGTGCACGCGCGGAGACGAAAGGGAGCCAGCAGAGCTTATCTTGGCGGCGCGAGTTTACCTTTTCCTTCCAGTTTATATTTCCGCCACTTGTGTCTCATCTGCCTCCTTTCCGCGTTTTCCGAGTTACCGAAGTTCCTTCTTGAAGATGCTGCCTCTTCTTTAGGGAAACTATGTTTATTATCGAAATCGCTCAGAACAGTTGCGCGTGATTCGGTGGGATAATTTCGTTCGTAGATTCCTTCTACGAAAATGGAACGACGACGTAAGAGTAAGATTACTATTAGACCACGGATTTTGTGTTTAAAACAGTCAGCACATTGGAAGCATTTAAAAATACCGTTATATTATTATATTTTCCACCTATTAAACGTATGTTTTAACAAAGAAAATATATTTCTACTTCACTTCGATTTGATGTAATTCGGATAAAGAAATTTTGTTCTGCGTAAAGATCCGCTGTCTAATTATTACAGATGATTAATGTATCCTATGAATAACGTTATTACAGTGAAGTCCGCATTACTGTCCTTTGTTTATACTAGGTTCTATGTCCAGTGCCTACTCACTTCACTGGCGGCCGACGCCGCGCCGCGCCGAAGGCGGCGATGATTGATCTCGGCTCGGGTATATCGGTGTAAACACCACACATTGACTCGAATGAATCGAAATTGTAATTATTTTTTTAATGAAATTTCACTATCGTATTTCTGGCATTTTTCTGATTAATATAAGACCAAACACGATATAATTCCAATTGTATTTAGTGGTTAAATCGACGACTTAAGTTTCGGTCGCAAGGAACGACAGCGTATTGGAAAGAAAGAGACTTCGGAGACTTCGGCTTCTCCTTTGAATTTTATTCTTCCTTCTCTATGTTCGGACTCTCCGAATTTCATTCTATCCTTCTCTATGTTCGGCTTCTCCTTTGAATTTCATTCTATCCTTCACTATGTTCGGAATCGCCTTTGAAGTAACAAAAATACGATACAGGATCCAGATTACCGTCAACCAAAAATACGGCTGTTGGACAGTAATGTAGACATTACTGTACTAGGTACTCGTGAAAATTCAGAATTAGGGTGACTAGAAATATCGATTCGGAACCAGTGAAAGTGGACGAGGAGGAGTTGTGGAGAACGGTGAAAAATATGCGCGAGAGATGTATTTTACGCGGCGAGGGTTCAAAGAAGGTGGAGACCGGGCAGGGTAATTGTCCGTGCGCCGCGTCGCCAGGTGAAAATGGGCGTTTAACGAACCTCGGGGCTGTTCCTCGTCGCAACAAACTTTCGCAGCGGCGTACCCTCGGAAAGGGGGTCAACGCGAGTAACACGCGCCGCGCGAACAAAATCATTTTCGAATTCGAGACACTGTTCCACCAGGAGGTATCCCCGGAAACTTGTTCGGAAAGGGTTCTCCTCGCGACTGCCAGGGGTGCGTCAGTCTCGGAGAAAAGTTTCGCGACGAGGTGGATCCGCGATCGATTCGAAATATCCGTGGCTCGCGCCGTTTCCCTCACCCCAGACACAAACCACGACCAGCCACCCTGGTACCGACGAGAACACACGATAGTCAACCCCTACCACACGGAAGGAACAGAAACCGAGGGAAGTATCCCCCTCCTTGCTCTCGGCCCGTGTCAGCGATAGGTTCGATCGATCGATCTCTTCCAGGTTCTCGACTGTAGCCCGCGGGGGTGAGTCGCGAGAGGATTCAAAGTCTGTCGAAGAGAGATGAGTCAAGACGTTTTCGGGCATCGGTCGAGGGCTGAATCATTCGCAGCGGCTCGGATTTGTTTGGACGGGCGAAGGGACGCACGGTGGGGTACATCGACGAATTTTATGTCAAAATCAAAGAAATTTCGATAGAAATGATATAGGGCGATGATTCTTTTTTAAATTTGATTCGTTTGTAACCAAGTGAAGCGTCCAAATGCTGTAATATAATGCAGTATATTCGGGGCTCTGACGCGGTTGCGTAGGTAACCACGTCTAGTTGAAAATAAAATTCGCGTTCAGGAATTAACATACTCGATATGTATCTGAAAAAACTTAGCAAGATATAGTACCAATGTTCATAGTAACATAATTATTATAGTAACAATGTTCGAGGTAAAGTATTATCGTTACAAGCGATTTTCTAGATCTCTCGAGTTCGAGTGATTTCTTAGAACTAATTTTCGGTGTGGCGTCGTGCATAAAGTCAACTCGGGTCTATCCTTATTGACTATCTAAACCCGTATGGGATAAAAATGGTGCATTTTGGTCGTCGGAGTAGGGGCATTCTTTGTATAAGATTGCCCTGTCAATAGGTATGAGGAGGTGATGAGGAGGTCTCGAAGTGACATCCGATGACACCGAAAATTGTTCTGGGCCCGTCGCGTCGCGTCGAGTGTCTCCAGCTCTTAGAGCCGACCGTTTCTAAATAAATACATATAAATCTCACGTTCGGTCTGTTTAGAGATCCAACATCAATATTTAAGCATTAATATAAATGTAGCAGTACGAAAAATATAAATTTTCTTTTCTCTTCTACGACCCTTTTGGGGATAAAGACGTTTCAATCGCTGTAACTGTAAAGAAAATGATACGGTAAGGGGATAAATTAAAGCTGAAGTATTGCACAATATATAATAAACACCATGTACGGATAGATTTTGTTTTTGACATGCTATACATCGTTTCCCGTAGATTTTGTCACGCCGATTTCAAATCTGGTCGTAAAATTCGTCTACCACCTCAGGATTTTACAAAAAATCAGTGGGTCGTCTCGAGGCCAACCTTAAAAAACGATTCCAGCGTTATTCATTGGTTGAAGGTCTTCGTACGGTAGTTCTGGGTTAGGTAAACAATGAATATTGATATCCGGAAAATCAAAGTGACCATTATTAATGCACACGAATACATTACGTTTATGAATAATAAATCGACACTGTCTTCACAGTGGCGCCGATGTTGCGCAAAGTGTTCATTTCTTGCGGAGTTACAAATAAATCAATCGATAGTGCAGCGAAACTTTACAAGTACATGTAACAATAATAATTTCCCACTATCTAAACCAATACATAACCCGTCGCCATTGTACTTCGAAAATCATGTACGGTCACAACGAACGCACTGTCAGTTACACAGCGCTGAATGAAACGGTAAGTATTCCGTCACGGTTGCGAGAGAATGTGTCAGGGGCGGCCCCGGCCAATGTTTCCGCCAGGGATACGAAAATCTTCGAGCGAAGCGGATAAACGAGCGCAGGAAAAACAAGCTTGTAGAAGTTGAAAACGGGAATAATTTGGCGAGGTGGAATCGCGTATGGAAACGGAGGCGAAACGAGAGCAGGAGTATAGGAGAAATAAGTAGGAACAAGTAAAAATAAAAATAATATCGTTCGGGCAGCAATCGCATATTAAACCGGCGTGCGCGGCGTGGAGCTAGCAAAGGGAAAGGCAAAGGCAAAGGGCGAGTAGCGAGTAAGGGTGGCGCGGAAGGGGTGGCGGCAGGGCAGGGGTGTGGATGTGCGCGCGCAGGTCCAACAACCCCCTCTGTCGACTCTGGTGTAACACGTAATCGAACTGGGAGCGCCGCGGTTCGTCGTCAGCTCCGTGATCCGCGACCGACAGGGCCAAAATCTTTGTCGAAACGAGTGCGGAAAACACGGGGGGGATCGTGGACATTATCGGGACTATCGAGGAACACGAAAAACCGTGGACGAGAGTGGGCTTGGCGCGGGTCGCGAGCGAAACACCCTCGAGAAAGCAGTTTGGACTTGTGCAAAGAGGAACGTTGCATCCTCGACTCGTTCCGACTGATACGGTGACATATCGGCGGCGGTAGTGGTGGTGGTGGTAGTGGTGGTGGTGGTGGTGGATTTGTGTGCTGGTGTCGGTGGTTGTTGCCAGTGTTGGTAGTGGTAGGTGCACGAGTGCGCGCAAGGGTGGAGGTGCTGCCGGAGCGAAGGGACGGTCGGCGAGCCTCGTACTTTCCTGCCCGATGGAACCGAGACGTCGCGGACGCACGCGAGCCCAGGTTCGACCCGCGGAACGACAGACTCGGTGAAGGGTTCCTCGAGTGAGAAACACCGGGATCGGGACGCGGGTGTTACCGACGGGACGAGCGTCGCGGGATTGTCCGAGCGCTGGAGCGCCGACGATCGCGCAGAGAGGGTGTAGAGGTTTGCACACCGTCGAACAGGGGTAGTAGCGAACTACAGTGTTCGACGCGAGACCATTCTCCTGCGTGTGCTGTGTCCTCGTTGGTTCTCGTTCTGATTCCTGTGTCGGTTTGCGTGTGGCCGTCGGTTCGCGAGGTCACAATGGCGCCTCGCGCGGCTCCGAGGAGCAGGTTGGCTTCGAGCGGATCCGCCGGCGGTCGAGCGACCGCGACATTCACGTGAGCAGCCCACCACCCCCCATGCTACTCGATCCACCGCCGTCCGTGCCGCCTCTTCTTCCTTTACTTCTTTACACCCGCTAGACTCGTCCCCGCGATCTCGACATCGTCGAATCGAGTCGCCTCCTCCCCGCGAGCAACACCATGAAAAGGATCCGCAAGAGACAACCGCAGAAGATCAAGGACCGGTCGACGTGTCAGTGACACAGAGTCGGTGTGCCGTGGCCGTGTCGTGCCGTGTGCCATACATGTGCGCGAGTGTTTTCGCAGGTGATTAGTCCACCGATCTCGTCCTCGTCCTCGTCCTGTCGGTTGTCCCCCAACGTCGCGGTCCGCTATAGTGATCCTCGGCGCGATCACGCCGGGGTGATCGTGATGCCGCGGGGACACGCGAACGTAGACACGCCGCGATTCTAAAAGGGAGGAGGAGGACGAGCCACCGAGTTCCGAAGCCGATAAAGAAGGGGGATAGCAGAAACCTGAAGAGAGAACGTCGAAGGAGAACGATAGAGGAGCAGCAGGAAGCACAGCAGCGAAGTAGCGGTAGTCGGAGCCCGAAAGCCTGCTGCCTGAAAGAAAGGGCGAAAGGGAGAAACGGGGAAAGGGGAAAGTAGAGGAGGCGTGCCGCGTAGGGGGTGGGGGTGGCCGGAACAAGAAGACGGAAGGAAGCCAGAAGAGGTTCGTCGCCGGCAAGCCTGTTCTCGTAGGATAATCCAGCAACCTGGCGGACCAGGAGGAAAGTGGCTCGGCGGCGATGCAGGGCAAGGAGAGCCCCGTCGGGTCCAACACCCAGGAGACCCATCAGTATGTCGGCCCTTATCGACTGGAGAAAACCTTGGGCAAAGGGCAGACCGGTGCGTGGCACACCAAATATCTATCTCTTATACACTCTTTCTCCCCCCCCCCCCTTTCACTCTGTCACTCTCTCCCTCTCTCTCTCACTCTCTCTCTCACTCTCTCTCGATACCGTGCGATGCGATTCGAGTCGATTGCTATTGCGATTGCGACTGCGAACCGACGCGGCGCGGACACCTTGAACTACTTAGAACGCGTGACGAAACCTTCGAATCGACCCGAATATATTGCTCCGAGTCACGAGCTATTGTCGTCCCCGTTATTTATTAATATCGTACACACGGGAACCTCTTTGTCGCTTTGCCGGAGCATAGACAAAAAGTAGGTTGACCGAATGCACTAAAACACGCAAAAAATAATCGGTTTCGAAGAACTGGTTAAAATAGGAAAACGTCGAAACGAGACGCGTGCCTAGCCCACTGCAGTTTCACGGTTCTCCTTGAACGCTCTTCGAAACCGGAAGTACTCCCCGCTTGCCCTACGATTCGGTTCACAGTTAACCTGTTCACTGCCAAGAAAATTAAAAGTTCTAATATTTTATGAAATGCGACGCACCTCATTTGTGAAATATTGGAAAAATTTCGCGGAAGAAAGCGGTAATGCGTATAAAGCTGACTTGACCAACTTTCAGTAAATTCCGAGGTCGTGGACGTCACATATCCGTGACAGTGGTAGCAAACGTATTAATCGTTTCCTAGAAGAATAATGAACAGTTACCAGGATAAAATCGTTGTCCAATCAAACTGGATGTAGGACCGCAAAGGATTAGGGCTTGTCGCAGATCGGCGAAGAAAGAGAACGAGATAGAGCGCGCGTCCAATTCCCGCGAGCAATTTCAGGCAATTTGAGCAATTAGTCCGGTAGGAGTAGGATTCCGCTCGAATATTATTTCGAGCGGAATACATTATATATATTCGAAAGTCCTACAAACCCCGAGAAAAACTTGACACACTCGGCTATCTCGACAGGAACTCTCAAATCCCTTAAAATTGGATCAAGGATTTTTCAACGATCTTCGAGGCATCCGAGATAAGCGGCAGAAAGTTTTAAGCTCGGAGCGATGTTAACGCACGATTCGAAATTTCTGTCACGCGTTCGAAACGCGGCCGTTGTCGGGCCTCCCGTTAAGCACCGCTCAAATGCCATTACCATTCCCGAGGATTGCGCGTAATTTGCGTCGCCTCTTCCGTTTGCGATTACTAACGACAAATCCAACTACAACCGGACCGTTCGATCGCGCAATTTCGTCCGGAGACAATCGTTTCGAAGTTGATCGATTTGGCAACTCGTATTCGCGTCCATAAGTCACCGGACATTTATTCAAATTTGGATGAAGACAATTTTTTATTCTTAAAGAACCTACAGTTTATTAAGGTGGACGCCACAGTTTCAGATATCGCATGGATTCTTTTTCAATGAGAAATTAATATAATACAACATATTTAATAATGTAAACAATACTTTGAGTAACGGTACACTAATTTTTAGTGGCGCTAACTTACGCTATAATTTCTGCATTCATAAATTGCAACCACCAAGTTCAACGCGCTAAAAGAGGAAACACATTTTCACTGGACCACTGTCTCCCAGAATTGATCAAGACATTTTCCGGCATTTTCCTAAATGGGGATCGAAGGAGTAATCGCTGGGGCTGGATTTGAACTTGTTAGATTTCGTACTGCGGCAAATTCATTGTAACCGTCGAAGAGGAAAGATCTGAAACGGCAGGGTCGTTTCTCGATCGTAATACCGAGTGGATACACGTGTAAACGAGTTTCCCCGCATGCTACCGGTCTCCGCAATAACGTACCCCCGTCACTCCTGATAAAACGAAATACGAGGTTTGTCGCGCGCTGGTCGTACCGCTCGTAATACTAAAGCACGTAATCGCGTTGTATTTCTCTCGTACGCGAAACGTTCTCGAACCTCGAGAGTTCTCTGCGAGTACGTATTACTTTGTCGTGTAAACGTGAACGTGTACGGCAGGTCTGTCGGTGTTTATTCGAACACACGCATACTAGGACAAGCCGACAGTTAGAAGCCACGGAAAACCGAAAATCGAACCTTCGAGGATGCTTGTGCCTCGAGGAGCTGCTATCGCGGGTCAGGGCCAGCGCCATCACCGAGATCCTTGGGCCCAGTTTATTGATAGATTGCGGATCTCTTACAACGTAGCTCCACCAACTGGCACCGTGATCCTCTCTAGATCTACAATGTTGGTCGTGCTCTGACATTCTCGCGAGCGGCTTGATCAACAGAAATGAATGACGTATATATTCGGTAGATTTTATGTGATGTATGTGTTAGCGGCAGCGCGGTTGAAGGGGTGTTCCGGGAAGAGCGACCAAAGGAATGTTTGGTTTTTCATATATTTATGACAGGGATTTATGGTGCGAGTGGACGTGAATTTAGTAAACAGCCCCAATGCCGTACGGTGCAATAAACTGAGGACCGCACAGGGTCCCTCAGGTAATGACTGTGTATTGAAAGCGAGATCTTTAGAAAAGGTAAGCGACCCGACGTCGTATTGCTAAACAATAATAAGAACACATGGTTCTGAAGGATCTGGCCACGGAATGGGGAAGGCAATGCCTTTTGGTAAGAGGACTGTGAGGAACCACACGGCACTTACCCCAGAACTTTCAAAGCGCGGACACGCCCTGATATTTCTAACATATGCGTGTATCGACTCTGCGTAACAGTCTGTGATATACTTCTTCGATGATGCCTCCAGGTGTAAGCCACACGGTTGTCTTTCAAAATCTAGTGATCACGAATAGACCGAAGATTTTTATGCAAAATTGTCTGCGTAAATTGAGAGGCACGATGTGGACATTTACTTCTCTGTAATGTTGAAAACAGTTAATCGCTGGAAACTAGATGAAGGTTACGATTAGGCTGCAGATCTTTGTGCAATGTAAAAATTGTCTGCATAAATTGCGAGGTACGACGTGGACATTTGCTGCTTTGTAAAATTGAAAACTACTAGTCGCAAGAGACTGAGTAACTAGATGACGATTATGGTTAGGCTGCAATCTCCGCGCAACGTAAAAATTGCCTGTGTCAATTGCAAGAGACTGGTGCCAGATTTGATTCTGTCTCTAATATAATTGAATTAAACTGCAGTATATTGGCAGGAATGTGTGGATGGGGAAAGAACAAGTTACGTCGCCGCGTTAGCCATCGTTTGATCTTGAACGGTTCCCGGAAAGTGGTCGACGGGCCGGGCCTCGTCTCGCCACGAGTGCATCGACTCGATTGCATTCGAGGGAAAGTGCAACGCGGCTGGTGCATGCACGCGCGGTGGCTATAGAATTTTCTTAGCCGGGTCGGAACGGAAGGGAAGATGAGGGCCACGAGAGGAGAGCCGAGGTTCTTTCACGAGAGCGGAGCTTTCTTTCTGTTGGAAACCCGGTTCTCCGGTTGTGAACCCGGTGCCCCGAAAGTGACCAGACCGGAAAAGAATCAGCCTTTCATTCCACCCCCTCCCCCTACACCTTTTCATTTTCCGAGCTTCAAGTAACCGCCTAACTGCTGCACGACCCCATGCAACGCGTAGCGCAACGAGTGCAACGTACACCGTTTCCTCGAGGCTAGGTCTCAAGATGTAGGAGTCGGCTAGCAGGGTGTGACGCTATCAATCGATACGATTAAACGGCCCGCGATTACGTTGGGCTCGTGTGCGAGATGTCTTTTTTTGTTTATCGACCTGAAAAACCACTCTTCGAACTTTAATTCTCTCTCGGGAGAGAGAACAATGGCACTCGGTTTGTTAACCTGTTATCCGGCTGATTGTTCTGTCACGAACATACGTACGGATATAGAAATGCGATCGAAGGTGAATTTGCCCGTGTTCTGCGGAAACCTACTGACCCTCAAAATAACAAACAAATCGGTCGAACGCAGTACCGATATCGTAATCTTCCGAGCTTTATTTTCTACAAAATCGTCCACCGAAATCGAACAACTTGATTTTGGAAAAATAAAATCAACTGGAATGGATCCAAACGTGTTCCTGAAAAAATGATACTTTCCGACGAAAACGTCCCGAGCAACTAAGTTTCCGCGATATGTAGTGAGAACGTGTCTCGCCGGTGGTCCGAGGGTTAAGCAAATACGTTTCTCGTCGCAGATGGTTCGCCAAAGTTCGAGTCGAATTGCAAACGGAATGGTCGGTTAGCAACGCTGACGGTGGAAATACATTCTTCTGAAATATTTGTGCTCGTGGAGCGGTAAAATCGCGGCGGTCTATCCAATTCCCGGAGTTGAGGGCAGAGAATGAAATTGTGGTGGCGCGCGGTCGGAAATAAAGGTTTCCCAGGGTTAAATATTTGATGCAAGTTGTTCGATCGAGAAGAGCACCGCCGTAAACAAACGCCGCGCCGTCTCGTCTCTGCGGGTTAAACGCACTCAAACGAGCCCGTTTGCTCGAGGCTGCTTCAGGCTCTCTTGGGTTCTGCTTCCTGTTCCACGATAATCAGGATCCTCGATTTAAATTCATCGCGGGGTAAATGTGACCCTGCGAAAATAAAGCCAGACGACGACGACGATTTACGAAAGATTCACGAGGCGCTCGCTCTCTTTCCGGTATCCCGTCCGAGCGGATCTTCCATTCGAAAATAAACTCCGCACGAAAGGTTCATCGGATCGGAAGCTCTTTCAAGGTTCGTCTCATTGAAATTGACTTTCTACAGGGATTTCATAGGTATGACAACATTATTATTCTCTCGTTTAATTATTAGGTTGTTGCATATGAAATGTCCGATTTTAGAATGCAACTCCAAGAAAACGTACCGATCAAGAAATGCTATTACAGTCTATAGGTTTATTACATAAAACTTTTATTTCGCAATTAACGAAATTATAAAAATGCTTTCATAAAAACTGATTTGATAAATGTCTTTATTAGAGCACGTATTATAATAAGAATCGCGCAAAGTCTAAATAAATTAATTCTTGTCATTTTTCTAAGGCAACCACGTGCCTGTTACTTTTATAGTTTTATATTTGTTGTATAATTTTACTTTTAAATAAAGTTTATTTCAACGTCAACCAACCCGACTGTCGTGCGTTTCTTTTATATGTCTGGAAAAATAACAATCAAGAAACTTAAAATTTGTAGATGATGTCTCCTCTAAACATCTTGATCTTCTCGTTGAGCCTAATTCGTCATTGCCAGACCAAAAGTTTAACATATTTTCAAAGCTGTTTTATGAGTCCTGTTGTGCATGTTCTTACATAAATAACATTATTATTCTCTTGTTTGTTACGCAACGCCGGCTACGATGTCTCTTCTAGACATCTCGACCTTCTCTCGCCGTGTCTAATTCATCATTGGCAGAAGTTGAACATATTTTCAAAGCTACCGTATGGGTCCTGTTGTACATGCTCTTGTCGAAGCCAATTAAACGGGTTCCGATTGAAACTGATTACCGGAGGAGGGGATGAATCGAACGATGCAGCTCAAAGTTGACAAAAGCCTTTTCATCTTTACCGTCTGGAATTTCTGTGGCGCGCGTTCGATCGCGGGAGACTCGCTAGTTCGGCATCGTTGCAGCTCGCATCTGGCATCGCTAACAAGCGTGTACGCCAGGACGCGCTGATGTCGATGCAAATGCGGATGCAAATGCACCTGGCACGGCCGCGTTTCCCAAAAAGTTCCATTGTCCGGATTTTTTTGCGAAGAGTCTTCTGGTGTTCGCCGCGCAACGCGAATTTCGAACGGAAGCGCAAGCAGACTGGCAAAGTTCGCGGCACAGCGATCTACCCGCGCGTTCTGAAATTCTGCCAGACAGCCAACTATTCCCCATGAAGACGCCCCAACCTACTTCGGCTGCCAAAAATCCTTGGAAGATCGCAAGCCGCGCGGAAGCAAAGCGAGAAATTGGACGACGGTGTTTCGGTTTGGCTTTCATTTTTGCCGGCGCCTCTCGAACGCTGCCCTGCTCGAGCGTCAACGCAAATAACAGGAGCGTATTTTTGCATTAAAATATCGACGCCGCGATACAAAGCCGTACGTTACCCGCGCTGCCATTATTTCGGCCGGCCATTTTAACGGTCGTAAACCGTTCACAGAAGCGGTTCACCAGAGATTTCGACGTCTCGTTGTTCCCCGTAACGATCGTAACAAACTATAACAATGGCCCCGCGAATGCCACGAATTCGCCGACTTTACGCTTCGAGAGAATTCTATTTGATATTCCACTTTCGAGATTTACGACGAGTAATACAATTGAAACCGATAACCGCTGAGTTTATGCGAGACGCGGTATTACATGATCTGGCGTTATAACTAGAAACTGCGGATCTTCATGCTAAAAATAAATTCTCTGCGTCAATTGCAAGAAACAGCAGCCACGTGCAAGATTGTTTCCTTCTTCGGTCATCTTAATAAGTTATAAATAATGTGTTTTGTATTATTAAATTCTTCTGATTGATGAAAGAGCGATTACCAAGAAAGTATACATTTATAATTACCGTTTTCGTAGATGATTTTACACGGAACGGAACGACGGAGAAATTACTTTCGGTAAAAATGAATGGAAAATGTTGCTACACACATTTGCAGAATTTATCTGGCATTCATACAGGTCCCCGATCTCGTAAACCACTTTAACTCGAGCAATTATTCACGATTCAAAGGGCGCATGTCCGGTACCATTGATTCACCGAGTAATTCGGAGCTTTTCGAAACTCGACGATGACAAAAGTACAGTCACGGCCCCGGTACAGTTTGGCAATAATTTTGCGACAAGAGCCAGACAGCCATGGCCCATGGGACAGGCCGAGTTCAAGAGGATTCGATGAAGCGCGCAATCCGTGAAATATCGCGATTTAATTCGATTCCGGCGGCGAACAGGGCCGCAGCCATGGTCGCATACGAAAAAGGGATTTCCGTAAACGCATTTGCATAGTGACAAGGGTCGACGACCGAACGGGACGGCGACTCGGGAGAGACCGTGCGGTTTCGTGCGGACTGCTCCGTTATTTTCGCGATGGCTCCTCTGCGGAAATCATGAAAATATTATACTTGTCACGACTCCTTTGTGAACCGTGGCATCAATTTCCGTTAGACCATATTCAATTTAAAAGTGCGACGTAAACTAATGGCGAAGGTTCGCGCAAACTGGACCAAGCAGCGTGTTGGCTTTTGGGAAGCAAATTAATCTTGTAATAAAAAGGCAGATATCTTTTTAACGATATCTTTATAGGATGCTCTGTCTTCTAATGCTAGGCTTCGACCGACCGAGTTCGGTAGCTCGTCGAAACATTTTAAACCGAGTCGCTCATGTCGGCATGCGGCTCTATCTAAAGTCCCGCAGATACGGGATCTGTAATAATTTCGGGACAGTATTGATTTTTGTTTCATACGTATATCGATACAGCGATGCGGAGATTAAACGGCTGGTACGCCCGCAAGAAAATGTGATGCAGATTCGTTTGTTGCACGCAAGAGGGATTTGCGTTGCGAAAGCAGAGAGCTGGCCGATTGCATAAGGCAAATATTAAATAAGATATAATCTGACCGTGGTATTGGATTAACCTCGTTCGCGGCCGAATAAATCGAATCAAGTGGTTCCGGTCGCGAGGGCGAAACGAAGGGAACGCCGCGCGGATTTTTATTTTGGATTTCGTTGGAACACGACAGGATTTCGAGTCGGCGTTAATTAAGTTGATTGAAGGGTTGCTCGCGAGATCTCGGCCGGTCGAGACACGCGTTCGATCGGTCGATAATCGTTCCCCGTGTTCGATGTCCCCTCGCCGACGCGGAAAAATTCAGTGGCGCGATAACGAGCGCGGATGATCGATGGTTTGACACAGATTCGATGGATGTAGGATCACTCGCCGGGACGACCGTCGACGGGATATCAACGGGGCTTCTCCGTTCCATATCGCGG
Organism: Lasioglossum figueresi; assembly: GCA_028455805.1. NCBI lineage: Eukaryota > Metazoa > Arthropoda > Insecta > Hymenoptera > Halictidae > Lasioglossum > Lasioglossum figueresi. The sequence continues at coordinate 9,320,038 of CM052200.1, read as the reverse complement.
AGTCAGCGGCTATTAGGTACGCGCGTACAACATTCGTAAAGAAAAAAGAGAAAGAGCTGTAGTAACGCACGTAATTACTGCCGCGGGGAATAAGATAGAGCTCCCTTGGACGGGTGCATAATTAGAACTGCTAATCGCGTGTCCAACGCTTCTCTTTTTTCACCATCAAGCGACAATCTCGGCTCCAATTATGATGCTTCACCCACGTATTTAAACTTAGATCGACTCGCTAACTCCGACGGATTTTCTCCGTCGTCCTTGCATCTTAACCGCTTGCATCGGGATTTAGGGCAACTGTACCGATTACTGCGGCGGCATCATGCATCGGTCGTACCTTATTTTAATATTATTCCTAATTCTTATCATGAAATAATAATATGTGTAAGCATTTTATGGATGAACGATGTGTTTTTAGTATAAAAAGAAATTGGTGACCCTGAAAACCTAATACAACATAAGAAAATATTAAAGAATAAAATCGATAACATTTTGTACGTATTACGAGAAGTATTAAATAACATTATTATTCTCTCGTTTGATTAACAACGCTGTTTTATGATTGCAGTGAGTAGAATCACGAGTCTAACATTTGGATTACGATCGTCGAGCTGTTCATTAGCACGTTGTGTCGTTAGCTAATTATTCTTGTCGAAATAAGGAGAATACTTAAAGGAAGCCTGCGTAATAGTACTACGTTCTCGCGAATGGAAGATTCAAGTACCAAATTAGAATAATACAAGGTACACAGTATCCGTGGAAGAAGTACGAGGCAGACAGAAAGCGAAGCAATTAGTACAGCCTCTAAACGACTTTATATACATATAGAAATTAATGGATTCTTGCGATATGAATGTACGATATAGCAATTACTTGACGTGTATTTCAACAATTTCTACTCGGTGTCTGGTGTTTTCCAATAATTCTGACGTCTGTCGATGATCGTAAACGTTATTGGAACGTACCCTCCCCCGCGTACCGAATAATAAAAATAATGAAAATAACGAAACCATCGACGAGCGAAACGCATATGCGCTGCTAAGTAGAAAAAGCGCGCGTTAGTCAGACGCGCCTGCAAATGACATTTGCAGTTTCTCTTAGTGACAATTCCTATCACGTTCATTTCGAATCGATGAACGTCATGGTTTCGTTACGATTTCGTAATTATCTCTTAATAAAGTGTTCGGTTTACTCGAAATTTATTGATCGTGAAAATGACAAGTTGTTGCTAAATGGTATGTTACGCGACGCTCGACACACGAGCGTAATTTCTCCATGGAAAGCATGGACGAGCTGTTGGAAGCCACGCATCGTTAGGGTCACCGGAGTAACAGAACGCTCGAAATGTAAACTCGCGATAGATTGATTTTCACGAGGGGATGTCTGCCGTCGATGTCGGTAAATCGTGCGTGATGCAAGTCGTTAGGGAAAGTGCACTTTAACGCGTCCTATAGTGGGGCTAATGTAATTCCCGTTCGTCGATTTGTTGGCCGAACCACGGCACCCAACGCCGACACTTTCGTCGCCAAAATTCCGAAAGTCGAATTTCCGTTTCACCCTCTCTGCTTCTTCATTTTCGATATAAAACAAGACTGCGAATTTGATGCATTTACGACAAAAATAAGTAGCCGCAATTTGACACCGTGTAAAAACTGGAAGAATTAACCCTTAGCACTCGAGTGGTAACTCAGGGTCATCGCTAAAATTTGCTGTACCATTATTCAAAATATTGTTTACATTATTAAATATATTTTGGTATCTAATCAATTACTAAACGTTTAAGTATTGTACGAGGTACTATATCAATTTCGTATACATCAAATGAGAAAATAATATAGAATGGAATTATTCTAGATCGAAAGAGATGTTTAATTTTCGAGTTGAAATAGCTCCGAGTGCAAAGGGTTAAACAGCGTCAAATTAGTCAAATACAGAAAATGTTTGTTTCGAGGTAATTGAATAATTGTATCGACAGGTTTTGCAGAGGGTTCGGTAATTAGGTGATTCGACTGCGAAGCGAAGGGTTCCGAGTGTGACTTATTGAAAATGTTAAAAGAGACAGCGTAAACGAGGGGCAAGATATCAAGTTTCACGGGGCAGCACTTTGCGGTTCTGTAAAAGTTAAACAATTTAGTGGACAACGGTGCGGCCGGGTCGGCAAGTTTCATCGAAATTCCCGTCTATTAGGGTCGTCGAATGCCGTCGTAACGAACGCACCGGTGTGTTTACCAGGGGAACAAAGGCGAGCCGTCTCGAGCGTTATGAAATGCTCAATAAATTGGAAGAGGAATAGTAATCACCGGGAAAATCGTGGAAGCGGACTCGCGGAAAGGGCATTCGATTAATTAATTGTCGAAGGGCGCTCGATTCTTCCGCGCCATCGACGCTGCAACGATTCTTTTGTCATCCTCCCCGCCCTCCTTCTCCTTCATTTCTCTATCGTTTTATACCTGGTCATCTACTTCTACCGAGGAGGACAAAGGGGAGACAGGCTGAGTCTGCGACGTCTGCTTTTTAAACGGATAAAGACGCGCCATTCTAGCCGAGCGAAATTATTTTTACTTCTACTTACTCACGGGGTTGCCTTTCACGTATTTTTAGATCGGTCGCTCGTTGGTCAAATCGATTAACCCCGTGATAACAAATACCGTAAAAAAAATTCCGAGGAAACCCGAATTATCAACGCTGAACCTACCGAGCATTAAAAGTGGCGAGCATTAAATTTATTCAGATTTTCAGCGATTTCTATTACAATACTATGTGCCATTACGTTATTTTAAACTGAACTATGTAATAGAGTGCAATGAGATTAAAAACCGAGTTCTATTCAGGGCCATTCAGGCTGAAGGTAAACTGAACTAACTGTGTTGGAAGACTCCCTGTTGTCTTATTTTTGGTCTAGTGGAACTGCATTTGGAAACAATGCACGGTTTCTTGGCGACGACGGTCGAACCGACCGCGGTGCGGTTAGGTTCGGTTTAAGCCAATTTCGCCGCCGCCATAAATTCTGCTTTCCTCTCGACTTTGTTTCTTCCACTCTCTCCCTCTCACTCACTCTCTCTCTCTCTCCGTTCTCTCCGATCTATTCCGTCATATTTCCTCGTTTTCGCCGTCGCGTTGTTACAGACGGCCCCGCGACGGCCTTAAATCTCAACTTTTCAAACGGTCCGAAACTGCAACCTTCTCCCACGGCCAACCGAGAATTTATCGGGGAACGGGGTTCGCTCGCAAAATTAGCGGCGTTCGATTCCGCAAAAGTCGTACACGGTCTCGAGGAGAACTTTATGCCGACCGGCGAGCAAGAAAACGCAAGTTCGACGAGGAAACCTTCGAAAGACTTTGAACAGTTGCGCGACACGAAGACGCAAAGTTCACGGCTCCGCTTCGGTGTCTACCACCTCTATAGTTATAGCCAGACTGCGAATCTTTATGCAAATTACGAATTTCATAAGCCATTTTAACCCATTGCGCCCGAGTGGTGACTCAATACCATTATTCAAAGTATTTGTTGCATTATGAAATTTGTATCCAATAAATTACTAAACGTATTTAATGTTTTAATAAACTACTAAAAGTATTGTACGAGGTATTATATCGGTTTTATATCGATAAAATTAGGAAAATCATTCAAAGGGTTAAAGAGAAGAGATACGTGCACAGCCTGGTTATAATATTCATTAACGCCGATAAGATTCGTTGCTTTAATCATGATAAAGATAACTCGATCGAGGCTTTTCGCTACTAATCTCCTCCGGAACAGTCCATTGTGCGAGGACATTTTGAACCGCCTGATTCTGTGTCACCTGTTCGAGTACGGGCGTGTTCCTCGAGGGAGAAAATCGAAGCGAACGGATCGCGATGGCGGAAAGGAACGCGACATTCTTGCTCGCCGAACGGCGAAGGAGTTGATTTCGCGAGTGAACGGGTCTTCGCAGCTTTGTGCTCGACGCTGGTAGGGGTTGCAACTTTGAAAACCGGTGGGGGTGGAAGGGGGTCGATAGTTGCGAAGGCCGCGGCGGTTCGTTGGAAACGAGATGAAACGGCGGAGAGAGCTCGAGGATCGGGGAAACTCGTTTTCTCCGCGGACAAAGAAATTGCAAATTTTTCCCTTCGGACTTTCCGGATACGGAACCGTGGAAAACACTTGTGGACACTTCTCGGTCGTTGAGCGGGAGTGCGGCCCCGCAATTTGAAAAGAAAAAATCAAGCTCGGGAAGGGGAGGGGATTGCGTGCCGGCGACACGAGCCACTCGACGCTCCTAACGAGTATTTAATATCAGTATCTTCAAGCTGAAAAAGTGATTTTACGAACGAGAGCGCGCTCGCGGATTAATTATGCGCCCTGTAAAACAGTCCCGACCGCCGCCATCGCCGCCGTTTGATATCTCGAGTGGGTAAATACGCGGAGAAACAGCGGTAATTGAGGGCTCGAAACGTTTCGAACCAGTCCCGGCGAGTTTCCGCTTCACTTCGAACGAGAGCGAGTTTACCTGCTCGTTTTTTCTCTGTGCTCGTGCCCGCGCGCAACTCGATGCCGAATCTACGTTGCCCCCTCCGCTTCTTCCGGTCGAATGTTTATTTTATACCGAATCCTCTTGTTCAACCTCCAATTTCACCTTTCTCCGTGCACGGACTCTTATATCGTAATTAGAGTCGCATCGAATAGACTGCGAGCGTTTACGCGTTTATACCGCGAATGATTTCTGGACATTTAATCGAAGCTAACGCGTCTCTTTGTAATCCTTAAATGAAATATCGACTGATCGAATCGCTACATTTTTCAAATCAATTTCAAAAGCGCTCTCTTCGTTTCCTATATCAATGGAATTGGTCGCAAATGTGTTTTAATGATAACGTAAAACGCAGGGTCCGGACCACGGTCATGGATAGAATAAACGTGCACTCGAATACGGGTTTTCGAGCAGCGACTGCCATTTTACTCGTCGAACGCAAATACCGGTCTGCAACTGTTTAATGTGTAATGCGAAATAAAAACAGATACCGTTCTACTGACAAAACAAAACGGCGTTCTCCGGTTCGCTCGCCGGCCACTTTTTTTAGATTCACGCGAACCGAGTCTATCGACGCGCGCGAACATTTCAATATAAATGAGTGGGCGCGACGAGAGACGCGACACTCAATCGAACGTGTTCGATGACGACCATCGGAAAAGAATATTCGAACACGCGTTCGTTTATATTTAGCGTTCCGCTATTTATTCGACTCTGCAAACGCAATTTTACCGTCGACGCCTGGTCGTCTCGATTCCGATATCGAATTCGTTAACCTTCGAAGCGCGACTAACGAGTTTTCAAAGCTGCACAGATCTTTATGCAAATGTGGACTTTCATAGTCAATAAGTGTTTGAATAAATCCCAAAGCGAATAATAGGTGTACATCAGCTTCCTGCACTGGCTGAATATTTCCGACTGGATCATCCTGGTCCAAGTACGTGTAGAAATTCAGGATCAAAATTGCTACTAGAATATGGGTTGATTACCAATAAAATAACAAAGTGGATATTGTACGCACATGCTCAATATTTCCGACTCGATCCTCCCGGTTCAGCCAAGTAGGAACATCGAGCAACGTGTACCTATTTGTACCTAATTGATTCAGGATCAAAATTACTACTAGAATACGGGCTGATTACCAATAAAATAACAAAGTGGATATTGTACGCACATGCTCAATATTTCCGACTCGATCCTCCCGGTTCAGCCAAGTAGGAACATCGAGCAACGTGTACCTATTTGTACCTAATTGATTCAGGATCAAAATTACTACTAGAATACGGGCTGATTACCAATAAAATAACAAAGTGGATATTGTACGCACATGTTCAATATTTCCGACTCGATCCTCCCGGTCCAGCCAAGTAGGAACATCGAGCAACGTGTACATATAGAAAATTGATTCAGGATCAAAATTACTACTAGAATACGGGTGATCACCAATAAAAAATAACAAAATGGATTTTGTACGCACATGCTCAATATTTCCGACTCGATCCTCCTGGTCCAGCCAAGTAGGAACATCGAGCAACGTGAACATATAGAAAATTGATTCGGGATTAAAATTGCTACTAGAATACGGGTTGTTCACCAATAAAAAATGGCAAAATGGATATTGTACGCACATGCTCAATACTTGCGACTCAATCATCCTGGTCCAGCCAAGTAGGAACATCGAGCAACGTGTACATATAGAAAATTGATTCAGGATTAAAATTGCTACTAGAATGCAGGCTGATCACCGAGGAGAAATAACAAAATGGATATTGTACGCGCTTTCTATCGAGCTACGTGCACGTGCATATAAAAACCGAATCGACCATTGGGACGAATCGCGTGAAAACAGGCGAGCGTACGAAACGCGGAACGATTGTTCAGGTCGTATCGATGGAAGATAAAGCCTTCCGAGTGCTCGATATTCGTCTCGCATCCCGCGAGGAAAACGAGCAAGCGAAAGAATAATCCGGAAAAAAGGTGTTAGTCCCGCGTGCGCGGTTTCATTCATCGGCACGCACCGAGAATTGCTCTCGACGAACGACACAAGTGGAACGGGACCACGTTCCCAGGAAATTTTGCGAGCTGTGCATTCGGGATAGAATCCCGAAATGCACGAGCCTCGTCGAATCTAGGACAAAGTCGTGTCCGGTATGCAAGTAACGGTTCGAGTTCCTGTCCGCGGTGGCGTGTCGCAATCGTTGGTGATCGTTGCGATCGTTGCGATCGTTGCCGTCGTGGAACGCGTTACAATGGCCCGGCAACACGATAACCCTGCCCGAACGCCAATTCTCGCTTTACGATACCCTTGTTTTATCTCATCCGCTTTAAACCACTCGAAATTGGACAATCCGGTCGACCGAGACCGACGGAGTCTGCCGGTACCTGGGAAAACTAAAAAGCTAGCCGTATCGCACGGTCCCTCCGACATCCATTTGTCCACGTTTGAAATTTTTATTCGCTAGTTTTCCCCTGGATATATCGACCCTCTCGCGCGCCCCTCACTTTCCAATTGGTTCTAGCTCACATGTCTGGACATTTTCGACACGGTATTCCAGCGATATTTATTGGTTTCGGTAGTTCGCGCAAAAATGCCCTTGGACCGAATTAAAAGGCTTATGGACCATACGATAGAACACCCAGAGAAACCGTGTTCAATAAAGTTTTAACCCCGCGTCTACACCGGGAGGGAAGTTACAGGGTAAAGTGGAAAAGAATGGTTTTTCGCCCATTTACCCTATTTACTTGTATGTGAAATTTCTGAAAAAAATCTGACCCATGTAGACTACCCAGATACATATACCGTAATTAATTCAGATTTTTAGGTAGAACGTCCTGGTCGTGAAAAATTGGAAAATACATATTTTTACTAGAGACTTTTGTATCAGATTTGTGTATTAGCGCCGACAAACGGAATGAGGGCCCCGGAGCATGTCAAAGAGTTTCGGAGCGTGCCCTAATCTGCGAGAACGTCTCGATAGCTCTCGTCGGCTGAAATTCGCGTGAATTCAACGGGATTAGTTCGCAGCCGAGCCTTGACACGAGGTTCCAGTCCCCGGTTGTTGGAAAGTTTCGGCGATTTAGCGAGTGGAGATTGCTGCGACGCGAAACCAACTCGAGCGAAACCTCTGTGTTTGCCACGATGTTTGCCTGCCGAGGCAGCCGAAGTGTGTACACTTCGTAACGTTGCCGAAGAGTCACTTAGACGTCGGCAAAGGATCTCCGGTAGCTCAAACATATCCCGGCTCGTGTGACGCGTCCATTTTCTTGATCCCCGTTCCCGTTTGCGTCGCGAAACTTCCCTCGTCGCTTGACCGTTCCGTTTCGAACGCGTCAACGAAATTACAAAGTTGAAACAGTATTGTCGGTATCCGATGACAACGATCGTTACGCGATAATAACTCTGTCGAACTCTCGCATCGACGAAATAATAACGCGTATCGATTGGCGGACACAAACATAGTTCGCTCGAGAGAACAAACACTCGAAAACGTTGAGCGAGTCATCGTTGATGCTGTATCCTCTTTGCTGCACGATTATAGTCACAATTTCGGAATTGTTCGATAGCTATTTCAATCGACAATTTCATTTCCGACACAGTTACGCTCACTTTCTTCGTAACTCGCCACAGTTGTCCGTAAGTTTTCGCAAAATGGAGCGCCGAGCCCTTTTGTTATCAAAGACAACTATAGAACGGCTATAGTCGACAACAACCCTAACCGATTTTGGCATTAAAAATGAACCACCTCGCCGCGTGTTTGTCTGCGCATAATTCATCGCGTATCGACTCGCGTCGGCTCGAATGAAAATCCGATAACCCGTGCGATACGAAAAATGCGAGCGATGGGTGTATAGAAAAATGCTGGTTGGAGAGCGGGAAGCACAATAAAGCTGTGATCGTAATTGCGAATAAATGGGCATTGTTCGCGTTGGCAGAGGAGCAGGAAAAGGGAATAAAAGAAGAACGTAGATAGAAGGAAGGCGTGTGAAAAGAACGAGAGAGAGAGAGAGAGAGAGAGGCTGCTTAGTTATGTTGGTGATCGGAGCCGAAAGCCGAAGGAGCCATCGAAAAAGTTGAATCGGTTGCCAGCTCTGTTAGCCAGATTAGAAAATTTGATGGCGGCCACGCTGATCCAGCTCGAATAGGACGAGTTCCTCTTTGCACAAGGACTTCCAATTAAGTGGCACGACCCAATTCGAACGCTGTCCGACTGTGCGTTCAGATTCTCTTTGTCTGACGCTCTACCGAGATTGTCCGACTAAAATCGACTATACCACTTGGGTTCGCAGTGATTCAACGGTTCTCGGGACCTACGAAACACGGTCGAAGACAAACAGTCGCGGCTCGTTGTTCGCTTCGATCGGGTCGGGTAAAATTACCTCGTCCGGAGAACAATACCCTCCGGAGCCGGAGGAAAACTAAAGTCCGTTCGACGAGACTCGGCGCAGATAAACAAAACATCGGCTCTCCTCCGGTCTTAACACCACCCTTAATCCCTGTACTAATGCCTCGTCGAGCTCTTAATTCCATCTGTTCTTCCACCGCGATTTATTATTCATAGTGTCGCTCAAACGATCCGACGCTGCCTCCGGTTAATTTTCTTTTCCGTTAGTCGAATCGATTGATGCGAGGCTTCTTTTCAATTGGATCAAAGGGTCTAATTTTTTTAATACAATGTGTGTGCATAAGAGGAACGTCGATATAATCTTTAAGATCTTTAGAATCTTGTTCGAAAAACCACGAATGAATGAATAACGAGCATGGTCGCGTCTGTTCCAGGATTGGTCAAGCTTGGGGTACACTGCGTGTTGGGCAAGAAGGTGGCGATCAAGATCATCAACAGGGAGAAGCTGTCGGAGTCGGTGTTGATGAAGGTGGAGCGGGAGATCGCGATCATGAAATTGATCGACCATCCTCACGTGCTCGGCCTGTCGGACGTGTACGAGAACAAGAAATACCTGTGAGTACTCTTGCCAGAGGAGAAATTCGAGGCAGAAAAATGTACGGTGGTGAGAACAGGATTCGCGTGCCTCTTGGAAGGTCGTTGAACTTTTATTCGAAGCGTTCGCGCCACAGTGAAAATTCGTAAATAATTCGGTGATCTATTTTACTCGGCTGCAATCGTATTGTTGGCGATCGCGATTTCGTCGGGGAAGAGGCACGCGTCGAGACGAGAAGGAAAAAGAAAGCGAGAAAGAGAAGCGGACAAACGTGTTTTAGCTAGAGGAGAAACCATTGATCACGGCACGGCGACGAACAGGCTGATACACGCCTGGGAAAATACGAATGCGCGGCATTTCGACTGAAATTGCACTTTTTCGTTTCAGATACCTTGTTCTGGAACACGTCTCGGGCGGGGAGCTTTTCGACTATTTAGTGAAAAAGGGTAGACTAACGCCGAAGGAAGCGAGGAGATTTTTTCGACAAATCATTTCCGCGTTAGACTTTTGCCATAGTCATAGTATATGGTGAGTAGTACATCCTTCCGCTCCGAGACCATTGTTCTGTTCTCTTTGCTTTATTTCGCCAATGAAAACTGTAGACAGTAACAGTCCGGTTCATCGACGAGCTGAACGATTTTGAAAAACGACGTCGACGAGGGAGACTGTCACTGAATTATTTTCGCTTGCGACCGAAGTACACTCCCGTTAAAATCTCCCGTTAAAATTTACAAAATATAGGATATTTCGGTCAGATTTGATTTACATGTTCTCTACATAAGAAGAAAATTAGTAGGTACCATTTTCGTTTTATAATATAGGTTCTTTAATAACAAAAATCGTCTGCATTCAAATTCGGATAAATGTCTGGTGACTTATGGACGGGAGTGTACTAAAACTGTCCTGTGAAAGAATACCGGGCAAAAATAGAGCATGCAAGGGTGTAAAAAGATAATCAAAGGCACATGGGCATGCGAAAGGTTAAAGAAAGAACGAAAAGGTCGCGTGCCCCTGTCCAGGACGACTCCGTCGAGCGGTTTTATAATTCGTAGGACCTTGTCGTTCGTTTCACGGATGTTGGCCCTCGCGTTTAGCAGCGTTCAACGATGCCCGAGTAGAAAGTTTCGGTCGTTACGAGGGAATTCGAGGGATCGAGTTTCCACGTTCATCGAGTCGGTGGCGTGTCTGCTGCTAAATCCATCGGCAAACTTAATCCGTGGGACTGTCGCGACGTTTGTCGGTGGAAAACCGGGGCTTAGGTCCGGCCAGAGGTGTCGAAATTCCTTCCGGTTAATTTCGCGATCCGTTGGACAACTCGGTAACGGCGTGGCGATGAGAAAAACGAGGGGAGACCTACCCCAATCGAATAAATAGAGAAACGGAGCTAATTTCGCGGCGGGGACACCATGAAACATTGGCTCGGATCGATCCTTCATTCAAATTAGTCGACCCCACGGGCCACGCGACCAGCCTAGTCGATTCCAGAGACCCGATTTAGGGCAACCTCTCTCCCTCTGCTATTTTAACACACTGTCGAACGGAGGCGCCGATTGACGCCAATCATTTTCCGGACGTCGCACAGTGCGTCGGAATTCCCTTTTCTCTGGAGGAAATTCCATATCTTAAAAATTATAACTGGTACAAGAAAATGTTTCAAATAAAAGTTGTAGGGTACGGAGAAAAGTAATAAATAGACTGCGTATCTTTATGCATTTATGGGATTTAAAAATTGTCAGAAAGTGATGGAATGTATGATAAAATTCGATAGAATTTTCTACAATTTGTTGTAGATCTAGAAAGGTTGTTCCCATTAAAAATAGGATTTTATTTCATTCCGCTCTCTTAAAATTTGCATACAAAAATTGAAAATTGCATAAACATCCGCAGTCTAGCCATAAATTTTCGGGTACCCGTCCCGGCCCCGAAAAAATTTACGTTTCTTCTGGACAGACTCGCTAACAGCCTGTGCTTCTTTTCAGTCATAGAGATTTGAAGCCTGAAAATTTGTTATTGGACGAGAAGAATAACATTAAGATCGCGGACTTTGGGATGGCGTCGTTGCAACCGGCCGGCTCCATGCTCGAAACCAGCTGCGGCTCTCCTCATTACGCCTGTCCCGAAGTGATCCGAGTAAGATTCTCTGCCTCTATTCGCGAACACCATTGTTAAACGCTTGCCCCCACCCTCGCGACTACGTAACTGCTCCTATGGAAATCACTTTCCGGTCGATAATCTTGGTGGATCGTCAACCCGCTGCGAAGAAGATGAAATCCATAGGGAATCTTCCGTTTAAATCCCCTGGTAATCGCTCGGGAGGATCACTCTTTTTACTCGCCAAGTAAAATTACACGTTGGATTCCTCTTAAACCGAGCACGGGAATCAGCGGGATCCCTTCGCTCCGCGGACACTTTAATTGAGTTTAGTCTGGCATACGTGCGACCGTATGCTCCGATTATTCAATTAATCGGATTAGCGTTCGAGAAGTTTTGATCGAGCTAATTCCTGATTAATTAAGAAACCAACTCGCGATCCGAGACGATTTACGTTGCTCGGGAGATTTCAACTTTTCTGTCGCGTGCGAACGTGATCTTTCGGGAAAATTGGCTAGTTATTTCATTTAAATTAATTTTGCGTTGTAAGGGTTAGAAAGTGAATATTCCTGGACGGGACGTGAGGTCGATAAGCAAAGGCAGGGTTTTAAAGCGCGTTCTCTTCCGGCGACATATTAAAACCCGGGGGGCGGAAGAATTACGGTCTCGCCTGCTGCGAGCCGAATCCCTGGCTGAGGAATTTAATTAAGATGGAAGGGGGAGAAAAACGCGACACGATTGGTTGTTCGCAGGGCGAGAAGTACGACGGCAGGAAGGCGGACGTCTGGTCGTGCGGGGTGATACTGTACGCGCTTCTGGTAGGCGCGTTGCCCTTCGACGACGACAACTTGAGGAAGTTGCTGGAGAAGGTGAAACGGGGCGTGTTCTACATACCGCACTTCGTGCCGCCCGAGTGTCAGAATCTGCTCAAGGGGATGATCGAGGTCGATCCGGACAAAAGGTTGACGGTAAGCTGCTGCCACCTCTTCCTCGATCAGCGATCTAGACAATAAATCCTGACTGAATCGACCACCCACAGCTGGCGGAAATAAACAGGCACGTGTGGGTGACAGCGGCGGGCAAGGGCGAGCTGGAGCTCGAACTGTCCATGATGGACGTAGTGCAGACGCACGTGATTCCGTCCGTGGAGGCGATCGATCCAGACGTGTTGCAGGCGATCGCGAGCCTAGGCTGCTTCAAGGAACGGGATAAACTGATCCAGGAACTCCTCAGCCCCAAGTAAGATATGCTTGCGACAGATAACAGCTCGTTTCCGTGGGAGCTACAGAACTTCGCGTCGGAGCAAACCGTCCGCTATCCACCGGAAATTGAATATGTACTATGTAGAAAGGTCCGGAGACAGGTGTCCGCGGCCGGGAAATGTATGCTGGAAAAGTTCGTCGACCTATTTTGGATGCCGGTTTCACTCTTTCGTCGTTTTGTGCGTAGAAAACGTTGACTTAGAACGTCGGGTTCGGTGATGGTATTGTTTGCTGAAGTACGATGACTTTTAGCGGTGCCACGGTTAATATTATAATCCCGCCAATAAATCGATAAGCCGAGGGTATATAAGGAATACGCGTCCTCAGACCCTCGGCGAAGCTAGGCTACATAGCTACCGAGACGCGAGGATAACATTAATCCTAACCAAACTGGATAACGAGACTAACAAAACAGAATGGTCGGACGATCCCAGCATCGATCGTCGCGTAGACATTTACGAGAAGACAAGTGTGCCGGAGAAAATTTGGTCGGTCGGAAGGTCGTCTCCCTGACCCAGAGACCAGATTCCTGTGAGGTAGGTTGGGTTTCTTTGATAGGTTTTCTCATTGCCGTAGCCACAACACGGAGAAGGTGATCTATTTCCTGTTGCTCGAGAGAAAGCGGAGAAGACCGGCGTGCGAGGACGAGCTGGAAGTGATGAGAGGAGGCGTTAGAGGATCCGTGAGCCAACTGGAGGCCGACCCGCCGAGGAAGCGGGTGGACACGTGTCGGGTGAACGGAAGCACGGCTCTAAATCTCGGCGAGATCAGCCACGGGTCTCCGTTGACCCCGCGAAGACAGCCGAGGTGAGTTCGTTGTACAAGGTTGTACACGAAGCTTTCTAACCGTTTCACTTCTGGTCGAGTAGAACGCGTTGATGCAAAAAAATAATTCACAGCGAATTCGTTTTATAAATGACCACCGATCCGAAGGTGTAGATTCACCCTCGGAAGCGGTGACCATTACTTTTCTTGCACCCAGACCGAGTAAAGTCGCGTGTCCCCTTTCCACGGTCGAGTCTACGCGGTCGATTGCGCCGATTACTATCGCGTCTCGAGTTTCGCCGGATCCTCTATCCTCTATTCTCTATTCGGGCTTGGAACCGATCGATCAAAGTCCCGACTCGCCTAGTCGCACCTGGCAGATACCTAATGGATTGGGTTTCCGTTAACCGTGAATCGCGTTGATAGTTGATATCTGTGTCGCAGCACGAGGCATCACGCGCGTCGATCGCCGAGCGTAGGGTGCCACACGCACGCGTCTCATTCGTCGCATTCGCACGCGTCTACACCGGGCAGTTCGCCGCTGCACGCGTCGAACGCGGTCGCCGGCCTGTTGAGTCCTCATCGAGCTCCTCCGAGCTCGCACCAAGGCCAAACCGGAAGTCCTCACAGGGTGTCGGCTATGAGCAGCTTGCCGGGCAATGGCAATTCCACGAACCCGGCCATGACAGCGCCGGTCCCGGCCCTTTCCAACGTGGGAATCGAGATCAACGATGTCCAACAAGGTCAGTTGCACCAACAACTTGCCACTCTCCTGTACAACGTTTGTTCCAAGGCTGGGGTAAACATCTGTAACTTTGCTTTCGCTTTATATCCGGTGTTTCATAATTTATGGTACAAATTAGGACAGCCCAAGTCTATGGCTGGAAATAAGAGGGAAATCGAGAATAATGAAATTGCACGGGGGACTTCGTTTTCAAGGAAATTAAATTTTAATATCAGTCGAGGATTTCTCTGCAAGATGCTGTCAGCCCGTTTCGTCCCGCTGTGCGGCGATCGCTTAAGCAGTAGTTATAATAAAATGAAAGTATGCGGTGAAATAATCATTTGAAGATTATTCTTAGAAAGATGTAATCCTTCAATTTTCCAGAAGTTTTGCCACTTCAGCTTCGATTTCGCTGAATCGCTTCGATTTTGCATGGTCGAGCGTGCCACCGAGGATGGTTCTTTTTTTTATTTCTAATTTGACAGCGAAATCTGTTGCGTAAGAGGCAAAAGAGATAGGAGGAAGCGGTGGCAGTCGATTCGACTCGTTCTAAATGGAGACGTCGCGTCGGGTCCGTTGAATCGGACCGTCGCTTCCGCGATAATGGAATTTGTCCTCGAGAAGACAATGACTACGGCGAAATACGAACTCGGTATCGGGCTCGCCGTGAGCAATACGATCCATTGAATGGCGTCTAGGTTACGTTCTCAGTCACCGTGCCTATTATTCCCATTACCGTACGTATCCCGATGAAAGCTCGACGATCCAGAAAGTGTCAACCAACGATCGGTAGCCGGTAATAGGGAAGCATTCGAACGGGTTACCGATAAGATGGTTCGGAAAACGCTCGACAAAATTCAGGGTAAAACTTTAATTTTCAAAGATCATGGTCGTTTGAAGGTCATGTTATTGTACACGTCTGATTACATATCAAAAAACACCGATGACCTTCGAGGGAAAAAATGTCCATTGACACTATGCACATTACTGTATCACAATATAAATTCCCCGGTAATTCACAGAAGATTGTAATCGATCCACCGATTCGCCTTTGACGAAATTGATACGCGCCGCCACGTTTCGTCTAGTAGGTAATTCATTATTCGAAGTTTGCGCTCTCTGCGGACTTCGTCTCGAGGTGTCTACGTGTGCTCTTAACCAGCTGCTCGCAAAGACTGAGGAGAACATTCCACGGTCCCGTCCGCTCTGCATTCGAAATCGAATTACCCCCGAGTCGCATAATTCGTTTGAAATCAGTCGCCCTTCTACGCGGAAACTATAGGACAGCGCCCAATCGTTAGAACTCCGTAGGAACGACGCGTGTTCGGTGAATTGTAATTTGTTCGACTAGAAATATTTTCCCCGGATCGAAGCGATTCTTCTGTTCCGTCGCAAAACCTGCTGCAACGTGCGCGTAACTTTACTATCCAATTTCGAGCAGTTAACAAACCCTGGAATTGCTCTCACGCCCCGCGCAATTGCTTTACGAATGTAATTATCCGACTGTGAATTTGATGCATTCATTATAAAATTATGTGCAATTTAAAACAGAATTTACGAATATCACAGTACATCGCTTTCAACTCCCTGGAAGGATTTTAAAAAAGAAAGACCCTTCTATTCGTCTCCATCTCGCAATTTATGCAGAAAATTCTCGTTTCGCATAAAGAAAATATTTGCTTGTTTAAAATACGGAAGAACTTTTCCTCCAACCTGATAGTAATTAGAAATCGATGGAAAAATCTACGTCGAGTCCAGCTCTGAAATAACACGGAACTTAAGCGCTCCAAACAGAATTATAACGGGTTCAACGTATGCGCAGCGGATTATTTCGCGCAGCCGATAATTCGTGCGTTAATCGGATGATCCGAGCGGCTCGGGCTCCTGGCAGGTGTCCAGAGAGTGTTTAAACGGTGCGACGGGACGCGAGGATAAAAACTCGCCTAACAGCTACAGGCTACAGGCGTATCGGGACCCTCGCCTACGTCTGAGCACCCGTTTTTTTCACGTCCCATCTCTCGTGTCCGAAGGGGGCGGCTGTTAGTCGGGCTGCCTTTAAAAAATGCAAGTGACCTCCGCGCGCGCGACGAGCCTCCCGTTTCGCGAGCGGGAGCTCAAAGCGTAACGAGCACACACTGCGTGCGGATCGTCGTTAAAGGCACGTGGCTGTTGCACCCCTCCACGAACGTCTCTCTTTTTCTGCCCATCGCCGAGAATGGCTCGAGTACCTCGCGGAACGGAAACAACGCCGGAAACGCTTCTTTATTCGAGACAATGCGGCGCGCATCAGCTCGAACCCAGCCGCTTCCTTCCCTCTTCGACCTCGTGGAGAATCCGTAAAACTGTACACAACTCTTTCAAACATTTCATTCAATTCGTAATTCATCATTTCTTGTACCACGATTTCGATTTCATTAACCACCGTTGACCGGTTGCCTGCATAAACGCTCGATCATCGTTGATCGGTTTCAAACGAGGTGGAAACCGCAACAATTATCGAGTTACCGTTGCAGTCGCTGTCGCAGTCCGTTAGTCGAGATCCTGCGGCCGCGGTTGCTGTTGCAGTAGCTACCGGTACGATAAGAGAGACCCTTGATTTCGCAGTAGTAGCGGTCGGCGTTACACCACCGGGATCGCCGCATACCGGAGCCGGTTCCGGTGCCCATCATTGGAGATCGAGACTGACCACCATCAAGAATTCGTTCCTGGGCAGCCCGCGGTTCCATCGGCGCAAATTACTAACCAGCACCGAGGAGGTACGTACTCCGGCCGACACACAATTCTGCAGCTTTCTTTCCAATTTCTTTCTCTCGCCTAATTTCGTTTGAAAATCGTAACACACGTACTTCCCGTACTTTCCAGGTGCACCTCACGCCGGACTCCTCGCCGGAGCTCACGAAGAAATCGTGGTTCGGTAGCTTGATGACCACGGAGAAGGACGAGACGTTCACCGTTCTCGTCAAGGGAAAAGTGTTAGCCAGCGTGAAAGCCGACTTGATTCACGCTTTTTTATCGGTGAGTGGTAGCGGTTGGTGATTGGTCGCGTCCACGCAACCTCTTCCGTAGAAAAACGAGAGATCGCTTGTTGCAGATAGCGGAGCTGTCCCACAGCGTTAGTTCGCCCATGTCGTTCAAAGTCGAGTACAAGAGAGGAGGTACGGCGCCAGCGATGTTCCAGAGGCAAGTCCGCTTTCAAGTCGACATCAGTGCCATATCGAAGCAGCAGAACGAGCCGCTGTTCGCCATCACCTTCACTCTACTCAGCGGTGAGTCTCGAACTCTGTTCAAAATTTACTTCGACGTTCGGTTTGCTATTAGGACGAACGTCGGTCCTCCCTTCTTCTCTTCGTTTCGGACGAGAACGGGGGAAGCTTTCCCCCTCGGTAGGCGTGGCTTCGTTGCTCCTGGCATTGCCATGGCTGAATCGCCTATTCCGAATGTTTCTGCACGAAGGTCATAATTAGACCTCGGATGTAAATAGTAGGAAGACTGAAATTACTTGAAAACGCCGATATATTATTTCCGACTTGTTGAAATCATTATCTACTCCGTTCTCTCCGCGTAGAATGACCCGAGTAGGCGTGGCTTCATTGCTCCCAATCTCCGGAGCAATAGCGACCTGGCTCGGCGTAGCCAACGTTTTTGAAAGAGTAAAAGAAATAGAGGCTTCGAATTTTTTGCGAAAAAAAGGGATGGAGTAATGAAATCCTCTCGCGGGCAAGCCGGGGCCAACGGGAGCTGGATCGCGAGGTGGTGGCCGGCGAACGGCGCTTGGCACTTGGCAGACGTCCAAGCGCAACTAGATCGATGTTACCTTGGCGGAAGAGCAGAGGCTCCCGCGTCTTGTCCGCATGTACGCGCCGCGTATTGTATAATTTCGGGCGTGTTTCGCTTTCACTCCGCTAGATTTACGACGCGCGGCCGCTCGTCGACGGCTTTAACGAGGAAATATTTCATTCCGCGTCGGCCTCGGCCAATCAGCGACGAAGGGAATGCTCGCGCACCGCGTCATTCCGTCCGCAACCAATTATACACGGACGATGCCGAGGCTCGTTTCCTCCGACTCGGTTTACAACACGTTTTAAATGTACAGTTGCAATTCCTCGTAGTATTACATGTGCACATTGAATAGTAAGGCAGTTATAGGTGAAAAATCTTATGAGATAGATTAGCGACACCTCGTTCATTGCAAAAACATCGGACCTCGCTTGAAATTGAGCGAGTACCTAATCTAACTGCCTCCAGGAACAGAAAGTTTTGGCAACGAGGACTATACGGAGGATCCGGCGTGTTGTTCCGGTGTTTCAGGGAACATCCGTCGATTCAGAAGAGTCTGCGAGCACATCCAGTCCCAGGTCTGCTCGAGGAACGTGGGCATCAGCTTAGGAAGCCAAAGCAGACCCGCGCCACCAAGTCCACGAGCCTCGAGGAAGTTCGCCAACGAGCTGAGCGAGAGCTCCAGCTGCGGCAGCGACACCAGCGAGCGGTTGTTCCTCAGCCCGCATCCAGCTACCAGACAGGTAGTCTGTTTTAACAAGGTAGCGCATCATCTCCTTCCTCGTAGATCTCATTGCCGACCGTGATCTTCGCGGAAGCTATGTACGGAAAGGTGACGGACTCACTCTCTCTCTCTCTCTCTCTCTCTCTCTCTCTCTCTCTCTCTCTCTCTCTCTCTCTCTCTCTCTCTCTCTCTCTCTCTCTCTCTCTCTCTATCTCCATCTCTATCTCTCGCTCGTTTCATCGTTGTCCCGCGATTCAACTCACTGAACCCCACGATCCTGCTCGAACAGACACTCGACACATCTCCTCATACGTATGTAGGTACACGGCAGACACGTAGAACGCACGACAAAAACGCTTCGCGCAATGCCTTCTAGTTCTAGACAGCTCGAGACACCTGGTAGCCTGCCGTCTGTCTCGCACATCATCATAGTCAGCTTCTCGTAGAGCAGGGCCTGCGATGGAGGACTTCAGGGAACGTACTTCGGCGAGGAAGTAGTTCTGGCAAAAGTGTCGGACGCTTTATATTTACGTCGGTGATCACGAATGCGTAAAGTCCATTTTTTCTGCGCGTCAGATAGTTTTGCGAGAGCTAGTTTCCGCAGAGAAGTTTCATTGAGAGCTCGCATTGGTTTCGTACGTTCCCCCTCGAGGAGAGCGTCCGTTTAACGGCGGCTGATTCGTTGTTCGGGCCTGTTTGCAGATCGACTCGGACCTCGAATCGGACACGTCGGTGTTCGACGTGAAGTCGCCGACCCGCGAGAACGGTCGTCGGAGCTCGACGTCGACGAACAACAACAACCCATTGCCAGGGGACGCGACGCCGACGCCGGGCAGCCCGACGAAGGCGGTGCGCAGCAGCTCGGAGAGCCAGAACACGCCGGAGAAGAAGTGCGTGACCACGATGAGCGGCAACAACATAGCGTGATACTATCAGAACTTTCGTTTCGAGTTTCGATCCAGCCTGAAGAACCTGTGGGACAGTGCTCAGAGGTTCTGGTAAATTTGTCGGACCCGCCACACCGCCCCCTGCCTCTCTGCAAAACGCCGGAAACGATCCTACGAGCCAGCTGGTCGGCAGCCAGCTGAGCCCATTGGAGCCAACTGGAACCGTTGAGAACTCGAGTCTGCCGGAGAGGAGAACACCGGTTCCACGGAGAGATGAAATCGTGTTCCGAGACGGTATCGGAGCGATTCGAAGACTAGCAAGACTGACCATGATCGGAGGGACAGAGGTTCGAGATCCGCGACGGTTGAACGCTCGAGCTTCACCGCACAACATGAGAAATTATCCGATCGAGAAGCTACGCGGGAGGAGATTTATACAGGGTGAGTCACCTAACTCGATCACCTCGAATCACTTCTGTATTATGCGTTCTACAAACTGATCATCTCTACAGATGTTACATGGTATCGTGGGGACAGGGAGTGGAGGCGTTTAGCATGCAGTTTTCCATCCTCTATAAAAATAGAAAAATGATTAACGCAGCGGGTATGTTCATTGAAATATTCCTAAGAAAACCTGACTCACTTACTAATGATAACTTTGTATACCGATACTACCGCAACGAAAACGTTTTCAAGGCAATATTTCAATTAAAAAGCCTGCTAGATTGATCATTTTTCGATATAAACTGCACCATTTAAAGTCGCGTCCCCCTCGATGCCATGTAACACCTGTGGAAATAATTTTTTCGTAGAACGCATAATTTAGAAGTTGTTCGAGATGTTCGAGTTTGGTGTTTCGTCCTGTATAATCGCAGTGTCGCGGCGCGGATTCGTCTCGTTTCTCGCTAACTCGCGCCTCTCGCGTCCCGTCCGCCCAGTGATCGAGAACTCGATCCCGCAATATAGTGAAGTGCAATAGTGACGTTGTATCGGTGTACATCGGATCGTGTCGTTGTAAGAGTGTTTTACTTGGTACGTATTATTATCCTGTTGTGTATCAACGCGATTAGCCAATTTCGTTCCCGTAGCGAGTATCACGATCGACCGAACGGAGAATCGTGGAGAAGTTGAATGGGAATTGCGCTCGCGTGTCCCGGCCTGCACGAGACCAATAAACAAGGCGGACTCGCCCTTCCTCGTTCAATTCTCGATTCGATTCGACTCGATTCGACTCGAGCCAATCTTTCCTCGACTTCTCCGGGTCTCCGCGAGTCGGTTTCAGTTCTCTGTTTGTTATTATAGGCATCGATCGGTCGCGTACAGCGCGGTGCAGAACTTTCCTCATTATTTTATAATAAAAAATGTTGACAATTGAGATTCGCTTTCTCGATTATACTGTTTCACATATTCGAGCCATTTTAACGCTGAACCTGCCGAACATCAACCCCTTGCCTTTTATTACCGAGTCAGACTCGTGACGAAGAATTCGGACTACATTGATTAAACATGGATGTTATTCATTTAAACGGGAATAAAATTCTGTCCTCGATATTTAACCATTAGAGAAAATATATAGACACAAAGTAGATGTCAATTTTCTTTCTTTTCTGGAAGCTTTTGCATGATGAAGTTCGGTAGAGCTATAAAGTAAATCATAATGCAAGGGGTTGAAAAGCAAGTTGCCTTGTAAAAATTGCAAGATTACGTTCATTTCGATTTTGTAGAATTTTTATTGGCGAGCCTGAGTCACTTTCAGCTCGTACGAATGATTTTGAAAGTGATGCAGCACGCTGTAGCCGTGCGAACGCGATCCGTCGAACGACTTTGTTGAGTATGCGTTAAGTTTCGTTAGCGCGAACGTGTCTCCTCGATTATTCTCGTGTTCGTCGGATAGATCGAACGAAGGTGAAAGAAACACGTGGATCGTCGAGCAGCCGGACATGCAGCATGCAGCATGCAGCATGCTTTTACGCGCGAGAGCACACGCCGAACTCGATTCCCAGGCCGCCTTAAAACGTGCAAGGTAGACGAGCAGTTAGAACTCGATGCGAACCGGCGTCACCGGGTCTTCTTGCGTTCCTCTCTGATCGCGAGCGCGGTTTTCCCGGGGAGAACAGCGAGAACGGAAAGTCCGGGGCAAAGTATCGGCGACCAATTGATTAAAGTTTCTTCAGCGACGCTATTTTTACACCGTGCCGTGCCCCACGCGGCAACCATCAAACTGTTAGGAGGACGCGCGCAGCTTTTTCACGATACCAGCGCACTTTCCGTTTTCACCCTCGCGAGACCTGGCTTCGTTTTACCGAGACCTCGCATCGACTCGCCAGACCCCTTTCGACGAGGATCTCGTCGTTCCGCTCGCGAAAGTACGCTAGCCGATGAATTAAAAAATTTATTAACCCTTTGCACTCGTTGCTATTTTAACTCGAAAATGAACAATTTCTTTCGACCTAGAATAATTCCATTTTATATGGTTTTTATCTTTTTTCGGATATTAAATTGAAATCATACTTCACGGTAATCGATTAGTGTGACGCTTTCGGAGACAGGACGACGAGACCGAGCAGAGTGTTGTAATCGAATTAGCAAGGTATCGAAGACGACAGACGCGCAGAGGGGAGAGAGAAAAGTGTTTAACGGAGTAAGGGGAAAAGAGAACGAGAAAGAGATGAAAATTCACTCGCGGCGCAACGATCGCGTCGAGAGATTTATTTTTTGCACGCACGAGGATAAAAACATTTCAAAAGACTAATATATATGAATACAAATACGAATATAGATATATATAAATACATGGAAGGGGAAGAGAACAGATATATATCCGCGCGTACACGTATAAGTAGGTAGGTTTCAGCGACGAGCAACGCGTTGCGGCGCGTACGGCTTCTTGTCTGCTTCTTGCGCGAAAAATACCATAACACGGGTGTAGAAGAGCGAGGGGTTTAACCGAGAGAAGGAGACAGCTCGATCGGTGAAGATGGGGAGGGAAGATCTGGACGTTGGCGGAGAACGATAGGATCTTAGGCGTTTCTAAACCGTAGCGTAGAGAGGTAAGCGATAGTGCGCAGAGTATACTTATCGTACGTGTTCTTCTCAAAACAAAAGCAAAACGACAAAAAAAAAGAAAGAAAGAAAGGAAAAAGACACACCCCGAACAGACATATCGCGGCAATTGTCCCCGGCTTCTTAGTGGAACGACGAACGCGAGCAAAAGAAAATTGTTGCAAAACGTAACCCGCTGGCAACCGACGAACTAGCACCGTTTTTTAACCGAAGGCTCGTTATAGACCTAACGTGAAAAGTCGAATCCTGCCGATCGTAAAGAACGTTCGGGAGTCTGCTCGCGAAGCAGAGTCCGGCGTGAACACGAGAACCGACTCTAGCACGTAAACGCCCCCGTAGCTGTAGTTTGTATCGTTTTTCGTTTCGAGCGTGTTTTTTCCCGCGGTTCTCGAATCGGCCAGAAATCGAGAGAGAGAGAGAGAGAGAGAACGTGGCGCGTGTTCGAGCCTCGAGTGCGCTTTGCGAAGAAAAAAGAAAGGAGAATGACAGAGTAGAAACAAGTAGAGCCGCCTACGACAACGAAATCAGCGTCCGCGAAAACAGTCGTTTTACGGTTTCTCCGGTTCGGCGATTGCGTCGCTTGTTCCTCGACGAGTAGTTCCAGTCGAGCAGACTGATTCGAGTCGAGGATTCTCGAGCTGTGTCCACGTAGCTCCTCGTCGGTCGAATTCGATGAGAAAGTGGGTCGTTACCACCTCGACGAGATTACGAGCGGCGCAAAGGCAACGGGGAGCGGTAACGAACGTGGACACGGCTTTACAGGTGGGCTCGTTAATCCTCCAACAATTTGCCGGCATTTCCTAGACGCATCACGCTATACATTCGTCATACTTGGTCAAATGTGATCGTCGTCTGCGTCTATCGGTTACGACGAATGGAGTATACGACGCGTTTAGGAAATAGGCGAGAGGATTCGATCCTCGAACATGTCCGCTCGAATCAAAAGTCGCCGAAGGCGCCCCGGACGCCTTCCACACGTTTCGCTTTAGGTAGACCGCGCGCGATTTCTTCCTAGATGCGGCAGAATCGAGCCACCGAGAGCCAGATCCACGCGCCGTCTGCACGATCGCGATGGATCTCGCGATCTTGTGAAACTAACGCGACGAGATCGACGAGGCGAGTACAGCGACTTTCTTGAAAACAGCAGCTCGGCGAGCAAGCTCCCCGGGATTCGGTGTGGACAGAGCTTGTTCACGTTTTCGGTAGCTGGTCCCTCGAATGGACGAAACATTCTCGGCAATAATCCATGGGTTCTCTCGGCCCGTTCTCTCGCAACGAACGAGATTCTTGCACACTCGCTGCTTCTTCCTGGGAAAGGCAGCGGTGGTGGCAAAGTCGGAGAACTCTCGATCGCACAACAACGGGAAGACGAAGCCCTCGAGCTGGCTAACAGGGTAACTTGAGACTGTGTTCGCCTCGTCGACGGTTCGCCGGAGAGAGAGATTGGTGGGCTTGGTGCAGGACGAGCGGAAGTCGCGAGCGGAAACACGGCTCCTCGTGATCAAACCGAGAGAATCGGGAGTCGAACGAGGAGGCGCGCCAATCTAGTTAACTATTTTTCGACTATGTTACCGTTGAGACGGCGACGAGGGGAATCGTGGGTTCTCGGTGCTCGTTCCAAACGATCGGCTCCGAGATCGTCGCGAGCGTAGGTAGGAAAGGGAAACACACACGGGAGTAGTCGCGGCCGATTTTCAGAAAGTTACTCGACCTCTTACCTCGTTGTTTGTACCGAAGCATTCCATTAAGAAGCTTGCAGCTAGAAAATAAGGAGGTGACGGCGCGAGACGTCGCGTCGTCGCGCGTAGAGTTCGTAGGGAAATAGGGGTAACGAAACAGGGACGAACGTGAGATGGATCGTTTGTTCTTAGAGACGAGATCGGTCCAGAGGATCGTGGATCAACGCCGACGACGATGTGGGTGGGAGAGGATCGCTTGCGTGCGAGATGCGAGAAACTGTGACCCGATAAAAGCGCGTACGAAAACTGACCCGTAACAAGTATACAAGCATGGATCATTGGGCGCGCGGAAAAATTCCTAGACAAGGAATCGCCCGAACAGTTATGTTAAATTCCGCGTAGGCATTTTCCGAGCGAGCAACGATCTATGCGTCTATTTCTGCGCGGAATTTGACTACCGTAGAACCGCGAAAAAAGGGGTGGGGAGATCGAAAGCGGATGAACTTGACGGGAGGAGAAAATTGTTGGATAGTCGAGACGAATCTTTAGTACCGTACGCGACGCATACAGGACACAAGCATGCACACACAAACACACAGACACGTACACAAGCGCGCCACGCAACGCCACACTACCTTATAAAATTGAGATTAGACGTAAGCTTGCGGTTATCTATTTACTAATTGCGGATTAATAATAAAACTACTCGTATGACGTAAGTAGCAGAACTCGATCGAGGAGGGAGGGAAGGGGGGAAGAGATAAGGAAGGGAGCGATAAGGGATCGTGGAAGACGAAGGAAGGACGAGGACGCGAGAGAAACAAATTACCGGCCATACTAAGCTAGGATTTTATATCGTGCGAATTTATGGGTGAGGAGAGAGAGATATGCTTAGAGTACATTCGGCGAATACTCGAGTGAATGGTGAACGGTGTGCCCGGCGAGTATCAGATACCTCGGGATACCGCTTCTTTCTGTCTCCTGTTTTTCCGTTCGAATTCTCGCGCGCATACACGGCTAAGCTCTACGGACGATCAACAATACTCGCTAATCCCTCACGTGTCTCCGATTTATTTTTCGACTCGCTTTTGCGTGATCCGTGCTCGTGTCCCTGGTCGCGCGTTACTCGACGATTCTCGTTGGGATCGTCGGGATCGTCGGGATCGTCGGGATCGTCGGGATCGTCGGGAACGGAGATCAAATAGATTTTCGAGGAAACGGAGAGATGATCGTGCGACCAGAGACCGCGCGCGAATGCTTTCCCGGTGAACGGAGACGGGCTTGCGAGCGGAACAATGTCCGCAGCAACAGTGTCCCCTTGACTGGGCATAGAACCGTAGGATTATACAGATTCCCGACACCGTATCCTTAAGGCATTAAGCTAGGCAGATAGAGGAGATTTTTATACAATTTATAAGGCGATTTGCAATCGATTTCTTTGTCGCACGTTTACTTGTTGACGTTCTGTTACATAGACACAGGCACAGGCACAAGCACAGGCACGGGTACCCGCGAGCGTGCACAGCGACAGCCTCGCTCAAGGAATCCAATTAGCGGAATTAAAACGTTGCGCAACGCATTCGAATAACGTTATCGTTTTTTAGACGATCGATCGGCTCGACGAGAGGCAACGATCGGTACGCACTTCGAGGCAGTGATCGGACATCGGTCGAGTACAACCGAGATCGATCGATCCGATAGAAATGCACCGAAAACCGCAACCTGTCCCTTCAACCACACGCACCGACCCCCCTTTGAAGCAATCGCTGAAGCTGTTATGAACAACCAAAATGTACCAGGCTCTCTTTCCTTATATTTTCAGATTCTGATGATATTTTTACCCCGGTTTCGGTTTCGCTTACTCACTCCGTCATAAATGCTTAGAATCCGCAGTCCACCTATAACGATCTGAAACGGTTTTCGTGTACGTATCGATTCCGGAATGCATTCGACGGAGATAATGTCCCTATCGAACGAGCTGAATTGTGATTGGAACCGATTCCACGGTAATCGCGAGACGATTATCGGAACCATCGCAATCTGTAGCTGTTCCGCTTCGTTTCCAGAGGTTGTTCGCAACCGTTGTTATTTCGATTTCGAATCCCAAGTTCGAGGAGTCCTCGCAACGCTCTTGTCCCTCGCACGGATACGACTTCGATACGAAAAAGCAGTCCGAGTCGCGGCAATAATAGCGCCATTACCCGTGGAAGCCTTAAAAAGACTTAAAAAGGTCCCTCAGGAGGAAAGCTCTCTTTTCCGGGCGGACGTCTGTCTCTCGAACCGAAGCGGCTGCATCGTTGCAACGCGTTGGTGCATCGCCTACCCGAACGTACATTCCCAACGGTACACGGTGTTCCGAGAGATAGAGGCCAGCTGGACAGAACTATATCTTCTGCGTTCTTCGACGTTCTCTCAAAAAAAAAGCACGCGCCTCGTACAATTTCTTTGTGCCGAGAACTGGAAGCGAGCGCCATTGTTCCTGTTCCACTTTTCAGTCCGTAACGATAAGTGCGATTGCAGCAGAATCCTCGTCGGCGACACTACTCGTACGTTCGAATTGAACTCGGTCGATTAATCGATTCGTATCCGATCTATTCTCGCAATATATTTCGACTTCTTTTAACCTTCGGTTACTCGCGCTCCACCTTCTGCAAAACTGTTCACATAGAACTTTACACGACTCCCACGTAAATAAATTTTGATTGAATCAAATAACTACTTCAATGCAAGATAAATATTTGTTAGCGAAGTCGACACCTGTGTTTATACTTGTGAGACTGCAAGTATTATATGCGAGTAATTAAAAGTTAATTGTACACGATTCTGCGAAGAATACGAATCGTGTCGTTCGCAAGTTTTCCAGCTGGAGCAACTCTTCCGTGACCTAACATCGGTAGCATTGTGAACAAGCTTTGAAGTTTGCGGTTTGTCGCGCCATGTAAGTTTGTTGTTTCAGAAGAGGGGGTGTTATTGGCGTTTTCTTTTTGGAATTTTGGATTTTGTCCAGCTGGAATGCACTGTTCGGAGTAGCGTGCGATGGTCGCCGGAGGTTCCAAGCTATATCGATCGTTATCGTGCTTCTGACGCATTTCGAGAGTCCTTCGGTGCGGGCGTGTCCGGCGTCTCACCCGGAGGATCGCGGTCAACAAAGAGGACGCGTGTGTCTTGGCCATCGACCGGTCCATTCCGTGAACGTGGACGAGGACGAGCCGATGCTCGCTTTGAGCCAGCTCACGCGACCCACCTTCCCCAGAACCGTGCTAATTACCACGTTGGCTAACGTTGTTTCCGCACTCTGCCGCCCGTTGGCCAGAACAGACCCTTTCTCTCTCGCTCTCTCTCTCTCTCTCTCTCTGTCTGTCTCTCTCTCTCTCCCTCTGGCAGCCTCTCGAGCTCGGCAACTGCTCCAATTAGCTACTCGCTATCGCCCTCGGCCTCATCCAACGCGACGCAAACGGAACACCTCCATCCCGCAACGATCACCCGCTTCGCCTTCAAATTTACTTATCGGCTCCCAGAAGCAGAACCAACGCCCTACAGGCAGGGCTTGAAACGGGCCCAAAAATAACTGTTTCAAACTGTTACATTTTGGAGACCGATACTCTAGAATTTAGTGTTTTCAAGCCCTACGTAGAAGTTTCGCACTCGACATTAACCCTTCCACAGACCAAATTCACCTTTCTATTAGCCCTTTGCTGAAAACAGGATGAATCTGATCTACAAAATGGTGAATTTCGAGTGCACCACCTGTTTCTTGGATTCGGAGACACTTCGATCGAAACAGTTTTCGCGCCCCGGAGCACGTTCATGCCGAAGCTGCGATAGAAGCTAACGGAGGATCGTTTCGGTGGAAATACTGCAAGAAAAAGGCGAACGCGACGGAAATATGACGCTGACGATCGTCGAAACGTTTATTGCCGGAAGAGAAGCATCGCGTCGTCGAGATACGGATGGCCTATTCTCGACATTTTTTCGTTCGAACTTTCTAACTCGCTTTTGTGTGTTGGGACAGGTTAGATCGTATTTCTACGCTTCGCTCTGTCGTCGCAGCTTCGAGATAAACGTACTCTCATCCCTCCGACCAACGAAACTGGAACAACGTCTTTGAGATCGCCGGTCTTCTTTTGTTTCCCGACACAGTTATCGATTACAACGACACTCCGTTGTCGATTCGAGCCACCCCGGACATCCTAACAATGCGTTCGACGCTTTGCCGCATTCGGCTGTTTCACGTTCGTTTGGTTCGATTCTACAGCACCAATGGACCGAATATGTCAGATCTTCCTTCATCGTTAATTTTCTACAAATTCGTCTTCTTCCGTACTTGCGGCAGATTTACGTTCCAGTCGATTTCCTCATTTTTCTAAAAATTGCTACACTTGGCAGCGAGCTACGTCCAATCGTGTACACTGGGGACAACGTGTTGCCAAGCCTCGACCATTTCGCTTCGCCTCTGTTACGCGTAATCTTGGCAGAATGATTCCTCGGTGGATAGCGACCTGCGATTCGGCTCTCGATCGTTCCAAGACATTTTCGCGGCTAAATATTATAGTTTAAACGATGGACGGGGGAGAGGGAGGGAAGCGAACCTTACGACGATACATGTAGAGGCTTTCAGGGTTGCTTCAGCGATCCCGTAACACGCAGGCATATATCTCTAGGAGGGAGGAGACGCTTGAAAATCGAACCGTACACGAGGGATCCACGAGTCGTGTCTCGTGCGAGCGAGCTTCGATTCCGCGAGCATCGATTAAGTGTGTTTCGTGTGAAGTATTTCACTGTGAGCATCGTCAACGGTATCTAATCCCCGCGAAACACGTACCAGAGAACGACGAAGTTCGAAGCTGTGACTCCGGGCTCGAGATTCTTGAAAATATTCTAAACCGCGAAAAAACTGAGCGTCGCGACGCGCATCCCGCATCGGTATCGAGAATCTCCGTCGAAACCAACGACGGAGAGCGTCGTCCGGATCTAATTGATTCACCGGTGTTGCGAAACGGTTCGCGAGCTCGAACGCGTTTCGAACACGCGTGAACGTTGTTGAATCTTTTCAAGTTTTCCAACACCATTTTTATAGTTGTACAATGTGTGCGAGCTACTTCGAACCACGATCGCGGATTAATTAATTCGAAAACTTGCGAGGGAAGGGGGGAATAGAACGATCGTCGCGGTTCGTAACTCGCGAGCGCGATCGTCGACGTTGTTACCAACCGTCGGTAAGAATGATCCCGCTCGCGTGAGTACGCGCACGCGCGTCGGCATTCCCGAGTGAAACAGTTCATATCAAAGATACATAATCAGTATGCCAATCAACGCTTTGCGGTCCGTCAGTTTCGGTGCATCGACGCCAGAGTTCGGAATCAGAGTCAGAATTCAAATTTTTCATACGATCGATCGATTAATGTTTGCGAGCGAAAAACAATATCACAATTGTTTCCTCGAGTCCGACCCGATATTATAGCACAAGCGGTTGATCGTTAACTCTATTTACCGATCGAGTATGATCCGATGAGATCCGTTTTGTCGTTTAAATTGTAACTTGGATAACCAGAAAGTTTTCCCTTTCTCCTATGTAATCCAGTAGATTTGGCCGAGAAAATGCCAAAAATCGAAGTTTCCATTCTAGGAGATCAGTGGTCCAGAAGTTATGAGCGTTTAAAGTTGGTTAAACTTCAAACACTCATAACTTTTTAACCACTGATCTCCTAAGATGGAAACTTGGATTTTTGGCTTTCTCTCGACCAAATCTACTGGATTACATAGAAGAAAGGGAAAAATTTCTGGTTACCTAAGTTACAGTGCAGCCGTTTTATCGGTTAAATGAAAAATTTGATGATCGATTGCAATCGATTCGCTCTGACACGAATATACTCTGTAGTGTTACGGGTTTATTTATGCTCTGAAGGATTACGAAGGCTTTTAATCGGTCGGCGGACCGCAACGCGTTCGAGGATCCCAGGCGTACAGCGATTCGATTCACCAGTTGCGCGTTGTATGTACCGAGTATTTAGTAACGTCCATGACAACTGACAATAACGGCTGTGAGTCCGATAACGTTTTTGTCCCGAAAAAAAAAGTAATCCTTGTTGTAACTTGTCAGACCTGTCCGCGAGTGGAGTCTCTAACGCGATATTGTTCTAGCCTAACCCCTCGGTACGCACAGTTTTCGGTTCGTACCGAATTTCTTCTATATCGTATGTAACCTTGAAAAAAAAGACGGGGGAAAAACTGCTAATCGAAAATAGAACGATTTTCGTCAAGCGTGCAAGTGGAGGGGGGAAGGAAGAAATCATTTCCAAATAGGGGTTGGAACGGTTCTGAATAGGCAGCGGATTTTATGCATTTATGACAAAAATGAATAGGTGCAATTTAAGACAGTGAAAATATTAGAAGAATTTAGAAATACTATTATATTATTGTCAACCTATTAAACGTATTAGAAAGGAAATGAATTTCTATTTCATCCAGTATGTTGCAGTTTAGGTAGAAAATTTTTATTTTGCATACAGATCCGCTGTCTATAGTAGGTCCCACGAGAGTCCATAGTCACGTAAAAACCAGTTTTCGTTCGTCATTGCGCATCTTCGCCCTAATTGGTCATACTTCCACTCCATACGCCCAATGAAAGTAGGGAGTGCGTAGTGGAGTGAGAGTTGATTGGCTCGTTGCGCCACCCAGCGCCACCTCACCGACTTACGAGATGCGCGACGCGACTATGGACTCTCGTGGGACCTATTTTAGTTATGAAGAACCGAAACGATGTTATAACTGTTACGAAACTATCGGTTACGATTCTATAACTGTTATTTTTCGGTTCTGGATTTCAGATAACAGTTACAACATTTTTTCGCTTCTTGTAACTGTTTAAAGAACCGGAATCGATATCATAACCGTTTTCAACCCCTGTTTTCAAAGGACAGCATTCGTTTTGAACGAATTACACCGTGCATTATACAACGCCGATCAACTACGATAATATGTACCGAACACGCATCGGACCGATTGTTGCAAACCGTTTCGCTATACTCGCCTGTGCAAACTTCTGTTCGATTTGAATTGCTTCCGGTGGAAACCGGAACACCCTGACCCAGTGTCGAGAACCTTGCCGATTTTACGATTCTCAAATACCAACGTTAATAGATTCTCCGAAATTCTTTAACCAACCTGCAATCGGTATCTTAGTATCTTTCTATATCTTGCAAGCCCCGTAAAGAAAATTGAAAATTGAAACGTTCATTTTCTGACAACGATGCTGTCGTCACGGATCGGTTTCCACCAGGAAATAAGGAAGAGGAAAGAAAAAGCAATTTTGCCGGTCGATATTACCGGTGCATGCATACTACAGCAATGACTTATGTACTTACCGCGTGCAGCCGATCACGACGAAGTTATGGAATACTTGGCGCTTAATTTGCAAATGAAGATTACGACCGGTGCGAATAGTTACGTCGACTCGAGTGTCACGGATTTTTCGCTCGCGAAAATGAAGGTGATTCGCGGAACGCGCCGACCGCGGAACACAGATTGTCGAACGACTACGTGAAATATACTACTCGAGTCATCCGAACGCTAACTGTATCGAGTAGCCGATCAAACGATAGTTATTCTATGAACTTCCTATACGGTATTTCCTATAAAAGAAAATAAGTGCGCCACTCGACCGACGTAACTGTAAATTGGACGAATCCTACCACACCACTTTTTCAAATAAACAAACGTTTGATCGTGAAGTTGACGGCACCGGAAATTGCCAAACTAGTCTTACCTCTGAGATCTACGAAAAAAAGAGAGAAGATTCAAATTCAAATGATATTTTTCGTTTGTATTTCAAACGGTTTCACGTGATCAATATTTTGCTTACAATTAGCTAAATTTAATCGATTAAGAATAATCCTAATAATAATAAAAGTAACCATAATGATGATGACGATGATGATGATTGTAACGTTGTGTTTACCACACATACAAGATAACAGAATATAATAGAAAGTAAAAAGTGTCAAGAATAGTAAAATAAGAATAAGGTAAACGTATAAGTACAATACATACAATAAATGAAATAAAAAGAAATGAAGAAAACGGAAGTATCATCTGGCAACCGGAAACGCGCAACTTCACGGTGATCCGTTGATTTGAATTTGAGAATTTCGGCGGGATTGGCCGTTCGCACTTAAATTCGATGCACTTGCGATGAACTATTTTTTTACGGAAGAATAAGACGAAGAAAAGATCCTGCCCTGAAACTCCCTGATTCCGCGTAGCTGATGAAGTTAGCCTCCTTTCATTTTAAAGCGTGAATCATTTCGATTTTTGGAACCACGGCAACGGTGTACGCGTATTGCGATTTGAGTCTCAAAGACCCACAAACGAATCGAGCGATCTTCTTTTCCGGAGACTTCGAATAAAATTTTGTTTTGCGACGAAAAAGAAAAGAAAAGTATAAGAACAATGGAACAGTCGTTACGTCAACAGACATACAACAATCGATACTGATCGCAAATGTTTCGTTCAATTACGCATTACATTACCGAGTAATTTCAGTGATTCGAATTACTATTTGTATAGGTTACTTGAAGCGAGCTACAAATACAGTGTACAGTTATTGTACTAACGATTACTACTGGTACTTGTCACGCAATGACTATGAATTATTCTGTATTATTATAAAATATATCGTTAGTTTTCAAGGCAAACGAATAAACACGAGAACGGTGGGGAGAGAAAAATTGTAACATATTTGTTGATGGCCAATATCAAATATGTATAAAAGTAATAATAATGCAACATTACTAATAAACAAATATTACTAAGTTCTTTGTCGAATTTCATATCCATGTCACGACGCGACGTACAGTGGGCCGAACGGCAATAATTCTAGCGACGAATAATTCAAATAATTACAATTGTAATTCAACGATTAAACGTGCGAACTTACAAAGTCATGAATATGGATATTAATAATATACACAGTATGCTGATGAACCACGTATATATATACTATAAGCATAGTTGTACTTATTTACGTTAGAGTTTGTCGCAGGTCGCAGGACGATGCCTTGAAAAGGTTGATCGTGCCTTTCAGATTCCGGCCATTAAAATTTTCAATTGTCAAAAAATGCCGAAACGCGCGTGTCCGTTCGAAGACGATTTGCCACCGCAGTTAAAAGTGCACGTGGGTCAAAAGCATGTCGATAACGGTGTTTGCCGAGAGGAACGAATGAAAAGTGTTTATGGTACAGAGGTTATGACACGACAACAAGAATCGTACGAAACGTTCGTGTAGAAATTGATTTTTTCGTTGTTTTGTACAGGTAGAACGATGGATTTGTTAAAGGAAGGTGTTAAATCGCTGTCTCAAAAATTAAACTCGTCCATGGACATGAACACGACCGATTTCCATCTACCAAAAGTGCCGTCTCCTCGTAAAAATAAACAAGAACGTAATCCGAGACAAATGGTGCTAAACAGTAAGTTAGAATTATTAGGAACGGATAAAGCTATAAAGGTAAGCTGTTCATTTGCTTCTCCAAAGATTTCTCTGGTTTTGTTCAACAGAAATTTCTTATCCAATCTAATTTTTATTTATACTGTATTTTCAAGGATGTTCAACCGAAATATGATCTCTGCGGATGCACTCGAGTGATAGATCAAAACACACGTAATAAATGTTCTTACTGCGATCAAGTTTTATGCAATTTCTGCCTGTTCGAATGTATCAGTTGTTTCGAACTGTTTTGTCAAAATTGTTCTTTGCCAGTGTAAGCTATTTATACATGCTGAAAATATTTCTATCGAATGAAAGTTTGCGACATTACGAAAGTTCATTTTCATTTAATTCGTTTCAGGTACGATCACGAAGAACGAAACAAATGTCTTAATTGTTACAAATAATTTTTCGAATATCAGTGTATCACCTTTTTGTGGTCCGTATTTATATCTTATGTTATTCTTATTTATGTGGTTTTATACAATTCAATGTAAAGCAAAAGAAAATTAAATTTGTATGGTTTTATATTATGCAAAACAGAAAATGTACGTGTGAGAACTTATATACCATACCTTTGTGTTCATTCCTACTGATTTTTTAATAAATGCAGCAGTATTACGTAAAAGAAGTTTCCATCGGTTTCCTACCATGGCAATCATAGGGATAACAAAAGACTGTCGAGTTTATTTTAGCAAAACATTCATGGAATGTTACTATATAATTTTGGTAAATCTTGAACGATCTCAAATATCAATATTTACTTCATTTATTTCGAATGCGCTTTATCAGCATGGGCGAGAAAAGGGATAGCGACGATCGGTTAAGAAAATAAATATGTCAGCGTGAAGTAGTCACTCTCACGTGGGTCGTTCTGAACTACAGACTATAAACGACGAGTGGTTTCTGAAAGGTAAAGATCGTGGCATAAAGGAAAAGTGTTATAGAGAAATACTTCGTTGTTTCTGATTAATGCACTTTGAAAAATTGTTAACAACTTTTCCTCGCAGTTTCTTAATTCGCGGTATATTTGTGTGCACATTGCAAAAACTTGGAAACTAATTATTTTCAAATGAAAGTGTTTTTAATCAGTTATTCGAATTTATACATCTGTACTGATCTTTTAATTTTTCTCAATTTAGATACAACATGATTAGGAGAAAGAGAGAATTCAAGGAATCGGCACCGGTCGGTAAAAATAAGAAAGCAAGAAATGGTGACAGCTCCCTGAAAAATGACAACAGCTTGGTAAGATATAAAAATATTTCGAATTGCAACAGTCAAAAACACGTGCTAATTCATTCGCAGATTATTGAAAGGAAAGTGAAATGTCGAAAATCTTCGCCGCAATGTAAAATGATAGACTTGAAAGAAAACGTGAAACCTGAAGATACAGAAAATAAACAGACATCTGAGAATTTCAATGTATTGACGGAACATAATAACAATTCTTACGAATGCCAATTCGAACGATTAAATCTGATTTTAAAAGAGTCTTCGCATTGTCCAACACTTACACAAAACGAGCTGAAAATATTGTTTATGAAGTACAAGTTAGATGGACATTTTGAAGCAAATAAAAATTTGCCATTTTATACCGCTTTTCTAAATAATCAACAGAATAAAATTAATTACGGAAACAATTTTTATAAAGAGGCAAGACATACACCTACTGTCGATACACAGTATTTATACTGTAGAGGCAATAAAGATACATTCGATAATTTGTATTACAATAATTCTAATGGAAATCAACAGAATTTCAATTACAATACGTACAAACATCCAGAAAACTATACCAATGAAATCTATGATTATTTTCCAAGCGGTTCAGCAAACATGGGAAATAGTTTTCCAGAAGCACACAATGGTTTCGAATTTGAAAATAACACTTTCCCTTATAACGCTCAATATAACGAACATTTTCAAAATATGTCTGAAAGTTCACAACAATGCAACAACACAATGCAATATTTCGATCAGCCATGGAATTTAAATATTTCTAAGGATTTTCATGGAAAAGATTGGGATAGTAATATGTCTTTACCAAATAGGAACGACAATTATCAGTTATGGAGAAGCGAAAATTCAGACTGTATTCCTGAAACTACTAATTCTGAATGGCAGTACGATGTAAAGAATCATTTGGAACCACATGTTTGGAATATGCATAGTCCGAATACAAATTATCCTCCGATGAATAATGAAAATTTCGATCTCGCCACTACTATTAACTATAAGGATCGCATGCATCAAGATATCAATACTAATACTTCAGACTCGTTGGTTGCATTGAATAATTTTCCAGACCCTATATCGTTTCTTTCATCTTTTACGGATGTTATTAACTAGTATTTTTAAGGCATTTTAATTATATTATTATATTTATTTTTTTTATGATTTTGCAAGGATATAAAAATTTAGTAAATTAATTAAAATAAGATTATCATAGTATTTGCATGTATAAAATATTTACTATACATTAATATACAATTTTAAAAATAGAAGTATATACATAAGTTTAATAGTTTCCTTTGGGGAAGATAAAAAATATATTAAACATATGTGTATATGTATACTAAATTCTTAACACAACAAATTAACATGATCATGTAAAAGATGCTGTACACGAATACTTATTTTTGGTTATAAAAACGTTGGATTAGATCTTTATGAAAAATTATGTTCTTACTGTAAAAAACATTTATAATGGATGAAAAGTACAATCGATCGTGATTATGTGAACATATTCGTCAGTCTATCAGTTTTACTTGCAAATAATGTATTTAAAGATTTTTTTTAAACTAAAATTTAGATAACTGTAAAAAATCTATATACTATTATGTATTCATAACAAATGATACATGTTACGTTGCGCTAAGCTTCGTGGGTACTTTAAGTCTTATGTATGTATTTGGACCAATGCACGGTTCCCCATAAACTTTTAACTTGTATAACATCGTTCAAAATACTTTCCTGCGTATTTAAATATAACAAGGTCTTTCAACTATACAAACTAATAACTACATTTCGTCT
Source organism: Lasioglossum figueresi (assembly GCA_028455805.1). Classification (NCBI taxonomy): domain Eukaryota; kingdom Metazoa; phylum Arthropoda; class Insecta; order Hymenoptera; family Halictidae; genus Lasioglossum; species Lasioglossum figueresi. The sequence goes on along the minus strand of CM052200.1, from coordinate 9,283,100 downwards.
AATGTAAACTTCATTAAGTACAAAAGTATAGCGAAAGATAGAAAATTATATAACGAAATTTCTTTCTGAAAACCCAAAGATATAAATATCACAATGTTAGTAATGACGTAGTTCAGATAAAAGAGATAAATTATTTTACTGTATAAAAGTACCATTCTCCTTTTTTGCAACAGTCGCACTTTTGGCTTTTAGTATTAAAAAAATTATAGTACAGAGTAAGTCAACAGAAACTTCTTAACTAGAATAACTTGTCTTTCCCCAGCGCTATCAAAAAATGTATTTAAAATATTTCTTGATATAATCAATAAAAAACGAGTTATTTTAAATAATAGTTCTTATCAGATGACTCTGTATATCTGAAACTGTACGTTCCGTAAGTTATTGTCAAAGGAAATGTGTATGTATAGGTCAATTATTTGAAAAACATATTCTTACAAATTATAGAGGCGTTATGTTTGTAAGGTCCTTTGGGTTTTTGCGATAACCGGAGAAATCCGTTACTAAATCGATTTCGTCTATATCCTCACTGAGAAGTCGTCCTTCTACATCGTCTTTAGATCTTCTGAACAATCTGTAATGTGATTTATTTATACAAAATAATGGTTAAACCGAATGCGAAACGATTGAAGCACTGATAGATGGATATCAAATATGTATTACCTTATTCACCATACAAGACAGTTCAGTTTTAATATTTGAATATTGTGCACCTACACCTTATTTTCTACAGATTCAATTAAACTATGTACATGAATTAGTCAAGCCTACTTTAACATCAATACTACCAGCTGGAAGCAAATAAAGCGTCTGTGCTGTTCAAATAGTGTAAAAAAGAAAAAATACACAAGGAAGATTTCTCCTGCAATTAACTAAATGTTTTCGAAACAACATCTCATACGTGTATAATGAAAAATAAATGTTGCACAGACATGCAGAAGAATATACAAACCAATAACCAAAAACGGATGCTTATCTTCAGGATGGGGTCACATGTCTAGCACGCAATGTATCTATTTAAAAAATTATTAGTGTTTATTCAGAAAACTTGTTTGTACAATATGTAGAGTGAAAGGAAGTTTTCGAAGGAGAACAAACTTGTAAAGATGAAAGATGTTTTATTCACGTGTACTATGCCGACTGCTGGAACGTTCGAATTCGTTTTGGACATTATCTTTTACACATAATTGAAAGGGGGTGTACAACACAAATGAAGAGTTTCTTTCTTTTTCGACATCACGTCTATTTACATTTAATACAAATATATATGTATATACAATTCGTTAAGATTCGAAAAACACTGTTGTATAAATCTTTTCCTCTAAATTATTTACAAATCATCGAAACATTGTACATTGTTTAAAGATATTACCTCGAACCCGATTCAAATTTTTCATTCGCAATCAGTCTTTTATTAGGTTTATATTACGTTACAAGTATTATTTCGGCAGAGCCAGTTTTAAGTTCACAGCCTGTTTCATTTGCACGCAAAGCATAAACCTCGATAACAAGAGAGAACATGTGCTATTTCAATTGTTAATCACGTTAGAATCAAGTTAGTAATTCTATATACACTCTTTGATTAGCGATACATCAACGAACGATCTTTTTTCACCGGTCTCTGTTAGTACAATATGATACAATATCGAGAACACAAATGAAGAGAAAGAAAAAAAAGAAAAACAAGCGAAAAAGATCAAACAAAGCCGACACCTTATAATTAATTACAATTAAAGAGATAACGTTGGCGTTCCAATCGTTTTACTGTATTTCCGTCAAGCAGTGGGATTATTACAATTCCGTACATATTTTGAAAGCATAGTAGTCGTGTTTGCATACCTGGATAACGTTGAGGCAGATCTATGCATGATCGGCATTACGGAATCATCCAAACCACGATGAAGGGAAATCGTGTCGAGATCGATCATCCTTGCCGTGGAATGAGCGCGCATCGCTGTTAAATACTCTGCGGTCTCTAGATTGGCTTTCGTTGGTTTTCGATATCTAGCAGATAGATATCAAAAGATCAAACATTGTTCTTTCATATAGTTACTATACATATAGTTACTATATGCTTACAGTTTCAACAGCAGAGAACTTCCAACAACAGATACGGAACTTAAAGCCATGGCTGCCGAAGACATCCAGGGTTGCAAGAAGAATCCGAAAGAGCTAAATATCCCAGCTGCTATTGGAATCCCCAATAAATTGTAAATACTGGCGAACAAGAAATTCAGCCTTATCCGACGAACCGTTTTCCTCGATAGATCCAGACATGCGATCACATCCAAAAGATCGTTCTACGGAAATTTCAACGCATTATTCTGCATGTCGAATAGTAATTGAAATAGAAATTTCTATAGCTTACCCTCATGAGTACTACGTCGGCAGCTTCTACGGCAACATCCGTACCAGAAGCTATCGCGATACCAACGTCCGATTGAGCAAGAGCAGGACTATCGTTAACGCCGTCTCCTACCATCGCAACCCTCCAGCCTTGGTCTTGTAGTCGTTGAATTTTTGCAACCTTGTGCGAGGGTAAAACCTCTGCGAATACTCTGGTGATACCAACCTGATCGTTTCAAGACCGCACGCATTAATCATAATTCATTCGTACAACATCAAACAGTGAAGTTTCCATCGATTTACCTGTCTAGCTATCGAAGCGGCAGTTTTCCTGTTATCCCCAGTCAAAAGTATCACTTCTAAACCCATTTTCTTCAGCGTGTAAATCGCCAAATGGGCTTCCGGCTTAACCGTATCGGCCACGCTAATCATAGCCATTAAAACGTTATTGACCGCAGCCAAGACAGCAGTGTGACCGAACTCTTCTTCGGTGGTCATCCGAGTTTCTACCTCCTGAGGTATGTTCACGCCGTTTCGTCGCATCCACTCTCTGTTGCCGATGCATATCTCGTACTCGCCCTCCGTATCGGCTTGGTCACCATGCGAGTCGGGGCTCAACAACAATTCCAAGTTCAAATTCTGTCTCTCTTGAGTCGCGCTCGCGATTGATACAACGTCGATCGGCACGCTGTTCAAATTGTACGTTCCGGAAGACATCGTTCGCGTGTGATTCACATAGTTGATAATTTTCTCGGATCTGACGGCTTCGGCCAACGTATTCGAGATGTGGGACACTTTGCACTTGAGACCGCAACCGGCGACAGCCTGGAAGTTTGTACAGTTTCCGGTGGATTCCGTGCCGATCGTGTCCTTCACGAAGCGAACGATTGCTGAAAGAAAAACGGCAAGAATGTAGCGGATAGTTCTGTGGTTGTAAGTAAAAACGCCGGGTGTCACAATTTCAAAAAAATTGATTTTATGCATTAATTGAGCTTTATAGTACATATGATTTACGTATTTACCAGAAAAAAGTCATGAAAACAAATTCGAAAGGCTAAAAAAATAATGCAATGTAACCGATGTCCTGTGACAAAGAATTAGTGATCAAAACTTTAAACGGCAACATCTCGAAAGTGAAAGTATGACATGTGGCGTTCTTCCTGACAAAGAAGCGTCGGCTCGAAGAATACTTACCGGACGCGATCGGGTGCTCGCTGTTGGTTTCGGCTGTGCAAACGATAACTAAGAACTTCGCCAAGGAGCAGACTTTCTCATCGACAAACAAACCGATCTTCGTGACCATCGGAACACCGTGCGTGATCGTGCCGGTCTTATCGAACACGATACATTTGATTTTGTGCGCATTCTCCAAGGGTTCGGCACCCTTGATCAAAATGCCGTTCAATGCACCGACCCCGGTGCCGACCATAACGGCGGTCGGCGTGGCCAAACCTAACGCGCATGGACAGGCTATCGCCAACACCGATAAAGCACTTCGAAAAGCATACTGAAATATGATCTCCTCCCTGTTCATGCCGTGCTTTTTGATCTGATCGTTGTGCGAGATTGGCAGCTTCTCTATATTTACATATCCTACTATTATCCAGATAATTAGGGTGACTATGGAGACGACAATAACCATAGGGATAAAGTAACCAGCAATCTTATCAGCTAAATGCTGGATAGGCGCTTTATTTGTTTGCGCCTCTTCAACTAGACGGACGATCTGCGCGAGCGTTGTGTGCTCGCCCGTGTGCGTCGCGGTGATCAACAATGGTCCGTTCTGATTGATCGAACCACCGATCACCACCGAACCCTTCTTCTTTGGCACCGGCATACTTTCCCCAGTGATCAGACTTTCGTCGCAGGTCGAGTGTCCTGTGAGAACCCGGCCGTCGACGGGGACTTTGGCACCTTGAACCACCTTCAACACGTCTCCGCGCTGCACCAGGTCTATACTGATCAGGCGTTCGGATAGAATCTCGTTGTTCGGGCCTAGGGTAACCAGGACCGCGTCCGTTGCTTTCAAGGACAATAACTTTGACAATGCTTCCGAGGTTTTTCCCTGAAACGATTGCGCTTTCGTTAGAAATTGTTTATGGATCAGTCGCTCAGTTTTTATAGACAAATTTTAAGACAGTGGCCTGAAATAAAATCCTATTTTTAATGAGAACAGCCTTTGTAGATCCAAAACAAATAAAAATCTTACTAGATTCTAACGAATTTAATATTCTAGCGTTTTTTAAACATAAAGAATCCGTAGTCTATTAATGACAGTGTCAGTATGTACCTTTGCGACGTGTTCCAACCATCTTCCTAAACTAATGAAGACTAGCAACATTGGCGGAGTGTCGAAAAACGTTTGAGGACTGACGTGCGCTTGCATGATCATGGCCGCTACCAGCACGGCAACCGAATACAGATAAGATATCGTAGTGGTCATGGAAATTAGAACATCCATGTTCGTCGTGCCATGCTTCAGAGCTTTGTAGGCTTGGACATAAAAATGCCAACCTCCGAAAAACTGCGAACGTTATAATAGAATTAATAAAGGATCTTTAACCGGTTCTTCTAGGATCACGATTAGGATTGATATCTAAGATTGACGACTACCTGCACCGGAGTAGAGAATATAAAAAGTATCAAGTTCTCCCACGAAACACCAGGCACCACGCAGCACATGTCCTCGTGCGACTTTTCGCCGACGGACATGACCACCATGAAGTACGTCATGGCCAACATGCATGGTATTCCGAATATTAAGGACACCAGAAACGCGCCCCTCCATTTGTTTATTTCTTCTCTGTGGGAAAACGAAGGCAAACATAAAATAAGTTTTTTAACATCGTAATTAATTATAATCGTAATCATTCGATCCAAATCGTATGATTCGATATTTAAAAGGCTATCGTCTTTTTAAGAGTGCCCGAATATTAATGGGTCATTCCATGCCAAATCGATCACTTTTTCATTTGATTGAAAAATAGGCGAGTCGTGCGCGCCGCTATATGGTCAGAAAGTGATCTATTTGGCATGGAATGACCCTAATGTGACTGTAGGTCGCACAATCAGTTGAAAATGCAATGCTCACCTGTGATCTAAGTAGTCCCTGTTCTCTTTATCCCTATTACCGATCACGGTCGCGGTGAATCCAATCTGGTTGATGCACTCGACGATGTCCCTGAGACCAATCTGCTCCACGTCGTACTTGAATTTGCCTCGCTGAGTCGCTAACGCGACCACCGCTAAACGAACGCCTGGGAGCTTCTTCACGGTCGTCTCTATTTTGTTTACGCAAGATGTGCACGTCATGCCGGCGATCTAGTTAAAGTCGAACATGTTCGGTAGATTGCTCGGTGTTCCTCGAACGCGACAGGAAACTTACCTTCAACTCGATCTCTCCCTCCCCGCTCCCCGATTCCTCGATTAAAGTGGCAGGGAAGCCCAACTCGGATATGCTGGAAGCAATGTCGACCGCCCGAATTTTATCCGAATCGTACGTGATCTCTGCTTTGGCAGCCATCAACGCCACCAAGATGCTGTTCACTCCGTACAATTTTTTACAGTGTTTCTCTATGGCAGCAACACAGGAAGCGCAGGTCATTCCCTTTGGAAAACGAATCGACACTCGCCGTCAAAGCAAGAACACAGCTCAGCGACGCGGTAACACGGTATATCAAGGCGATCGAGATTACGCGAATTCGAGGATCCTGTTAACACTTTCAGTGACACTGCCATCTGGCCAGATTTGTAAATAAATTATGATATGCAGCATGCGAGAAGGTTGAAACAGTACTTTCGGTATTATAATCTTAACAATTCAATTTTGATTTCGTTGCTGAGTGGACACTGAAAGGGTTAATAAACTGGCGGTAGGTACAAGCGTTAACAAAGGATCTATGGGTCTATCCAAGAATGATCTTTCGCATAGTCGGCACGCGTACAGAATATTTACCGCTACGTGCAGATAACATTTCGCCAGCTGCAATTGCACTTTCACGTCTCCGGCGCCGTTGATTTGCAGCACCGACGCAACGTCTCCGTTCGTCGCGTTATTGTTCTTCAACATTGCGTCCGCCACCGTCGCGAGGATCCTGCCGTTCAACTCTTTCCCGAACGCGTTGAAGCCCATGTCTTCTATACTCTCCACTATTTTCTCCACTGTTAATTCGCTTCCGTCATACACAACCGTTGCCTCTTTCTTCTCCAAACTGACGTTCACCTCCCTTATCCCGGTGATTTCCGATAAAACGCCTGCGAGGAAGATAAACGAATAGATTAACCAATCGAATGCAAGCATAAACAGTATTGAGTTGATTCAGGAAGCTGTCTTACCCGTTATGGTTTTCACGCAAGACATACAAGTCATGCCGTCGACGTGTACGCTGCAAGAGTTGAGCGAAGGCTCCGTCGGCTGCTGGACAGATTTTTCGACGTCCGCCGAGTTGGTTTGACCATTGTCGAAGGATGCGACGAACCCCATGTCCTCTATGGCTTCGACTAGTTCGGTGGCAGTAATCTGGTCGGGCTTGTAATCGATGTAGCCAGCCTTCTCCTCAAGCAACACCCTCACTTTGAGGACCTCAGGTCTACCGCCCACGGTCGCCTCGATGTTCTTCACGCAGCTCTGGCATCGCATACCCTCGATATTAATCCTGACCGTGACGGCATTCGTGGAATCCTCCGAAGCAGTTTCCTGGGAGCGGGGCACGCGGACCAAATGTGTCGTGCCCTCGAACCCGGCGTCCTCGTCGTCGCCATCCCTGCGCAGTAAGCGATCTTGTTAGTGGTTCATGATCGAGAATATTGCCAGTCGCGTCGTAACGAGCATAATCGGTGATCTCATACGTATCTCACACAAGAAAAAGAAAGAATCGCTCGTTATCGAACGCTCACTTCCTTAGTTTCCTTAGCGTCGCGTCGACCGAACGCGGCACGTAAACGATACTAATCGTGGATTCGCGAGACATTGATGATTTCTATTTTAATTCCGAGGCGCCACCAATTCATTGAAAACTTGAATTTTCTTCACGAAAAATTCAAATATACATATAGGATGGTCCACCAAATGTAGTCATGCAAACATCTCCTTTATTTGTAAAGACATAGGAAATGTTTTTAATGCAATGGTGAATGCTTTGCAAATGTTATTTTTTTTTTGTAAATGTACATTTTCTTTCCTTGAGTATTCTAGTTGACATTAAAACGCATTTGGACATATTAATAGCATGACCTTGAATTAACCTCTGATTTCTAAAATTGAAATTAAATATGATATTCGTTTCCATCGAAATCACTAGCATTAATAGTGATAAATGAGAACCTGCGGATATGTAAGTCTGAAAGCTTAATCGCTAACATCAAATTTGCAAGCCATCTGTTGCTTACTTTTTAAGTTATCCTTAAATGTTCGAAATGAGGAAGGTTGATCTTTGAAGGCTTATAACATTAATTAACATTATCGTTTTCGAATGTAATGTACATTTAAATAGGAATTTAACAATCGTTAAAAATCGATACGAGGATATTTTCTCATTCATTCCCGTGCGACGGGATGTTATCGCGAAAACAAGAGAGAACAATCGAGGAAACGCTTTCGCTTCCTTCCACCGCTAATTTCGATTCCCCGTCTTCTCGGTCATTGATAAATTCGCTATAAATTCACGTTATCCGTTCGAAAACCGAAAATGTGATCAGGTTTGCAGCCTAGACTGCCGGGTAAACAGGCGGCCAAGATTATGCCAGCGGCTACCACTGTACTTTTGTTTCTTCCGCTTGATTTCCCGTTTGCATAAAAACAAGCTGTTCACCCGGCCTTATCGCACGGGGAAGTATTTTTCAATTTATCGTGCTTATATAACGCATACGTTCATTGTCAGTATTGCGAGTTTACACGATTCGTCGCCTCAACGTTCACTGTACCTTATCGAATTCTAGGTGCTTCTGTAATATTTCTCTAAACACGTGACAATGAACGGGGACGATAGGTGAGCTCAAGGTTTTTGACGATCGAGCGCTAGATCCCTTGAGCTCCGAAGCGACAGGCAGCACACACTGGGAATAAATTATTCGATCGCGTCTCGACGAACACCGACCCTGTCCCATATTGTGCTGTATATCTCAGAGACGCTTCTGATTTTCGGTTATTTCTATTTCTAAAGGTAGTTCCATATTTTAAGAGAATTATCAAATTTTTATTCAATTCCTGAGAAAAATCGTCGCTAATATTAGGTCGTTAAGTATGAAACTTGACAAATAAAACACAAATTTCAAACACATTTGATATACCGATTCCTCTTTGCTCGATATTACTGTAAATCAAATGCGAGTACAGAGAGTTGAACTACGCTAGCGATTGAAAATTTTCCTGTTCAGCCTAAAGGCGGTGTAACAAATATATGTCCGTTGTCACATACCATCTTTCCATCAGAGGCTGCTTATCATCGTCGAACATTCTCGAGGAAATGTCGGAGAAGCTTCCAGACTCGTAATAGTTAGATTTAATTGCGAAATCGCTGGATGTTGCACTACCGAGGATATCGAGCACGATAATTGATCCAGCAGCCCTAAATCGGGTGTGGTTGCCAGGCTATCACGCCCACGTTAGGGAAGACGACGAGAAAAGGGATGACTTCGATAGGGGAGATATTTCGAGCACGATAACTTCGCGGAGACTCGCGGAATCGAGGAAGATCGTGGACCACCACGAGCGATCTAGGAAGCGATGAACGAGCTCGGTCAACGTCATTGATAACGATTACGCGATCGCAGGTCGCGGGGGGCTCTCGTTATCAGACACGTAATCCAGGTGGAAAAGGTTTCGGCGATATTTTCATACAGTGTTTCGAACCGTGACGATCGCGAGTTTCACGAAAGCTAATCGAAAGCAGTTTCCCGTGATCGGTGAAGAGGGGCGAACGTGACGCGACCAGACGCGGATCGTGTGTTGTGTGCCCGACACGAAATGATATCGACGACCGACTGATAAATTCAGTAATCGCGTATCGGTTAGCAGACCGCTCGCTCGGCTAGTTTCCTTGCTCACGACACTAATTCGCTTGCACACGGAGCTGAAATCGACTTTTCGTTTCATGATACGCGAGAACGCTCGGCCGCTGCTGCTTTTCGAATCGATCCACTATCTTCTATTAAAAGTTCCATGACTCTTCACATCCCAGCAACGTTAAACCCGATCTCTGACCGTCCTTTAGCTTTGAAGAAACGAGGACACGCGTGGAAAAGAAAAAAAGACTCGACGAATGCCCCGTCACACTTTCTGCCTTCGACACTTTCATTACGATTTTCTCTTCCTCAGAGTTTTCGAATAAAAGACGAGCTTAAAGTCCCATCTACCAGTTTATGCTCGAAGGGAACATTCATACTTCGAAGCTGGGGTTACTAAATAGACTCGAAATAGCCAGAAAGATAAAAGATCCAAGGAAACATGTTGAAATCAGTGATACAGAGTTTCTCAATACAATTCTGGAAAAGTGTTCCTCGATAAACTACGCTACGAATCACAGGTGGGTCCTCCGCAAATTGTTCCAAGGAGGACTGGAGTTAGGGGATGGGCTACTAACCCGATCAGTTTTCTGTTTCCTTCGTCATAGACGTTCCTGCGAGTCCGCGGCCAGTAAGAGGATCCTCTTCGGATATTTAGCAGATTTTGGCCCGCGGATTTCGCTCGGTGCACGATGGGTAGGACATAGCTCGAGATCCTAGTTCGATCCATCGGCGCAGATACATTCGACTCAACGTCGAAAGAAAGAAAAGGAAAGAAGAGACTGTGTCACAAACAGGCAAACATCGTGGACCCAAATCTCCAAAGTCTCCTTATCGGATCTTGAGAACACAGTAAACTGTCCTTCGCGTGTTCAACAGACTCGAAAGAAACGGGCTCGGTTTATCCTGCTGTTCTGTATTTATTCGTTTCGCTCGACGTGGCATTGTTCTTGCATCTTGTTCTCTCAGAAATCGTAGAGTCGCTTGTTGCGATAATTTCCATAGATTCTTATCGAATCACAATGCCGGTTTCTCTCCGTCAACGTTGTCCGGCGTTCAACTACCTGTTGAGTCTCGCCGTCGCGCACGATCGATAGTATTAGCTCGTTCTACAAATCCTGTTGTTTCTCGACGCTGTCTTTGCGCGTTAAATAAATTTATTTGAATCGTTGACGTATCAACACCGTTTACTTTAGGATTTTGAAGATACCTATTAGAGAGCGTAGTTTCGATAAAAATGTCTCTTAAACGGATACGCACGTCCATATACACGACGTGCGATAAGAAGGTACGGTACGGTTATATTTTTCGGAAGTGGACCAGCACTGCGCTATTAACCAACACCATGACTCGTCGGAATCTCCCTTTCTCCGTCCTGCATGGAACACTTTAATTTCTCTAGACACGATACGAAACGAGCGAACGACACGTTCGACCGGCAGCAACTGCTCGCGGAAACGAACGTTTTCGACGGGACTAGTTACACCTAAGAGAGCGGTTTCGAACGGTATATCGCGTGGACGAGGGAGAAAGGAGTGCTCCAGTTATGCGTGCTGTATACTATACATACATATACGTGTATATATAGTAATAGACGAAACGGGATTTGCGCGGCATTATCTTCCCGTTCGATCGACTCGCAAATAATCTCCGGCGGCGCAGAGAAATTCAAAGAAACGCTTCGACAGCTCGTTATTAATCCTTTGCACTCGGTTATCCCCTCTGAGGCACCACTAAAAATTGCTGTACCATTATTCAAAATATTGTTTACATTATTAAATATATCGGCATCTAATCAATTACTAAACATTTAGTATTATACCAATTTTATATCCATAAAATTTCAAAAATCGTAGGAAATGGAAATATTCTAGATCGGAAGAAATGTTTAATTTCCCAGTTAAAATAGCTCCGAGTGCAAAGGGTTAAAAACAGTTACGATGAGGTAAACTTACCCTAAATTGCGTGCAGGAGTCAGGAGCTTATAGTTCCAAGTGGAATAGAGCTGCTGCATGATATTACGAACGGGTTTGGCGTTCATAGCGTGTTCGACGATTTGAACGCGTACAGTGCGTTTGTCTGTTACGATCACACGCACTTCGGGGGCATTAAACAGCAATTTCGCACATCGACGGCTTATAAAAATAAAACGATAAAGACGCGAGTTTGCGTAAACACGGCGAAGATTTTCGATGGCATAAACGCGAAAACGCCGCGCGTTTTACACTGTCGCAAATAATTGCTTTATGATACGATTACTCAGAGGTACACTGCACCGTGCGCATCGCGCTCCAATGAAAAGCTGAGGGTGCACGGCGCGGTAGCTCGGCAGCGACGATCAACAGGAAGATCGTATTTCGAAAATCGATCTATAACCGCTTGCTTGTTTGATTAGAAAATACTACCGGTGTTTGAAATGCCGATTGATCGACCGATAACATTCCTCTGTTTTCCTCGTTCTTCTCCCGGTGCGTCGATGTGAGTGCGCGCACGATTTCGAAAACACGGGCCGACCGAGAATTTCTGTCCTGCATTCGATTCGAATCGAATACATGTGTCTACGCACTCCTATTCCGTGTGTTGTCCTATACAGGTGTTAACGCGATCGCGTTCATTAATAATCACGATTTTTCTACAGACATCTCCGGCTTACTAGTCGGAAACGTTCGAACTTACAATACATAAGGAAATGGTAAGTTCAACTTCTCCTGGCAAGACTGTCCGCGACCTTCGCTGATTATCGATAACGAGGCAATTACCAATAGCCGATAGCAATTGCCAGTAGCCGATAGTATGCATACAGGGTGTCGCAGCCAGTCGTCTAATTGTCTACCTTATCATCTATAGATGTATGAACAAATTTCTTGGAACAAAGTTGTACCACTCATCCTTCTCTTCAAGATTTCACAGATATCTTTTTAAATGGTCCTGATCTCATTTAGCTGAGACACTCTGTATTTCACATATTACCACTTTGAATTTGCGTCGTTATTCGCAGCGAGAAATAGTATGCATTCTGATATTATTAACTTTTTGTGGGAGGATATATAACGGAGCTGTGAAGGTCAGCTTCAGTTTTTTACAACCACCGTGTATTGCAGCATATCGCAGCATTCTTGCTACAAATTACTACATATAATACATCGTCTAGTCAAAGTGGTAATACCAATTGTGCTCCAATGTATCGATATGTACTAGCAGCAGGAAGGCACTCACCGAATGTTTGTCGATAATGCTTCTGTGCTAGCTTTTGTTAGCCTGTCCCTCTGTCCTGAAACACAGATGTTGCTATAGAAAGGAAACAAAATTTACGGGTCTTGATTTATTTAAAATATTCAAAGTATATTCAAATACCTGTATTTATTTCATTTAGTTGGTAATTATCTTTTGCCAGTTCCTTTGTGTCCACCCCTTCCATTTTTCCCTGTAAAATAGAAATACAAACAGATAAGAGTATTATTTAACATTTTAAAGAGAGAGGGTATTTTGTTAACTATTGCTTTGTGAATATTCAAAAGTCAAAGCAAGAACAGAATAGTCGATCAAACAAAGTATCGGTATACGACAATCCATTTATCTCTACCTGGCATTGTGAAACAAATGAGAAAAATATATGGAAGCAATGCCTGCTACTCAAGTTCCAAATTAAGGGGGTAGTCTTGCTTCCAGTTTCTCATTTCTCGATAATGTAAAAATAGGACTTTTCAGGAAGACAGCGGTCTAGATTGATCTTTTATCTAGCACTAGCGCAATTTACATTATTCTGCAGTTATATAGCTATGGTAGCTTTATGCTTCCAAATAATGCAAATTACGCCTTGAAAATGTAAAAGTAGGACTTTTGAGGGAAACAACGGTCTAGATTAATCTTTCATCTAGCGCTTTTGACTACTGAAAATCCTGCAGTCCTGGAAACGAGTCTACCCCTCAAATCGAGAATAGACGTTTCTGGTTTGCTATTGTTCGTCAATATGGAGCACGCGAGCGCCAGTGAACAACTGTGAAAATAAGATTAACACGAGTGCTGATGAGTGTCTAAGCGTGATATGGAATCAGGGAAAACTGTAACAAAGAGAGTACATACCAATCGCGGATCGAGTCGAGTATTTTCATCAATGTAAACAATTTGGCAGGAGTTTCGATCTGTTCACTGATTCGCACGAAACTTGGTCCGACGAGGAACGATGCATCGCTCGCAAGATTTTCTTGCTCGCCCGATCACAATAACAATCGTCGATATACACTCTGCCCAGAACTCCTCGAACAACAAGCATTTACACGTACAGTCATCGAGGACTGACAACGAGATTCGGAGTCATAAATTAGGTTAAAAAACTTTCCTCTCGCTTTGTTATCTCAAGTATCCTTATCGAAAATCGTTAAACAACTAGTCGCGAAGATGTCATTATGTTACGCTGTCTAAGTAATTTGGAAATTTTAGATGAATCAAATGAAAGGATCGAAACCAGACGGAAACAGACTACATATACAGAATACATACAAGGTATTGACGAATCACATACACACATACGAGCGCACAATAAGCGCGACAACCAAAAGATAGATCTGTCATGCTCCGAATCGAGAATCCATACTGATCTTTATAATCCATACTGATCGAATCCATGCGGATCTTTATGCAATTATGGCTGTTGAATATTTTCAAAAAATACTAGGATAGAAAATATGACAGAACTTATATAGTATGATTTGAATTTATTTCAGTTCTAGAAAGGTTACTACCACGGAAAATAAGATTTTATTTGATTCGAGTTTCCACAGCAGTCTATTTATCAGTAAATATAATGCACATTCATTTTCAAGTATTTGTAGCGATTATAATATTTTAAATTATCTTTATCAATTTCTCGAAAATGATTATGAACGTTTCCTGTAAGCTGTCCACTCTATACTTGACGCCAGATAAGAAGGTACTTACTAGCCGACGAATTTAAAACTCTACTGCGCATAATGACTCTAACGGAACTCGTTCATTGGCTAATCCCTTACTCCGTACTCCGCCGACCACGCGACCATTGGCTGACGCGCAACGACATGCGCGAAACAAGTACCTTCTTATTTGGCGTAAAATATAGTATACAGGCTGTGGAAAGTGTAATTTAAGGTCATAACTTGATGTGTTTAGGAACGCGAGATCAAGTTGAAAGGTAGAACCGTAGTTAGCAACGAACGAAGAGATCAGGGAGGGAGATGCCTGCAACGGGAAAGAACGGTTAGAGGGAGTCGCGACGCAGAAGGCCGCGGGAGAAGCAGTGTGTGCTCGTTGCAAAATGGCCACGTCCGACTCCAAAGCGCCTCTGCGAACCGTAAAAAGGGTCCAATTTGGCATTCTTTCTCCCGATGAAATAGTAAGTTCGTTATTTGTAGACGAGTGAATACGTATGGCATAATTTTCATCGCGGTTTACGACACTATTTCATCATGAGTCGACATTTTATGATACCTTATCGTGCGGGAATGCATAAGATGTTACAAACAGACGCGCGTGTTCTTTTGATGGGTACTCTTATTAGTGTTGGCCTCTGATATTTATGAAAAAATTCAATGTTAGAAAACATCTCCAATAAAAAAACACTTATCCTCAGTTATTCGTTTAATGTGAATATCGTGTATAATGCATTTACTTGTGTTGAAATTTCTGATCGTGTAAAGAAGGTGGAACATTTGGACCTATGTTTTTTGTATAATCCACATACAGTTCTAATAATAAAAGAAGATGTTGCTGATCTACAACGATACATAGACAGTTGTATTTCTTTACTTCTATCAATGTCCTATTATTCCCTTTTATATTACATACCTATTTCAGAATTGCTAATACTTGGAAACATTCAAATATTTCAAAACTGTTTCTATAGTTTTACAGTGTTTAGTTATATTATTATTTCTGAGCAAAAATATTGATTCAATGTAGTTAGACGAAACATCAATGTATAATATAAAGTTGTCCGCTGAATGTAATGCTGTGAAATGTTTTATGTAGCGTCGGATGTCCGTCACAGATGGCGGCATTCGTTTTCCAGAAACTATGGAGGGCGGTAGGCCCAAGCTGGGTGGACTTATGGACCCGAGGCAAGGTGTTATTGATAGGAACTCACGGTGTCAAACATGTGCCGGTAACATGACAGAATGTCCTGGACATTTCGGTCACATTGATTTGGCCAAACCAGTCTTTCACGTTGGTTTTATCACGAAAACAATCAAAATATTGAGATGTGTTTGTTTTTATTGCTCGAAACTGCTTGTCAGTCCAGTAAGTATCAATTGTAAATACATCTCTCGATCTTTGGTTTCTTTATTGTAACGCTATTTTTTTTCAACACAGCATAATCCAAAGATCAAAGAAATTGTCATGAAAACAAAAGGTCAACCACGTAAAAGACTTACGTTCGTTTACGATCTATGTAAGAGTAAGAATATCTGCGAGGGTGGCGATGAAATGGATATTAACAAAGATAATCCAGAGCAACAACCTGCGGAGAGGAAACCAGGTCACGGAGGTTGTGGTAGATACCAGCCTAATCTCAGAAGATCGGGCTTGGACGTTACAGCAGAATGGAAACACGTAAACGAAGATTCTCAAGAAAAGAAGATTGCGCTGACAGCAGAAAGAGCATGGGAAATATTGAAGCACATTACAGATGAAGAGTCATTTATCCTTGGCATGGATCCGAAATTTGCCAGACCGGATTGGATGGTGGTAACAGTTTTACCAGTTCCACCTTTGTCGGTGAGACCAGCAGTTATTATGTACGGCTCGGCGAAGAATCAAGACGATTTAACACACAAGCTAGCAGATATTATAAAGGCAAACAATGAATTAATCAGGAACGAGCAAGCCGGAGCAGCAGCGCACGTTATATCCGAAAATATAAAGATGTTACAATTCCATGTAGCGACGCTGGTCGACAACGATATGCCTGGGATGCCTAGAGCAATGCAGAAATCAGGGAAACCGTTGAAGGCAATTAAGTCTAGACTGAAAGGGAAGGAAGGTAGAATTCGAGGAAACTTGATGGGTAAACGTGTTGACTTCTCGGCGCGTACCGTCATCACACCGGATCCTAACTTGCGGATCGACCAAGTCGGTGTGCCTCGAAGTATCGCGCAGAACTTAACATTCCCAGAGATCGTAACGCCTTTCAATATCGATAAAATGCAGGAACTCGTTCGACGTGGTAACTCCCAGTATCCAGGAGCTAAGTATATCGTCAGAGATAACGGCGAAAGGATAGATCTACGATTTCATCCGAAGCCATCCGATCTGCATTTACAATGCGGCTACAGAGTAGAGCGTCACATTCGCGACGGCGACTTGGTGATCTTCAATCGTCAGCCGACACTACACAAAATGAGTATGATGGGGCACAGAGTGAAAGTTCTGCCTTGGAGTACATTCCGTATGAACCTTAGTTGTACGTCACCCTACAACGCTGATTTTGATGGAGACGAGATGAACTTGCACGTACCACAATCGATGGAGACCCGTGCGGAGGTGGAAAACATTCACGTGACCCCTCGACAAATCATTACCCCGCAGGCCAATAAACCGGTCATGGGTATTGTGCAGGATACGCTCACGGCTGTAAGGAAAATGACGAAAAGAGACGTGTTCATAGAGAAAGAGCAAATGATGAACATTCTTATGTTCTTGCCGAGTTGGGACGGCAAAATGCCACAACCCTGTATATTGAAACCGAAACCATTGTGGACTGGCAAACAAATTTTCTCGTTGATCATACCGGGTAACGTGAACATGATCAGAACTCACAGCACGCATCCGGATGAGGAAGACGATGGTCCGTACAAATGGATTTCTCCGGGTGACACCAAAGTCATGGTGGAGCACGGAGAACTTGTCATGGGTATTCTCTGTAAAAAGACTCTGGGTACATCTGCCGGGTCTCTACTTCACATTTGTATGTTGGAGTTGGGTCACGAAGTTTGCGGGCGGTTCTACGGAAACATTCAGACTGTGATTAACAATTGGTTGTTGCTGGAAGGTCACTCTATCGGTATCGGAGACACTATTGCCGATCCCCAGACCTATCTCGAGATCCAGAAAGCGATCAAGAAAGCTAAAGAGGATGTCATAGAGGTGATTCAGAAAGCTCACAACATGGAGCTGGAGCCGTCTCCCGGTAATACTTTGAGGCAGACTTTCGAGAATCAAGTAAACAGGATTCTGAATGACGCTCGTGACAAAACTGGTGGTTCTGCGAAGAAATCTTTGACTGAATACAATAATCTAAAGGCTATGGTGGTGTCAGGTTCGAAGGGGTCCAATATTAACATCTCCCAAGTTATTGCTTGTGTGGGTCAGCAAAACGTTGAAGGTAAACGTATTCCCTTCGGCTTCCGAAAGAGAACGTTGCCACATTTCATCAAGGACGATTACGGTCCCGAGTCTAGAGGATTCGTTGAGAACTCGTATCTAGCCGGTTTGACGCCGTCTGAATTTTATTTCCACGCTATGGGAGGTCGTGAGGGTCTTATCGATACCGCTGTAAAAACTGCAGAAACTGGATACATTCAGCGTCGTCTGATAAAGGCTATGGAGTCCGTAATGGTCCACTACGATGGGACAGTAAGGAACTCCGTAGGACAACTGATTCAGTTGCGATATGGCGAAGACGGTCTATGCGGCGAAACTGTGGAATTCCAAAACTTACCAACTATTAAATTGAGCAATAAAGCATTTGAGAAGAAGTTTAAATTCGATCCAACCAACGAACGATATTTGCGTCGCATTTTCAATGAAGAGATAGTCAGGGAGATGATGGGATCTGGTGAAGTGATCTCTGAACTGGAACGAGAATGGGAACAATTGAATAAAGATCGTGGTGTGCTTAGAGAGATCTTCCGTAGCGGCGAATCTAAGGTGGTACTGCCTTGTAATTTACAGAGAATGATCTGGAACGTGCAGAAGATTTTCCACATAAACAAGCGAGCACCCACTGATCTCAGTCCTATGAGAGTCATACAAGGTGCGTGAGCGAATATTTCTATGAGAAACATGTAGGGCTTTTATAAAAGTTGTTTCTTAAATGTGCGTGTTGCTTGGTTGTTTTGGCAACAGCCATAGATTATAAACTATTACTCTGATTTACAGGTGTGAAGGACCTCCTAGAGAAGTGTATCATCGTGGCCGGCGACGATAGGCTCAGCAAACAAGCGAACGAAAACGCTACACTGTTGTTCCAATGTTTAGTGAGGTCTACTTTATGTACGAAATGCGTTTCAGAAGAATTCAGGCTGTCCTGTGAAGCCTTCGAATGGCTTATTGGAGAGATTGAAACGAGATTCCAGCAAGCACAGGTACACATTGGACGATACGCAATTGTGTATATGATGTTTGTAATTTAAATATTTATGAACAATGGTATACTGAAAAATGTATCTTCAGGTATCACCTGGCGAGATGGTAGGCGCCTTAGCCGCTCAGTCGCTCGGTGAACCGGCTACTCAGATGACACTGAACACTTTCCACTTTGCTGGTGTGTCATCGAAGAACGTAACCCTTGGTGTACCCAGGCTGAAGGAAATTATCAACATTAGTAAGAAGCCGAAGGCTCCTTCGCTAACTGTCTTCTTGATCGGAGCTGCCGCGAGGGACGCAGAAAAGGCGAAGAACGTTCTTTGTCGTCTAGAGCACACTACTCTAAGAAAAGTTACAGCAAACACAGCGATCTACTACGATCCGGATCCACAGAACACTGTGATCGCGGAGGATCAGGAATTCGTAAATGTCTACTACGAGATGCCCGACTTTGATCCGACTAAAATATCGCCGTGGTTGCTTCGTATCGAGTTGGATCGGAAGAGAATGACTGATAAGAAATTAACTATGGAGCAAATAGCAGAGAAAATTAACGCTGGCTTTGGTGATGATTTGAATTGTATATTCAATGACGACAATGCTGAGAAGTTGGTCTTACGAATTAGGATAATGAACAGCGACGATAAGTTTACAGGAGACACAGAGGAGGAGACTGTAGATAAAATGGAGGATGACATGTTCCTTCGGTGTATCGAAGCGAATATGCTTAGCGACATGACTTTGCAAGTATGTTTGATTGAATTTTATATAATAGAATCTACCGACACTAGTGTTAAGATTGGAAGAATATAATTTGTGATTTGAATGTCTCTTTTTCCAGGGTATTGAGGCGATAGGGAAAGTGTACATGCATTTACCACAAACCGATTCGAAGAAACGTATTGTAATAACAGACACCGGAGAGTTTAAAGCAATTGCGGAATGGTTATTGGAAACGGACGGAACAAGTTTGATGAAAGTATTGAGCGAAAGGGATGTGGACCCGGTTAGGACATTCAGTAACGACATTTGCGAGATATTCCAAGTGCTGGGTATAGAAGCTGTGCGAAAATCAGTGGAAAAGGAAATGAACGCTGTGTTACAGTTCTATGGTCTTTACGTAAACTATCGTCATCTTGCTTTGCTTTGCGACGTTATGACCGCTAAGGGACACTTGATGGCTATCACTCGTCACGGAATTAATAGGCAAGACACTGGTGCTCTTATGAGGTAAGTTATGAACGAAACATGTTGTGTGATTCATTATGAAAAGTCCGAGTGTCGCAGTATTATGCATGAATTTATTCTTCTTTCTAGATGCTCTTTTGAAGAAACGGTAGACGTATTATTAGACGCAGCGTCTCACGCAGAAGTCGATCCTATGAGAGGAGTATCGGAAAACATTATTATGGGACAACTTCCGCGTATAGGAACAGGTATTGCTTTTGTTTAATATATTTAGTTACTAAATTTTGTATTGTTCTGAATTAATACGTTTTATTTCATTTTCCAGGATGTTTCGATTTACTACTGGACGCTGAGAAATGTAAAGCTGGCATTGAAATACCGCTGGCAGTAGGAGCTGGCGTAATGGGAACCGCTGGAATGTTCTTCGGCAGTGTTGCCACACCGAGCATGAGCCCTCAAATGACACCTTGGATGGGCGCTACTCCGGGCTACGGTGCATCAAGCATGTCGCCTGGTACGAACATTACACTAATTGTACTAATAACTAGATTGAAAATAGCTTGAAAATAATACAGACAATTTTTATCAAGATCCTTTATTAATATGTTCATAACAAATGCAATTTTTAGCATTGGGAAGCGGTATGACACCCGGAGGTGCATGCTTCTCGCCATCGGGAGCGTCGGATGCATCAGGACTTTCACCAGCTTACTCTGCGTACTCACCACAACCTGGTAGTCCAGGAAGTCCGGGACCCAGTATGAGTCCATACCCGATGTCACCTGCAGGAGGAGCATCGCCCAGTTATTCGCCTACGTCTCCAGCCTACTTACCAACATCGCCGAGCATGACGCCGTCGAGTCCCAATTACTCACCAACGAGTCCTACTTATTCGCCAACGAGTCCAAACTACTCGCCGACTAGTCCAAGTTATTCCCCAACGTCGCCTAGTTACTCACCAACGTCGCCAAGCTATTCGCCGACCAGTCCAAGCTATTCACCGACCAGTCCAAGTTATTCACCCACGTCCCCGAGTTACTCGCCAACATCGCCAAGTTATTCACCGACGAGCCCAAGTTATTCGCCAACGAGTCCAAGCTACTCGCCGACGAGTCCCAGTTATTCGCCGACGAGCCCTAGTTATTCACCGACAAGTCCGAGTTATTCGCCAACATCTCCTAGCTACTCGCCAACGAGTCCGAGCTACTCGCCGACGAGTCCGAGTTATTCACCGACCAGCCCGAGCTATTCTCCTAGTTCGCCGAACTACACGCCAGCTTCTCCGTCGTATTCTCCTACGAGTCCAAGCTACTCGCCCAGTTCTCCACAATATTCGCCTGCTAGTCCAAGCTATTCACCGAGCAGTCCCAAATATTCGCCGACGAGCCCGAGTTACTCGCCCACGTCGCCTTCGTTCGCTGGAACCTCACCGCAGTACACGCCAGCGAGTCCAACGTACTCGCCCACGAGTCCAACATACTCACCGACGAGTCCGTCC
Organism: Lasioglossum figueresi; assembly: GCA_028455805.1. NCBI lineage: Eukaryota > Metazoa > Arthropoda > Insecta > Hymenoptera > Halictidae > Lasioglossum > Lasioglossum figueresi. Next base: position 9,261,730 of record CM052200.1, on the reverse strand, counting down.
TACTCGCCGAGCTCGCCACAACACACAGCTTCCGGAAGCACACGGTATTCGCCCAGCAGTCCGAACTACTCCCCAACCAGTCCAACGTACTCGCCGACGAGTCCTCAGTACTCGCCCTCGAGCACGAAGTACTCACCTACCAGCCCGACATACACGCCAACCAGTCCAAGTTATTCACCAACCAGTCCAACGTACTCTCCACCGGTGCCAGGATACTCGCCGACGAGTCCAACTTATTCTCCGGCGTCGCCAGCTTACGAAACAGATGATTAAGAAGTATTACGCATATCTGTACGACTGTTTATCACCGAACACTCATTATGGAGTAGGTATAAGCGCGATATACTGTAATTACAGCTGTTACGATTCTAATTTTTCTAAGTCCGTAAATATATATCTAGTGTATAAGTCTATATGCACAATTTGTACGATTCTTGTAATTTGACACCTATACGATTGTAGATCAAGTGAGATTTCATTTTGGTTACGCCGGAGAGAGGAGAGGATCGAGTGTTCAGGATGAGCACGGGTATAGGAACCGTGATGACGAAGAGTCATGTGTATTCTTGCAGAATACTATGGATTCAAGGGCACGTAGCAATTTGAACAAATTCGATAGATTTAAAAGATGAAGATTATAAATGAAGTTGAAATAATATGTACACAGAAGAAGCTCTGCGTCCTCAAGTCCAAAGTATCCTGCAAGACTTAGCATAGTCTCTTTTCTACATTTTGATAAGACACGTTCGTTGTTCATTGAGAATACTTTTTTTTTTATTTGTTCAATTACCAGGCCGATGAATGGAAGGTCTGTCGTATCAGGTTCGTGAGAACGAACGGTAGCTACGTGTGTAAGGAGAAGATACATACTAGACAACTTTTGTGGGTCTTCCTTGCACTCACCTTGTGTCTGCGCGAGCCATTCGCGTTCGATAGAATATCGAGTTACAGTTTGCGTGGATACTTTTAAACCGCAACGTGAAAACCGGTTCGAGTTCCGCGTCGATGTCAGACAGTGCGAATTACTCTACGAAATGAATCGCGAGAGGCTACCCTTGCTTCTCAGAGAGGCCAATTCGAACTTGTCACTTCTGTTTGCCACGTTATGTGTGATCGACATATTCGGCGTCTTTCCAATCATTGCGTTGCCGCGCGCAATCGTCGAATGCGGTAAGTTTTCTTTGCCTATTTTGCGTTTACCGCAACGCCTGATCGCCAATACAAAACTCATTGATATTCGACGACAATGACACTTTTAAGAAAACATCGTGAGACTTTTGTGAATAAATTTAATAAGCTAGCGTAGGACCATGTTTTGTAACGTGCACCACGGCATGCAGCGAGTCCCATTCATTTTTCGGACGCTCTCAACAAAAAGGATCACTTTTTAAAGTTACTGCATGTAAGGTTTATTGCAGTTAGAAGCCAAAAATCGTGAAAAACTGCCATTTTTACGATCTTTAAACGTTCGTAGCTCATTGCAACGTCGACCGATTTTGATGAAATTTTCAGCAGATGTTTAATTGATACAGATCTACAAATTCAAAAATGTTTTCACAAATCGCATGGTCCAATATTTAAAAAGTTATCGTTTTTTTAAGAGTGTGCGAATATTAGTGGGAGTCACTGTACATCGTCTGACGGATTAATTTTATAAACTATCATATTAATATATACATATATATATATTATATATACATACACACACACACACACACACAGTCGATTGTAACTATAGTGTAACATTGTTTCAGAAAATATTTTATTTAAATTGAAACGATTTATATTATTGAAATTGTATCCTGAGTGATTATTGCAAAGAAAGTTTGTGCGATGGGTGCGCGAGTAATCGGGAGAAAGAGAGAGAGAGAGAGAGAGAGAGAGAGAGAGAGAGAGAGAGAGAGAGAGTTGATTATTTGAAGAAAATAAAGTTGGTTAAATTGTTAAAAAATGTTGTATTGTATCAACCTGATTTTTTAGCATAATCGTTAAAGATCTTTCTTACAGAGACAGAAAATGTAAATACTGATGCTGTGTGATTTTAGGATTGTACGGAATTCCTCTTGTTCTCGTTGTATTTGGCTTGCAAATTTATACTGCAGTTCTCCTCGGGAAATCATGGATAATCGCTACTACTCTGAATCCGCAAATTTCGCGGAAAAGTCGGTAAGATTATTATATTGTTTGATAGATACAACAATTATAGAAATACTTATTATTAGTTCTTTAATATTAATCTAATTTTTCAGGCACCCTCTTGCTGCTGTGACCGAATTGACCTTAGGCCCTCGCGCAAAAACCCTGGTCACTATAATACTAGATCTTACTGTGTTTTGTTGTAGTATACCTAACTTATTGGTTGGTACGTTCTTATTATATTTTCTGCTAATATTATAATTCATACTATGCATATATTAATCATAACTAAATAATAAATTTCAGCTTCGCAAAATTTACAATTGTTTGGACAGAAAATATCGGGGCAACAATTCGATCTATCTTTCTGCTATTGGCTTCTGGTTGTGGGTGTACTTTTGTGTCCGATTATGTGGCTTGGAAGTCCACGCGATATGAAGTAACTCATGTTAACAATTTCAATAACATTTATATTACATGTATTTGAAAAAATACAATTAGAATTCGATGCAAATTCTTGTATGCATAAGACATGTAAATTATGTATTTTCGCTGAGTTTTAGCTACATAGTTTCAAAATATAAAATATACTGCATAAATGATTTTCAGATTATTGGCGGTATTTTCATGCACTGCAGTTGTGTTGACAGCGGTGTTAATATGGTCGTGTATAATTACCGACGATCGAGAACTGAACACATTACCCGTGTCTACTTCTCCTTCCTGGGATAAATTTATTTCTGGGTAAGATCAAAGAAGTGTTGATTGTATTCCCCAAAATTAATATAATCAATTCTGCGTATATATTTTAGTTATGGAATGCTGGCCTTCCAGTTTGACGTGCATCCAACATTAATGACTGTGCAAGTGGATATGCGTCGTCCTCAAGACATCAACAAGGCCGTTCTAATTTCTTTTTTCGGTAAAAATATTCATCTCTCCTTAATCTGAATGATTTTCTCCAATTTACTTCTATATAGCCAATATTATTTATTGTAGTAAGTGGTTCACTATTTGCTGTCACAACCAGTTTAGTTGTCTGGAAATATGGTGGTATTACAGCAGCCAATGTTTTACAAGTCATTCCAGGAAATTTCACTATGAGCGCAGCCATTCTACTTGCCTCTCTGCAACTCTGCCTTTCAAGTGCTTTAGGCCACTCAGCTCTCTTCCAGGATCTAGAAGATCAGTGGAATATTCATCCAAGTAAGGAATTGGAGATCTTTATGCATTTATGAAGAAATTAGTTGGGTGAAATGTAAAACAGTAATAATAACAAAGTCATTAATAACAATAACTATCATAACAATAATAATAAATAACATATAACTATCATAACTAGAGAATTTTTTCCAAAATTGCCGAGCATATTCGGGTTCTTACGCACCTCTAATTATAACATATTTCCTTTTGCATAGCATTTGGATGGAAACGGTGTGCCATAAGATCAGCCATCATCTTCCTTGGAGTAGCTGTGGGAGAGTCTGTGCCAAGATTCGACGTTGTAATGGCACTGATTGGAGGATCTCTAACAGGTCCATTGGTTTTTGTGCTTCCTCCATTAGTATACTCAAGAATTATGGCCTTAAAAAGAAGGTCGATGCGCGTACCAACTCCGGAAGTATTTTCTGGTTCCCAAAGACGTAGAAGCGTGGGAGGAGGCATTTTAACGGATCCAAGAGTTCATTCGAGATCAATATATTACGGTGTCTTAGGTGTGCCGAAAAATGAATATCATCGTTATTCGTACGTTTATTACGACGAGCTGGAAGATGAATATGACGAAATCGTGGATTATGAAGACGATGTTGTTGACACTGGGGAAACCAGTGAACAATATTTAATGACAACGAGGAACCATGATGGCGAACCAATATTCATAGATGCCAGTTGCCCTTATAGAACGCACAGAAGAATTACTTCCGATCAACCGATACGGAAATCAATTCTAAACTGCACTGTTCGAAGATGGCACGATTGGTTTGGTTATTTAATCGTTTTATTCGGCATCGCGGTGACCATTTCCTCGACGTACATTAATGTAAAAAATACAATTCGTTTCGTACAATTCACACCGCCGTGTATCGTGAATGCCACAACCTTCCAAATTCGTTCATCTACATAACTATCTCATAATTATACTCCGGATTTTATGCATTTATGACAAACAAACAAAAAAACAGTGAAAAGATTAAAACACTTTAAAAGTATTAATATATTATTTTAACTCTAGTGTCTTGCAATTATTGCTCAAACTTTTTATTTTGCATAGAGAACCGGAATCTACTTATAATCAATCAAGAAAAATACTACTATATTTATGAAGTGTGCACAATAGGACATTTTACAATTAAACACGTTATCGCCTGAAGGTTCAGTGAATAATTTTTGATTTATTTATTTGCCTGCGAACGTTCTTCCTACCAACACGAATCGTATTTGACATTTTTTAATAAAATTCAATCACTTTTTAACAGTAAAGTATATATTTCTTCGATTTCCATCCTTTTGAAAAATTTAATTTGAATTTTTTCTAGCGGGTTTTATGTTTCCAGAATTATCGGCTAGATGGCAGCATGGTAATAATAAAAATTCGCGCCCTTCGATAAACACGTGGGTTTTTGAATTTTTATCGAACCTGATCGAACTAAAATCGACAATCTAGATACATCTATATTATTTTATAGATTTGTCTTATTGTATTTAACAAATTACGCCAACGATGTTATACTTTTTCATACACGAATATTGCATACGTAACTATACAGATTTAATCTTTCGTAACACGAATACACGTGTTCGAATAACGTATCGAGCATTGCTAGAATCAGCTGATTCGATTAACTATTCTTAACCGCGAAGGTTACCTTGAAAAATTCTTTCAAAAAGTGTATATGTACACGAACTTTCGTGTTTCGAAAAATAAATTCATCGATCAATATGTGAACGGTGGAATAAATTTTGATCTTCAATCTTATCCATATTCATTGTATTCATAGATCTTACATAGACGTCTGCTACAATTCATATTTAATTATCGTATTTTAATATGAAAATTCTTTAATCTGCGCCTCGAACACGTGTTTATATTTTATTATTCCTTTTCGCTTCGTGTTCTCCTCCACATATTACGTCACATCATCCAACATTTTTTCTAACGATTAACTAGTGGAGGGGATACAAACCAACCTGTGACGTTTACGAGCCAGATCTTACGATATACTGTCCGCGCCAAACGAATGAGCCGTCCCCTTCGGATCCATTTTGTCTGTTAACTTTTAATTCCTCATTCGTTCTTTGGGTCCCGATCACAGTTGAATAACAGACCTATCGATAATGATTCCGACCTGCATCAGAAATATCGGCGTGCAAACGTCAAAACGCAATGTAAGTACACAAATTTCACGATCTACGAATGACCTCTAGCTAGTTACTTGCCAACACGTTCCATATCAGGGTCTTATTATAATTTTCTAATCGTACGATCATTTTTCTGAAACCTTGCGATTGATCGTTTGACCTTTCTTTTTTTATATCACCTGGTGTTTCGCCAGTTTGGGAGCTGGAACGAGGTAATTATTTCTTAAGATTTCTTCGTTATCACCGACCTCCTCACGCCGTGCTCAATTCTTCTATCACTACTTTGCTTAATCTTCATCAGGGCTTGAACAGGCCCAAAAAAACTGTTACATTTTAGGCTTGATTGAAACAGTTACGAAGGACCGATACTCTAAATAACTGTTATGAAGGACCAAAATTTTGTTTGATATCGGTTTTGATTACAGTCCTTCACACATTTGATGGCAAAGAGATTGGCATCTTAGAACTTAGAAACGAGATGGGACCAAAAAAAAATAACGATCCTACAACTGATATGAGGATCGATATCCGATATACGAAGGACTGTAATCGAAACCGATACCAACCAAAATTTTGGTCCTTCATAACAGTTATTTAGAGTATCAGTCCTTCATAACTGTTTTCAAGCCCTGATCTTCACAGTCTACATGAATTCTTGTTCCACCGATATTATAAACCGCTTGCACTGCCATAGTTTAGCTTCAAAGTGTTACGTTCAGACTGTGTACACTAGTTTTATGTTGCATCTTTTTACTTTTACATAAATTTAGGCGTTTATAAAGAAAGCAGCTATTTAGTGTCAGACGATTTAGAAGTTAGGGTAGAGGCATAGCGGAGTGGTGAAGATTGAGGATAAGCGGCGAGGTGAACAACACTGCAAAATCAACCAAATGTAATTAAATGTTTATAGTGAAGCGGTGATGAGAGCATGAGACTACGCTCACCTAGCCGCTCCACTATATTCCTGTACTTAGTCTAAGTTCGAGATAATACATAAAATGTAGGTTTATTCAGGTATTTGTATAAATTGTTTCTCTTACTAATTCCTCAATTATGAGTAGACAGTGGATCTTTATGCAAAATAAAAATTTTCCACCTGAATTGTAACAATCTGGAGTGAAATAGACATTTATTTTCTTTCTTAATATGTTTAATAAGTCGAAAATAATGTAACAGTATTTTAAAATTATTCTAATGTTTTTACTGCTTTAAATTACACCCGATATTGTTGTTATAAATATATCAAATCTGCTGTCTAATTATGAATTACTGTATGCGATGTGCTACAGCTCGCAAAATCGGATGGAGGGAATAAAGATGTTTTTGTATGTTTCCAGGTGGTATCCTTTTTCTTCAATAAGAAGAACAATTATGCCACAGAAGCTACATTCGAAACGAAGCCTTTCCGATTGCATAAACTGGACAGCGGACCCTCCACTCAAGTCAAACTAACCAGGGAGGATGCCTTAGATATGTACAGAAAGCTGCACACGGTTCGTCGTATGGAAACATCTGCAGGAAATCTTTACAAAGAAAAGATTGTCAGAGGTTTCTGCCATCTGTATTCTGGCCAAGTAAGAATAATTATTGTTGCAACACAATCATTCAGGAAAATTCTAGTAATTCAAGATCTATGTTCCTTCCATAGGAAGCCTGTGCAGTTGGTATTAAAGCTGCTCTTAGAGAGCAAGATGCTGTGATCACAGCTTACCGTGCTCACGGATGGACTTACTTAATGGGGATTGAACCGTTCGGTGTCCTAGCCGAATTAACTGGTAGGAAAGGAGGCAACGCGAAAGGTAAAGGTGGTTCCATGCACATGTACTGTAAAAACTTCTACGGTGGAAATGGCATTGTCGGTGCTCAAGTGAGTATTACAAATGTTTGCATTTCAACTGCTTGCATATCACAGATATGTAAAATACATGGGGATGTAAAATCCACAGGTGCCATTGGGAGTTGGAATCGCTCTTGCTCAAAAATACATGAACACAGGAGGCGTATGCGTTGCATTGTACGGCGATGGTGCAGCTAATCAAGGACAGGTATTCGAAGTATACAACATGGCTAAATTGTGGGATGTTCCTTGTATCTTCGTCTGTGAGAACAATGGATACGGTATGGGTACTAGCGTCGACCGTGCTTCTGCTAGCACAGAATATTACACAAGAGGAGATTACGTTCCTGGAATTTGGGTTCGTGTTTCTTGGATAAATAATAATTAGACAGCGGATTTTATGCGTTTATAACAAAAATAAGTACGTGTAATTCGACACAGTGAAAAAAATGAGAAGAATTTAAAAACGCTGTTATATTATTTTCGACCTATTAAACATATTAAGAAAGAAATGAAAGTTCTATCTCACTCCAGTTGATCACAAATCAGGTAGAAAATTTTTATTTTCTATAAAGATCCGCTGTCTAATAATAATCATTAACTAAGATTATTAAAGAAGAAACTAAAATGTTTGAGTATATTATCAGGTGGATGGTATGGATGTGTTAGCCGTTAGAGAAGCTACAAGGTTCGCCGTGAATCATTGCACATCCGGCAAAGGACCTATCGTCCTCGAAACTGTGACGTACAGGTACAGTGGTCATAGTATGTCTGATCCTGGTACTAGCTACCGTACAAGAGAGGAGATCCAGGAAGTCAGACAAACTCGAGATCCCATTACTGGTTTCAAAGAACGAGTCTTGAATGCTAATCTCATCACTCAAGATGAAATTAAAGTATGTTCTTTTCTATTGGGTTGCCGAGAAAGTAATTTCGGTATTTTAAAATACCGAAATTACTTTCTTGCCCACCCGATATATTCCTCGATACAGAATTTTTTTGGTTAACTGTTGACATTATCTACAAAATTGTTCTTCTACAGGCAATGGAGAACGAAATCAAGAAACAAGTAGATGATGCTGTGAAAGCTGCCAAGGCGGATACCGAAATTCCTGCGAGCGAGCTCACCGCCGACATTTATACCAATTGCCAAGAAAAAGAAATCCGCAATATAACTCCGTTCAACCCTCTGACGCACACAAGGCTAGGACCCGCAGTCAATGCTTAAACGAATTAAATCCTATTAAATCTTGTTAATGAAAACAATACCTGCCAACGTAAATATTCATAGTTTGTACAAAGAAAAACAACAAAAAAAAGAAAACATAAGTTTCCCCGGGCGAGAAATCACCGAAATTTAGACGAAACAAATAGAAGATCCTTGGAGAACTTCGTTTACCACTTACGGTTCAGTTGTATATATACGATACACGCGATATATATATATATATTTATTTTATTTATAGATATATAAAATAGTGCACCGTAAGGTAGATTCGTACATAATGAGATATTCACTGCCACATGTATCCGGCAAGCTTCTATGTACATAATACGCTTACAACTGTGAATCGAGAAACAGTAAACGGTATCGGACGACGATTCAAAGGATAATAACTCAATTGTTTATTTCTTTTGATCTTGATTGCGTCATACGTGATATTATTAGGTAGAACCATCGAAATAAGCAATTCTTTTTATAGTAGAAGAAATTATAAATATGTAAGACAGATTGGATTCCATTTGAAATAATAGAAATCATTTATTTGTAACTCGTGCGTTTTTTTCCATTCCCACGATTCGTAATTTTCGAACACTGTTTTCGTGGTGCCTGGTGCGTGGTGTGTTTAGGAACACATTGTAACAATCCAATTTGGCACCATCACCATCAGATCAGTGGGATTCGCGTAAACATCCCTGTACATAGTTAATTTATCGAGTTTCTATTTAACACGAATATATTTTCGAGGCTAGGCTCATTCACGGGAACAAGTTCAGAGAAGACAGACGAAACGAATAATGGCTGCGGCAGGAAGCGAGAAAGCCGGCACAATCTTGCAGAAACTCGGCTTGAAGCCGATCACGAAATGTAGCCTCGTGAAATTCTACGTTCCGGCTTTCGGTGTTGCTTCGTACACCGCATTGTCGGTGAATGTGATGAATCCGAGTCTTGTCGTTAGGTAAGACAACCAGGATTTCATTGTACCCAGAACCATTAACCTCTCGTTACGTTTTAAATTATTAACACCGTTGAATGTTACGTAATCTTTAGCCGAACATATATTCGGCAATAAATTCTCCGAATAATTCACAAAATTTCTATTCGGTTTTACTGTTTCATATTTTACCGATTAACGATTCCGTTTAATCAGATAATTTGTCAATGACTAGTGACAACTAATAAATTCGTCGCATTCAACCTGATAAGCCACACGTGGGATAATCGTAACTTTTTCATGGGAAAAAATTTTGATAATTCTTTATGTAACGTGATAGTTAACTAACCTTTGTTTCCTCGGTTTATATTTCTCGAAGTACAAATGTTTGTTCTTGAAAAATGTGGAATTTGAGTATGTTTGATGTTTCTACTCGTACTGTAAAGTAAAACAATTTATATTTGTTGATTATATTTGCACAGGACTCGTGACAATTAATGATCCATCACGTTGAACCTGATAAGAGACATTTTACCTGATTCGCAACAAACTGGAGTGAAATAGAAATTGATTTTCTTTCTTTATGCATTTATGAAAAATTTGGTTGGGTAAAACATAAAACAGTAAAAGATTGGAAGAATTCAAGAACATTGTAATATTGTTTTTAATGTAACAAAGTCGTTAGTGGATAAAATCAATTTTTGTTTTACTTATGCTTCCCACAATCAATACGGAACATTTTTATTTTGTATAAAGATCCGCAGTCTATTAATATGTTTAGCAGGTTGAAAATGATATAACAGTATTTTGAAATTCTTTTAATGTTTCTGCTGTTTGTAAATGCAAATCAAATCCACTGTCGTAGCTTTTGTACAACAAAAATGTGAAACTTGAGTAGGTTTCGTGTTCGTGCTCATTTAAATTTTCCTGTGAAATATGAAACATAATTTATATTTGTATGTTTAATGACTGTCCTGGTGTTGTTACTTCTGTGTATTTGTAGAGTATTTCCAAAGAGAGACATCACAAATTTTTTATTGGGTAGTGCTCTCGTCGGCACTGGTTCATATATATATACTCGTGAACACATGAAAAATGCTCCTCAGATCACAAGAGTCGCATATAGGTAAGCTTTTAATCGTTCCAACGAAGGAACAAGAAACTTTTTTAAACGAATCATTCAACGATCTGTTTTGTTGATAGCGCTGCTGGTGCTGTATTGCTGAGTTTTGGATCAGTTCTGGTGTGGGCAGTATTGCGATCTATCGTACCACCTAATCCTTGTGTGTGCACAATAGCTGGTATCGCTTCTGGTCTTGTATTCATTAATGTCGGTTCCAATTATCTAGCCTTTGTTGACGAACAAACACAGAAGAAGTAGATCGATAGATATTTTATAATCGCAACATCAATATGTGTTAAATGCCTTCAAACTAAAATTTGCAATAATATATGCAGTAGTAGATTGGAACCAAGAGTATTGAAACAAAAAACGAAATCATTGTCGTGCAGAGTTTTTAAATGTCTACAAATTTGTACATTTTGTATGGTCTTCGCTATATAAATGGCCAACTTCTATAGCCCCCCCCCCCGGTTGCGTTAAATATAATTACAAGGTATTTTGTTTTTATCCTTGTCAATGGTTCGAAAGATGCACAGAGGGCGAGTAATGTGAAGGTTGAAATAATGCTATTGTATTTTATGTAAAACATACAAACAATGAGATTTTTTCAGACACAGAATATATGTCACATTATACATTAGTGTTACCATAATGTATATGGAGTTGTAACTTATACCAAAAATATGGAAAAAATGAGAGCCGGAGCATACTGCATGTTCCTCTAAATAATTAATTAGCAATAATAATTGTACTAGAGGTGTGCAAGTTTCTTTTGCAGTCTTAATGAATGTTCCACTAGAAGGAAAAGAAAAATTCAAAGATTTTGTATTACAAACGGAAATTGAGTTCTACAATTCTTTTTTGTGTGAATATAATTACGAAAATTAATTTATTGTTCTCGAGCATTAACATACTTCGTTTGTAAGAATTAATTTTAATGGAATCAATGTTGCGATTTTATGAATGCACACGAGTGCACTGCAACTGGATAAGATTGTATCACGTGTATAATAAACTCTATTATTAAACTGGAAGTGATACATCTATCTATCTGCCTACAAGTAAAAACAATAAAAGGAAGGGTTTTCGATTGTTCTGTTACTAAAAGTTTTCATTTTATTACTAAGTTTCGCAATAGACAAAATTAAATTGTTTCGATAGCATGTGCCAACATTATTTGTTTACGAATAAAATGTACATACAAACCAGACATACTGCGGATAATAGTACTCGCACAATAAAGTGTGAAAGAATGATAATAAATAATAAAGATGCAACAATAGGCATTCACCACATACAGAGGTCTCGATCCAGTAACTTATACATTTGTGCAATTCTACAAGTTTGAAACGTAATGATATTATAAGAATTGATAAATGAAATATGCGTAACATAAATGAAACAATGAAGACTTTCACGATTAATAAATAAACATAAGGAATGTATTAGACATGTACAGAATAACAGTATCTTCGTTGTTTTTGAAACAGAAAATTCATTGATCGGTATTCAATATTGTTTTTTATTTATTATTTTGTGTGTGTGTATATATATATATATATATATATATATATATATGTATATGTACATGTTATTGCTGTATCATGATTCGCTTATGTTGAAAAATACAATTTATATTTGTAAATCGATTCTTTGGATTGGAAAAATATGTTTTATGTTTATTAAAATATGTTTGTATGTACTAGACGCGGGTTGAGCACGCGATTTGTATACGAACTCGAGATGGCGAATACGATACAGAGTTGAAAACATCTGTAGAATGTAGTTTCGCATGTTTTCACCTGGCTTCCATTGTCTCCGTTTCAATAATAAATAACAACGTACGTATTATCATTCCGGATGACACGTAAGCCATTATTTCACAAGGAAACGGGGCACACGTATGCATACTAGGGGTGAGCGGGTAGCCGAACCTCGGGTCGGGTCGGGTCGGGACCCGAAAATCTATGACGTTCGGGTCTTCGAACAATAAAAATTTTCGAGTACCCGAAATTATTGGGTAGCCAGGCATCACGAATTTTCGGGTCCCGATCCGAACCCGAATTTCCTTGTACCCGTCCACCCCTAATACATACAATTTGTAAATATCTAAATTAGTTAAAAATCTAATCGAACTTCCTCAAAAGGAAAGAATTTAACACTCGATTGTAAACTATACACGTTTCATTCTGTTACACTATCATGCAATATGCATATTATACGTGCTTGTATTGAAATGTCCGTAGAAACAATTAAGATACATGTTTCTAATTACAGTATAAAAGATAGTAATCAACATGGCTACACCATACAGTCTATATTACTTTAAAAAACGAATAAGTAACACGATTGCACGTTGTCGCCGTGAATCGTATCACATTGTGTATACCGCCTTAAAAATAGTGACAGTTTTTTTTTGCTCACGATTCTGTTTTGCTTCTTTCACATTCAGTTTGTTTTTCTTTCTTTTTTATCGTAACTCGCGAATGTCCGTTCAATTTTATGTTCAGTACTTTAACGTAATAATAATAATAATAACGTGCTGAGCGAGAGTATTATTTTCAAACGGTGCGAGACAGCTAAACATTTCTGATATTTGAGACTCGGTCGAAGCCGGGAAATAATTATTTGAGAATTACGGTGATTCCCATTAATATTCGCACGCTTTCAAAAATACGATAACTTTTTAAACATTTGATTATACGATTTGAACGTTTCTGAGATGTTAGAGCAATTACTTTGAATTGAAATTTTTTCAAAAATTGCTATTGGCCGGAATTGTAGTAAAAATACTAAACCTTGCATTTCACAACTTTTTCACGTGGGGCGATATTTAAAATTTGTTAAAATACGTTTTGTAGATCTGCGTCAATTACACGCATTGCGAAAGTTTCATCGAAGGCGGTCGATGCGGGGAAAAACGACAAACGAAAATCGTGAAAAGTGTTTTCCATTTTTAAAGATTTATAATTCATTGCAACGTCGACCGATTCTTATGGAATTTTCAGAATGCGTTTAATTCATACATATCTACAAAACGTGTTTTCTAAATTTCTCAATTGCGTGTTTATCAATCCCGACAACTTGCAACAATTGTTTTAACTTTTCAAAGAAGTTCAAACCGTATGGTCCATATTAAAAAACCGTATACTAGTGGGAGTCACTGTATTCAAAAGAGATGATGTAAAACCTATTACATAGTAGGCTTCCAATAGGTAGAATGTAATTTCGTTGTCTTTCGCACGTATATTTCCGGTCGCTGTAAATGTTCAGCATCTACACGCTTACAAATTGATACTTTTTTAATTGGATAATAGTTGAACGTAACCACTAATCACGTGGCCAATTACCAGAGTCCCAACTTCGACTCGTTCTCAGATCGGTTCGAATCTGTCTCTCACCTTAAAATGGAAGTTTCATAATACTGTCTTTCTCCCGTCGATCGAGACTTCCCTTTTACCTCGAGTCAAGCTGCTAGCTTTCCCAAGAAGCTGTCGGTGTACTCTAAGTAGCGCGATTGGTATCCCCGAAAGTAAGTACCGATCGAGTGACATCTATCTTCACGGAGGAACTATTGGCGCCTCGATTGAGGGATTTCACCCTCGGACGAATTTTTAGCTGGTATCTGTGAGAGTTATCGTGCCGTTTCTTTGTCGAACGCCAGCTGGGAATTGCGTCGAGGAGGAAAGATAGTTTGTGACAGCCTCTGTTACACTCTCTGTCACCCGGTTGATCGTACCGGTAAGTATTTTCTCGCTGCTCGTCAAATGCATCGACTCGTGGGAATCCGTCTTGTGGTCGTGATCACCTTCGTGGTGGTCCTCGCCCTCGTGGTCGTGCTCGTGCGAGTGATCGCAGTGCGAATGCGAATGCGAGTGGGAGTGGGAGTGGGAATGCGCCGCTGCGAACATAAAATGATTTTTTAAGTAATCGCCGGTTATTTGCTCCTTGACATCCGACCACCGTCTGCCGTAAATAATGTCAAGCTGACACCGGATGCATCAGCCTGTTATAACGTTTCATTTCTTTAATCCCGGTTGCGACAGAGGTTGACCTTTACCCGCGGAAGGTACAGCGATATAAAGTTAGGAGCATAACTGATCATTAGACTGCGGATCTTTATGCGAAATAAAAAATTTTCGTGTCGATTCCAGGACACATAAACTAAATAATAATATCTTTCTTGTTTTCTGTTCCGATGAGAAAGTCTGGTCGTTAATATTTGTATAAATACTTCTGAGAGTGGAAGATAACGTTATCTGCACAGTGGCACAATTTTTATCTTGTTCCTATGAAATCGACGACTTAGGGTGGAGGAAAAATTCAATTGATGAGTAAAGACACGGCGATAGCCACTAGATAAGGAAACCTGATATCGAAGAAAGCGTTTAGAAACTAATCGAACTAACCGGTGGCTTACGAGTAGACTGCGGATTTCTGTGCAATTTTCAATTTTTAGTAGTAGCCTCTTTAGATCAGAAATAAATTAAAATCGTAGTAAATTCTGCCATATTTTATATCCTAGCATATTTTGAAAATTTTCAAAAGCTATAATTGCATAAAGATCTGCAGTCTACTTACGAGATACTATAATAAACGAGGAGAAACCGTACTAGCAGAAAATTACTAAAGTCATTTCCTTCTAACAATAAGTTATATACTGGAATACTAGCGCGCGTCTATGGTAAAGATAAACGACGAGATAGCTGACGGGGGGTTGCTCGGCAGAGTGTAAACAATGCGACTGAATAATACACGCGTCGTGTTTATTGTGTTTCGTATCTTCTTGAATCGAATGGCATCATAATGTAAGTACTCCGTCGTTTCGTTTCACGTGTACGTACACCTTCGAGCGGCGACACACCGTGAAATCAAATTGTATAACGGTCGACGGTGTACCACAAAGGCGGCTGTCATTACGAAGCCTTCCTTTCTAGGTCCCCAGAGCCTAGACCTCTCTCGAGTGACTCGTTCGCAGTTATTAAGGTGGGCAAGAAACGCATTCCGTCCGAGCAATGGTTATGCACTTAATCGGCCACGATGAAGACCCCGTAATAATTTCAGACGACAACTGAAAACAACCCTGCGTTCACCGATAAAATGTCGCGATCGTCAAACCTTTTACGGGGAGGAACGATGCGACGACGATTCAACGCGAGTGCTCTTCAGATCAATCGTAATGATACTTGGACATGTGATATGTTACGGTCGTCACGAATACCTGCTAAACGAATGAAATTGATCTTTTGTTCAGAATCCTGTGTTGCCGGAGGTGGTTCCCTTCCCTAACGTGTCGGGCATGTTTCAAGGTCACTGCTTCACTCTTCAGATTACACATCTCTGCGGTGTACGCGACCTTGCGTAAGGATTTTGTTTTACGCGGAACTCGAAAAAGGGTCTCTTTATGCAGGTCTCAAAGTCGTTCCAAACCTTTCGCTTTTTTGTAACTTAAATTCATTTTCATTTATTTTCATGATTGTTTTTCGTTATCGCCGTCATTCTTTGTGTAATTCTCATTAACTCCGGAAAATTTCAAGAAGTAGATTTAGGGATATGAACACATTGAACTGCAAACTAATTTTTAGTGGAGCGATAAACAACAACCGGCGCGACGGGCAGCGTGCAGCCGTCATAATATCACGTACTTTTCGCGAATTAATAGGTTAATAGGTACATCCGAGTTTGATTGTTGCTGGCCGAGCTGCGACGATTCTTGTACGAACCTCCGAGCGTTGCCACGAAAGCGGCGGTCGAATGATTCGTGCCGGTCGTCCCGTAAGCTTGCACTGATTCAGCGGCACGAATCATTTCCCCCGCGGTGTCCGACCGTGGTACGTGTACGATTTATCGGAGTCATTAGCCTAATTGCAATTGAGCTGTCGCGTATGTTCGGAGCCGTTCGTCGAGTAACACGAAAAGGGAAGAAAAAAGAAGCTGTGGATCGTTGCGTGCGCGTATGTATTATACGTGCTCGAGGAAGAGGAGGATAGAGAGAGATGTCAATCTGTACATTCTCGTAATCAGATGCGTAGACGGGGTTAAAGTCTCTTTAAAGGGAACTGGCACGCAAACTGCCTCCGTTGTTCCACGCGAACGTTGGCGTATTGCGTGAAAAACGGTCACTGACCAAACCCGAGAGTCCGTTCGGAACTTCCGGCGTTGCTTCATATATGATTCGGTGAAGATTGCACGCGTTTATCTCGATCGACGAAAATCTCTGTTAGAGCGAACGATTCGGGTCGGGTCGGGCCATTCGCGCAAGACGACACTTCATCTCCAGAACATCCGATAACAATTTGGGTATCGTGTTATGATTGACCTCGACAGGCCTCCGTGCCGTTTTGACTCTTCTCGAGTACCTATTCCAACGATAAATAACAGAAATAGTAATAAAAGACGAAATGAGAAGTTCTAGACATCGATTGCAAAAAATATTGAATTTACAGTTAGGAGCATAACTGATCACACACATTAAACATCGGGATAACTTTTTTATGAATGGACAAAACGACTTCAATATCTCTGTAAGATCAAAAGTGGTAAAAATTGCAATTTTTCATGATTTCCGGCCTATAACTGGCATTTTTACCACGTTTGATCGCTTATAATTCGTAAACCAGTTAATCAATTTCAATGAAATTTTCAGAACGTATGTAATTTATACGATTTTACAAAACACGTCTTTGAAATTTTTATTATTGGCCCAGCTAAAAAAGTTGTAAAAATCAATTTTTACTATTGCTTTTCACAATTTTGACCAAATGCAGTTTTTCAATATATTTATTAGCCGTTCTTTATTAACTAATTCTTCTAGCCTTACAGAGAGATTGAAGTCGTATGATCCATTCAGAAAATAGTTATTCTGATTTAAAGTGCGTGTGTGATCAATTATGCTCCTAATTGTATATGCAGATATGATTTACGTGCAGAATCGAATTATTCGTGAGTGAAGCGGCCCGGTCGTTTCAGTGAGATTAGCCATGTTTTCGGCTCACGGAGAGAAGATAATGGATTTATTTTGCCCGAGAGGATCAGCTGTGCGGAGTCATGGTATTCGTGGCCCTGACTTTTTGGACGTCGTTACTGGGTTGTTCGTCAAATCGATAGACGTTTCCACGAGCTCGACTAACACGTGGGAGGTGATTGCATCAAGGACGTACCTGCGATAGGTTTGCACCGAGGCGGATGGATCGCGAATAAGAGAGACGAAAGCCTGCCAAAACGTTTTTTAATCACTACCGATGCCGTTATCGTGATCAAAATTAGTGGGACCGGTTGACTGACAGCTCGAAACAGTTTTCTGAACAGGGAGCTGCACATTCTCGTCGTCAACGGTGACAAGTTCGAGACATTTAATTCCTTTTGCCATTTTATTCAATCCTACCATTTGGCCTCTATACATGTCGCGTAGTTTCTAAAAATATTTCGAACGTCCTACAATCTTTTTAAAAGCCTTGCAAATTTTTATGTTCCCTGATATCCACTCCCGTCCAGAATTCACCAGACGTTTATTCAAATTTCGATGCAAATGTCAAATGTGGGGCAATTGTTTTCCAATTTGGCTTCCAGAACTGTCCATAATCATCCCATAACTTCTGAATTTCTTTTTTTCCAACATTTATTCAAATAGTATATGTATAAATTTATATATATATATATATATATATATATATATATATATAAAATCAAGCTGGAATCTTGTTTTCGTTAATTACCATTTTGTCGAAGATAAGCAAGTGTCCGGTGATTTATGGATGGGCGTGCACCCTTATACACCCTGGACATTGATCCTGAGGTGTCTATTGAAGAAAGTGTGCTTTTATAATGCACATTAGTATCTACAACGAATAGTCTCATTGTTCCGAGAACAACGAATAAAAGGACCAGAACTTTCCTTATCGAAAGTTCCTTGGTTCCAGTCGATTTGAACTAAAAATGCTGCGAAAGCGTAGATCAATTTGTGGCTGGATCACGAGATCCAACTTTCACCAGCGCAGCGGCAGTCCGATGACCTCTATACCGCGAGCATTGAAACGGTTCATGAAAGTCAGCCTCCAAACTGATTGTGGCCTCTTATTAATAGAGCACGATCGGTGTCCGAGTATTAGATCGGAACGACGTAAAAAAAAAGAGACGAAGATTTGAGAGATCTCGGGAAGAGGGGAAAGGTTATCGGTAGATTCGTTACGCCCGGAAGACACTCACTGCCGATTTGTAGGCCCAACATCAGCATGAACCCGACGATTATGGCCATCAACTGTAAGAGTCCACTTTTCTCGTTAGCCTTCTCGCGTGCCAGAACCTCGAAGAAAACCACGTAGAGCAGTGTCCCGGCGGCCATTCCTTGGAGTATCGTAGGCGTGGGGCCTAGATTCTCGCTATCGTTCTTGAAGTGTCCTAGAGCTAGTCCTACGGCTATGCCGATGGGGGTTACCATTGAAAATATCGTCATATAACCTATAGTGGTTCTAGTTGAGGCTCCAGCGACGTACAATTCCATACCAACGCAAAATGAAATCACCAATTTATGAGTGGCGATGGCTGCGGCTAGGTAGATGACAGACGCTATCGAGGGTTCTAGACCAACAGCTAATCCTTCGAAGATGGCGTGAAACGAAAGCGCCAGGACAGTCAAGAGTCCTTGGATCGACGTGTTCTTCGTCATCACGTGTTTATGCTCATGATGCTTCGTCCTGGGATAATTATTTAAATCAGTAACGGAGGACGAGTGTTTCGCGTGATCAGAATGATGACGTTCCGAAGAGGACAGCCCTGTTGGCGAGGACAAGACGAATATAGCTGGCAAAGTCTTGTCCTGTTTGCCATCCAGGTTGTCCAGATGATGCGTGGACCGTTTGCTCGAGTCGTTGTCCTCCGAGGACTCGATGTCCTCTTTCCAAGTGGACCTGGTCGTCGTAGATACCGTGGTCGTTGACCCTGTATACGTTCCCGAAGATGCACCAGGCTGATTGTTGTTGCATCTGCGCACCGATACCGTCCGGTACAAGAGTGCTTCCGAAGACTCTGGTTTCCCTGTTAGGGCCGCGTGCACAGCCTCCTCGACGAAATACACGAGGAAGAAACCGCCGCAGAACAACAACTCCGACAGGCTCAAGGTACCAAGCGTTGGTAGTTGATCGTTCGACTGGTGACGTTCCACGCTGCTGCGCACTTCCGGCGCCAGGTGCAGAAACGTAGTAAACAGCAGGACGCCGCCGCCGAAACAGAGGAACAGGGACGATTGCAGACCCTAAGGAAGGAGGACATGTTCCCATTTGTCTTTTCAGCGAATTTTTATGCGACCTTTCGCGGCTCCGGTTTCATTCGGAGACCGCGAGGATATTTTGGAGTCTTGATATCACGGCGATATTCTACCGGAAACGTTCTCGAGGGAGTTTTGCCGCAGAAAGTGCTTGATCGAGGAAATTCGTTTTATGCAAAATAAACATTTTCCCGTTGTAGAACAATCTATTAAGAAACTCTTTTCCTAGCCCTCGATATTTGAAAGACCACGACAAGTGCCACGCCAATGCTCATAAAAGTCGCATCAAATTGGAACTGCTTACTTGATCGTGCAAGAGTAGAAATCTCTGTGTATGTATGGCTTGTAAAAATTTGGATATTCGATAGAATTTAGTACAATCTTTATTTGTTCCCGATCTACGAAGACTATTACCACTAAAAATTACAATTCTTTCGATTTCACTTCCTTAAAATTTCTTTACAAAAAATGAAAGTTGCATAAATATCCGTAGTCTAGTTCATAACTATGATTTTCATAACATTCTCCCACATCGTAGGTCCCAATACAATTCGGGTGTAATCAAAATTGATTTTCAAGTTTACTAAACATATTATGTCGATCATATGCTTCCAGAACTCTCAGTAATGAAAATACTAATATTTCATTGAACGCTACCGATTTCGATCAAGCAGTTTCTGCGAGGACAAGAATTTCGTAAAACCACGAACCTCGACCGGCAAATTTAATCGATCAAAAACAAGAAGCGAGGTTGTGTAAAACGTTTTAAGTTTCACAGCGAGAAAATATTTGAATTGTAGTTAGCGTTACCGTGTGTTATCGATATGACTCACTTTTTGTCGTTCGCGACACTTGCTATACCGGTCGAGGATCTATTTACGAAACATTGAAGTCCGCAAGCGAAAATATTGAAAGAACGTCCCTCGGTTAATACGTACTTGCGAGTTCGTGGACGTGGTTGCGTTGCTGGGACCGAAAGCGTTCGAAACTGACGCGGACGTGCAGGTACTGGAATTGCTGGAAATCCCGCGGTGTCGTTTTTGACGATGATTCATCCTGTACCGACCGATAATCAGCGGAATCATGCCGACGATCAGGGAGCCGAAGCCAAGGCCAACCATGGCTCCTACCTTCGCTACCAGCAGAATCGTGGACGTCGTTGTTTCCTCCATTTTATTCGACTTGAAAAATTAATTCAGCCTTTCCAACTGGTTTCACTCCCTTCGAATCTCTTCAACGATCAACCTGATTCAATTAACGATGAATCTCATTAATCCTGTGGATCACTTTCTCAATATCCTCTTGCCTCTTCTAAAAATCTTCCCGTTCGATTTCCTCGAGTTGAAAAATTAATTCAGCCTTTCCAACTGGTTTCAGTCTCTTCGAATCTCTTCAACGATCAACCTGATTCAATTAATAATGAATCTCGTTAATCGAGGACTCTGCGTGTCCTCTTCTAAAAATCTTCCCAACTGTCTCTACTCCTCTTGGATCCCGTGGATCGCACTTTTCGTTGTCTCCTGCTACCACTTCACTACGTCCTTCTTCCTCGCGTCTTTACCACCGGTCATCGCGACCTTCTACTTCAGCTAGGTATTCGCATCGATACTTTAATCTATTTCCCGTTCGGTCAGGTGATTGGCGCGGCTACTTTTTCACTTGGCACGCATTTGACGAACGAGGGGGAAGGTTTCGCGAGTTGCCCTTTGACAGCCGAGGGTGTTAACGTCCTTTGCGCAGTCGCGCGGGGCACACGGACAATGCACGAGTTTCGTTTTACAATCTCTGTGAACGGGACGATTGAACTGCTCGCGCGTCCTTGGAAGAGGAAAAACTGTGACGCGTCTTTAAAGGAGAAAAACGAATTAGCAGCAGCGTGTTTCGTAACGTGCTCCATTCACACTTTCCAAAAAGGAAAAGTGGAATACATATTGCGACACGTGCGAGTAGCTGCGCTCGCTTGGTTCCAGGACGCGAGAATGCATTATTGTCTCGTATTTGTGCGGATAAAACCGCGCTCGTGGGATTTCTGCGGATCGGTACGCCGCGATTCTAGCAGATTTTAATCTGTCTAATAGGAAGATCGAGAGTCTGCTTCTCGACGAGGATAATTGCCCGGTGAAATACGACGGAGCTTTAATCCTGCTATATTGACGACTCCAGTAATTCTATTATGCTTAGGATTTAGTTCTCCTCAAGGGTAGCGGTTTAATTTTAATCCGACGCTGAACCTGTGCGAATTTTAACGATTGTTTTTATCACGACGAATTTACGTCTGTTCGGAAGGTGTAGCTAACCGGAAAGTCATCTCCGGCCCCGCTGCTAAAAAAGAATTCGTCCTTGAACAATGAAAGTGGAGCTAACGAACCGATGTCTACTCGGAATTGGTCGGAGTTCTGGAATCCTGATGAATTTCGTTGAAAGGGGCAACTTTCGAAAGTTTCTCTTTCGATGATCGGAGCGATCCTAATCGAGATTTGGAAGGTACTTGCACCGCTGCGAAGGGTACTAAGCCAGGCAGAGTAATGGTTATTATATTAACAAATCGCTACGAGGTACGACGCAGTACAGTTGTTGCGCGCATAAACGAGTGAAGCTCGTAAATTATTCCTTCCGCAGATAACCAGCTCCTTATGACACAATAAAAAGGAGTCGTAAACACAATCCAGTTTTCGAGGAAGGACGATCGGACAACTAAATCTGCTGCGAAGACAATTTACAAGGAATTTAAAAGCGTCTAGAAGGAGCTGTTACGAATAGTATACTCAAAACACGTTGTGTTTATCCTGATCTGCTGTCACTGCTATCGCAGGATTCTAAACAGAGTATCAGGACAAACTAAGAGCGACAGGGAGCAATTATACTAATTACGAAAGCGCCTCGAGCACGCAGATGGTAATCCTCGCCAGGCACTGCACTCACCACATCTTCATTAACTGGTAACTCTCAAGAGAGATCGAAACGAGAGATAAACTATAGGAACTATACTTGTTAGATGTGTCATCTTTGACAATGAAGATCGTTCCTCATGGTTTCACTTTGATTATTTCGAAACCGGAGGATGTTTCAGAGAAGTTGAACGAACACTGTCGACCGGTTCGGAGCAACTATACTGCGAAGCGCATTCGCAATGATACATGCGAACCGATACCACTTTTCCGCACAAGTTTCTCTTTCGAACTGGAACACGGAGCCGAAGGAGCCACCGCAAAACTATTCGATAAGAGGAACGATAGTTCCACGCGGTGCGACGGTGAATCCGACACTCCGGGGCTTGTTGGGGACTCGACTCGATCCCCTCGCGTCTTACATAGTTCAAGCCGAATCGTTTCCTGCTCTCTTCCCCTTCCATCATGCTGCTTCCCTACCAACCTACTCGTTCTCTCCTTCCCCGGGCCGTCGACTCTCATTGTATGCGCTCACGTAAACCGACGTGAATGCTGTTATAATGATTCTTGCCCGCTCGCCCCATAAACTTCCTATTAGCGTTCTGTAAAAGTTCAAATTGTTTCGAAACCGCTTCAGTCTGCAGTTATCCCCCGAACTTCCAGTCGCACGAACTCTAGCAATACCCAGTTTCCAAACTGTTCAAATAACCGACACCTCAGGCGATCATAATGGTTTTTGTCAGCAGGAACATCGTAACAATTTTGACATGTTCGGAATCGGTCTTTCATTTACTGGCTGAAACATGCAGTCGTTCGAAGAAGTTCAAATTGCAGGAACCATTTCCACCAAAAATTGGGAGTTCCATTCTCTGAATAACCAGTATCCTCGCGAACAAGAACATGACGTAACAACCATTTTTTGTTTAAAAGATAAACTGTGGTCCATTAGTCGTCCTCAACCCATATATCAATGTTCTATAGAACTTGGAATGGCTGGAACTCTATTTGACCTACTTTCTGACAGCGGTAACAATCGTTAAACCAGCGACGAGCGATCCGCAAACAACCAATCACCGATTGCATATAATAACGCGAAAAGAGAAAATTTCATCCAACAATAGCGGACGTTGCATGCGGTATGGTAGAAAAAAAGTGAACCAGTGAGTATTACATTGAAGCGCGGAGAATGAACGTCGAGTGTTGATTGATTTTCATCACTGATCGATCGATACGAGTTTCTGGGAACTGATAGGACGCCAGTCGTCCATTGCAAATTCGAGCAGGTACAGATCGGACAATGTGCATGGCACAATTGAGAATTTAGAAAAAAAATTTAATGCTGACAAATGTTAATTGTCTACAGCAAAGTTGAATCTCTTCGAGCTTGGAAGTCTACTGTTCGTAGAACAGATTTGACATGTTATCTTGCAGTGAAAGTTACGGCTTTGTTAAATTATTAAATAAAAATCAGCGTATCATCAACGTCTTCGACGACTTTACGTTTGTTTTGTGTGAAGAAAGCATTGGCTTGGTACACAACGTGATTCATTCGTTCTATGTAGATCACAGTTTGTTCTGAGAGCGAGTCATCGGAGCGATAAGTGCATTCTCGAACTTCAAATCTTGCCATTGAAGCATTAAATCGTTTATCTGCACGGTTTCTTATCCTGAAATAATTCGAGCACACAGAATCGTTCGAAACTCGACAAAATCCACATCTAAATGTCTTAAGCCGACCATGAATTACCTCCGTGCCGGCGTACAAATGTACAAAGCTGATTTCACGGTGAAAGGCACTTCGGCAACGGTCACGCAGACTCGACCCATTCGTGCAGAAAAAGTTTCGCTACCAGAGTTACCAGTAACACCGAGCACCTACATATGTACCCTCACATGATTCCGGTTTTTATGTGGGCGATATATGGTTCGAACAAAATAAGTTATTATCTGTCTGCTTCTAGAAATTTCTGGTCGGTCATTTGAATAACAAATGTCACCAGTAAACATCGTAGATAATTTATGAATTATGTGTGACGATTTCTGCTATTTCGTTGCTTTAATCAGCAATGGATACCGTAGCACGTGGTGTACAGATAATTTCGAAGGATGTAACGACAACTTCAACGTATTTGCATTTCGACGTTCGAGGAAAAGATAGAGGAAAAGTGTTTCCTCCTAGATTTTTCTTGTATATACTTATTTCCCCGGATTATACTATCGCGGACGTTGGCCCGAATGCCAGCTGTGTCCTCGAGCTGTTTAAAATCGCGTGCTTTGTCTACTGATAACTGAGTATTGACACGCTCAGATTTATACGAACAGAGTGCACCAATAATTTCATCGCGTTTGCCTTTTTGAATTATCGCACTCTTCGCGCCTCGGCACGCGTAATCACCGTATAACTCATTGCAATTTATTCTCACAATGTTTCTTGATCTTGCCCCAGACCCTACGTCTCTCACTCACTATATTATCCCGCAAGCTTGCTTATCGCTTGTCAACGCGAGAGGTGAACCAATCAAAGTTGTTTACATTTCGAAATTTCATTTTTGCTCAAGTATTATATATTTCTTATGTTAATTACAAGATGACAATTTTTATTGGTTCACCATATATTTGTTATACATAATGTAATTGATTGTACTCACTCAATATCTGCAGTCCGAACATCGCAATGAATCCTACAATGATAGACAAGTACTGCAGCATGCCGGTTCTGTGCTCTTGGAGTATCTCAAAAAATACGACGTACAATAGAGTACCGGAAGCTAGGCCCTGCAATAGAAAATTATGTTAATTGGTTTCAGAATTTCTACAAAACAAGCTGCAACGCTAGAACAACCAAGTTTTTATTTTACGAGCGATCTGCGTTGATGTTGAAACCCAAAATTGTATAAAAGTACTGTGTACATATAGTATGTGTATCTTTCGTGTCAGTAAGTGTACAGTCTGTCACAAAAAAATGTACAAATGGGCAGTCTTTTTAAACAGCTTTTTGATGGCGTTATACGGAAATTTACTGTATGGACAGCTGTGTAGCACAAGAGTACTCTTCAGAATGTCCAATGAATCACAAATTTGCTTGATCAGCTAATAGTTTGCACGTGCTGATGAGTGAAACAAGAGTCGGAGTAATTGAAGAAGTATACCTGCAACAAGACCGGAAGTACGCCACTAGCGGCTGCGGTCCCGCCTCCGATCAGGGACATTCCTATGCCGATCCCCAAAGGAGATACGACCGCAAATGTGCAAACGTAAATGACCGAAAGGTATCGTCGGGTGTTCGATGTTATTAGCTCCACGCCGATGCAGAACGCAATGACGAACTTGTGGGCTGCAACCGCGCCGAACATGTACCTAGAAAGAACAATAACATTGAAACAAAACTGGTTACAAAATTATTTAATCAAAGAATTACATCAATTTTTTTAAAACAGTAAAACCATGAAGATCCGCTTTCTATTAAAAAAAGTTCTAGCGGATTAATGATAATTACTATATATAACTAACTGAGTTGCGAATTGCAATCAAGGTCACCCAGAGTGATTTATGACCCGGTTATAAATATATCTCCATTTATACGAACGACCTAATGTGCAACCACGTTAAAAGCTTAATTCCCTCCCAGTATCTGCTTTATGTAAGTCGGAAGCTAAACATCTGGTTCTGACTCAACGATAAACAGTGCAGTTTTTTCTTCCCATGGTTAAATAAGATTTCATCGTCGATTGATAAACCTACCAGACATTAGTGGCTGAACTCTCCAGTCCAATAGCGAGTCCTTCGAATAATTCATGCACGGACAGCCCGAGAACTATTAACAATCCCCGCAGGGAACTTATGATGAAGTCATCTTTCTCGTCCATTATGATCGGCAAGTGGTGCGAATGGCCGTGGCCGTTACTACAATAACGAACATACTTTTATCCCGCGTAATTTGCATACGATTTACAACCGGCCCGAGTACGGGCGGCAAGCATAATCATTCTTACAAGTGAGAGTGACCGCTGACGTAGTTCGGCTGTATTTGCCCATCCTCCACCAATTCGTTCGTGCTTCTGCTAACATCTCCCTTCGAATTACCTTCCCTTTTCGCTTGCCTGTTCCTCAGGTGCGTGTGGACGGACTCTTCGACTAAGTACATAATGAAAAATCTGAAATTGCAATTGAATATTCTTCATTATTCTGCTACAAAGATGTCTCAAGACGTCGGAGGACCTGCTGCTTACAGCACTTTCCACGAATTTCATAGTTCGTTCACCGTTTCTAGTTTAGAACGTTCCAATTCTGCGAAAGCAACAATAAGCGAAAGTGGCGCGCAATTCGAATCTCGCGGTACCTCTCGTGATCAGTTCTTTTTTATTTGCTTTTTATGTCGCATCAATTGCTATGGTCATTAGCGACGGAACCTACATTATCCCCTTCCCGTACAATATCGTGTCGAACTCGTGATGAAGATTCTGAACAGAGTCTAATAAATATGTATGCTACCAATTTCCTTCAAACCGAAATAAAATTCTACTTTGGTTTTGTTAATGTATAGCTGGAGAATATATTGGAGAATATATGAGCATGCATACAATTGATATAAATTTTCTCCTTTTTTAGGAAATTATACGAATTACATAAAAGTTCTAATTACTGAAATCGTAAAATGCATCGTAGCGCGAGGGGTTAAGTTGGGTTCTTCTTTTCCAATGAGTAGACTGCATTGGAAATATTTCCAGATGGAAATAGCAATGGAAATAACAAGTTGGAAATGCACTTACCCGGTACAGGTAAGAACCTCGGCCAGCGAGAAATCGAGTTTCGGAAGTTTGCAATCATGTGTAAGATCTTCCACCCCTTCCTTCACTTCCGGCAGTAGGTGAAGGAAAGTGGTAGAGAAGAGGACACCACCGCCGAATCCGAGCAGCAAGCTCACCAATCTGGTCGATCTACCGTAACAAATCCAATTGGTCAGTGTAATCCTAGCTTATCGACCCATGTCCCGTTTGTAATACGAGATTGCGTCACGGGGGTCGTCTTTGTAACGGTTGCATCGCGATCGTCACGCTGATAACGGAATGCGCAAACTTCACGCTCAACGTGTTTACTTTCAACGACCCACATGCAACTGGGTTATCGGTTTGGTCACACGGAGGTTCACACCTGTTTCGAAGTAGACGTTCAAGTTAATCGCGGAATTAATGATAAATTACGTGACGGACTGTTCGAAGATCTGGCTAGGTCATCGGTTATTTATCTTCGGCGAGAAATTACTGGAAAGGTCGTTACAAATGATCTTCGGCTTGACCGGTTCGTAGTCAGAAGTGTGCGAGAACCCAAAAATCGGAAAACGGTTATTATTCTACAATAATTATTCTATAATTACTAGACTGCGGATTTTATGCATTTATTACAAAAATAGATTTTATGCATTTAATACAATTTAAAACCATGGACATGTTTAAGGGCATCAATGTATTATGAGTTTCAGGATAATTAAAAGAAGAAAACCATTTTTATTTGGCTCTCGTGTCCTGCAATCGATGCAAACATTTTCTATTTTGCATAAAGATCCGCAGTCGAATAATTACTCTATAATCGCGACAAATTGTCAAGAATCTGTCGATACGTTCAAGAACCTGAATGTGCTCGGGAATCTCGATATACTTATTTGAGAATCCCTAATAAAATTCTCGATCCGACTCGTCCCGACATTTTGGAGTTCTCGCACACCAATATTGGTAATATCCCTATGTAATTAGGATCTATGAAGTTCGAAGGTTGGCTATTGTGTCGGTAAGAGATAGGAAGTGCAGAGAAATGCTGATACCTCGGATTCGTGACGCCGGTCGTGTTCCATTTCAACAATTTGGCTAGTAGCATCGGTAGAATGCCCATGCAAGTGCTGACTACGCATAAGATGACCATAGTGACAGCTTTTGCAGTTAGTACCCCAGACGTGTCCTCGTAGATAACGACAGTATTCGGAGATTCTGTCTCTACCGAAGTCATGGTACTCGGAGTCATGGTACTCAGAGTCGAGGTATTCTGAAACTGATTAATTTTAATAAATGTTTAACCTCAAATTTGTTGAGTTGTAGGTACAAAGTGGTGTGCCGTCGGGTTTTTCTGTAATCGATGATTTCATTTTATGGAATTTACAGGTTGGAAACAGGTTTCCAGGAGGTCGATCTGAGATAGATGCTTCAGTTCATTATTGTAGTGGGTGAGAGACAATCCGATACAAATACAAGTAAGTGTGAAGAAGCAAAAACGTGATCAATCGTTTCGCACGTCGGTAACATCGTGACGCACAAGAACCGTCTAACAAGGGATCGTTTCGTAATCTATGTAACGTGTGACATAGCGTACAATTACGTTTTCATCGGTTTTCCTCATGTGATCGTGTTTTTCTTTTACACACGAGGACCACCGGCGCGGTACGCAAATGTTACAGTTTGAAAATTACGATTACTATTCTCGGTAAGTACGTGACGCTCGGAAACAAAGAATTCTTTTTTATCTGGCCGACATCCGATAGACATTTTATCGGTCCGCCCGAGGCTTTATTTTATCGACCGTTAAAGAATTGATTGTTTGCACTATCGCGACGTATCACGAGCGACATTATTGCCGTTTTTAAGAAACACGGACAAACAACCTGCGTGAACATAGCAGAGGTTCCAGGCGTGACACACAACGATCGTAAAGCCCGAAGATCATAAATTCGTCCGAATTGCAACGATGTAATTTGAGTTGGACATCTCAATAAAATATTTTATCAACTTTATTGCCAGCATTCGAGAGACGTTCAAAAATGCATTTACATAATTTATTATATTATTATTATATTATTATAAGTTAGATAATTTCATGAAACTGTTAGGTTTAATTACTAGTGAAACGGGGGTTTTTAGCTCATTGTGAGGCTATTTTTCAATTCTTCATCCTTCTGAAGGGCTCATTTCGAAGGGGAAACTGTCAGGAATACGACCATATTTTTTCAAAATTTAAATCACTCTGCCCCATCATCGAAGAAAAAGCAAAAAAAAGAATTCGTTAACATTTTTCGACATTATAAAGTTAATTGGGATAAAAATTCGTAAGTGAGGTCCGTTTTCGCCAAAATGGGCAAAAATTGCAAACTTCGGAGCCTGTAATTGTTGAACAAATTTTAAACCGGAAAAATGAAGCCCCCCCCCCCCATCTCATAGGGGCTACAACATATTTCATTTAGAACAAAATCGACAATGGTAATGTCAAAAAGTGATCGATTTGGCATGGAATGATCCATACTAGTTTCTATTATTTTATAAATAGAACTTGGAGAAATACATACGATGTAAAACGTCAGTGAGTATCAAATATTAAGATATTGAATCGGGTATCGATTACGTGCCACTTGAAATTAGTTTTAATGGTTCGATATGAACGTGAGCATTTCAAAATCGGAAGGAGATATATCGAACGCGAGATATTTGGAATTCAATTCAATAATAGATAAACCGTTAGGAGATCGTATTATCGGGCTCAAGTTTCTACGAACACGATTTTAAGCATGAGAAATGTATGTACAACAGAAAAAATATTCTCTGTTATAATTAATATGATCTTATTTGATATTTCTGTGCCGCTGTCGGAATGTGCCAATGCAACGAAACATCTGATTCACACAGGCAGTTATTGAATTACCACCGTGATTAAATAAAATCAACAGAAGTCTCACTTCAGTGCCGAGATAAAGTGCAATGCTATTTAATGTTCTATTTTTCAATCTCAAAAAAACAGCAACGATAATATTAACAATAGAACATTAAATTTAACGTTTCCAATTGGAATGGATTCCAATTATCGATTAGACGATGGGCTTCCTTCAGATCGTTGCCAACTGACCGTAACTCAAAATTCACAAACGCTTGAAAGTAGCACCGTATCACGTGTATCGATATATGAATTGCAGTTCATAGTTTTTAAATTGACTTTACGTTTACTACTTCATCGACTACGTGTATTTTCATTCTTTTTATTTTTATTATTTTATTTCATTTGCTAGGTTTATTGTAAAAGTACTACAGCAATATATGTACATATATCAGTCGCGTGAAATGCTCGTCAGTGGAAATAGTCGAGATCAATAATGTATGAAGGAAGCGAAGTATTTTTAGTTGCAGCAGGAGTAGTTACGATGTTCGAGTAATATTTTACAATATTGTTGAAAATACCTCCATAATCGTTAATGCGTCGCGACACCCGTTCGCTTGGCTCGATATTATCCAGATGGGGAAACTTCAGGTATCAGATACAATCACCTTAGTCGACGTACTACCGATCATCTAACTTTTTTACCGCGAAGCGAATACACATATATATAGGCTCGACGCCGCGCTGTTTCATGATCGTTGAAATCGCCGGTGAGCGATAAGATTTGTCCCACCAAGCAAGTGAACACCTTCAGTTATCACCTAGTACAGAAGAGAGGGGTGCGGCACGTGACCAACGTCAGACCGGAGGAAACTTTAATTCGTACAAGCCGAAGAAATTTACATCCAACGACAAAATAATAGAACATCCCTACTGTTGTATTCCGTTAATTGGTATTTTATTTGTAAAATACAACGGAACCACTTTTATTACCTGTAGAAAGGATGCAATTTATGAACAGATAAAACCTATCCTTTCTTGAGCAACATACGAAAAATAGCTGACTGTTTACACTTTTTCAAATCAATCCTGAAGCAGTTGGCAGGCAAATGTTGAAGCTTCTGAATAGCATATTTTTCCTGCTATTGTTTAAGATTGTAGCCGATTAAAATTTTTAGCAAGACGAGGTTTATTTATCTAACAGGGTGGATATTGATATCTATCTAATCGTTCAATCGTCGTTTAAATTTTCCTTCGATCGTTTCATCGAAAGATCGAGATCGATATTTTTTCTCCTCGTGACGCCGTGATATGAATAATGAGTAAGCTAATATTGAAATTTCGATAATCAGTCTTATAATCTTTTTATCGTAATCAATAATGATTATTATTGTGGAGATTAATCGAAGTTCGAGATAGGGAAATAAAACGGTTTAATAAGATTAATAAATACACGTGGTAAATGTGTGAGCACAGCTCCAACTCGTTACAATTAGTACCGCTCGGCTCGACGCGGAAAACAACTCTGTCTTCTCGCCCATCGGCACTTTCCGATGAGCCCTTCCGTCCCCTTCAGCTTTCCCAGGGACCTTCGGGTTTTCCCGGGGACCTTCGGATTTTCCCTGGGACCTTCGGACTTCCCCGACTAAAAATACGTTTCCTGGAGATGGTCATAAATCCCAAAGCATGGGTCCAGGCTCGGCGACGGTTGCTATGAATTTACGATACTACATTATTGTGTTTATCAGCTGCTGAAGGTCTCTCGCTAGGTGGTTAATTGTTTTTCTGTATTGCAGGCTTGTAGTAGCAATGATGTTCGATGCAACATAGAAAAACAAAAAACGGAGATTTGATGCATTTATGACACAAATGATCTGATGAAAATTAACAGTATGAAAATCATAAATTTTAATTTTTTAAAGAACATTTCATTTTCCCCCTGTTTATTGCAATTGATGCAAAATAAAAATTGTTTAGACTATATTGATCTTGGTTGGAAGTACTGATGTTTTTTATAGTGGTACTTTAAGATTGTGTACTTGACAATTGTTGGAAAAGATCGCTTATGTAGATTAATTGTGATTTCGTAGAAGTCTAAGTCGACAAAATGAGTTACATCCTGTTTACATACATACGTATTCGAAGACTCAAGTATATCTGCGGATCCGTACGATAACAAAACGGTAACACGAATTTTCCATGTGGCTAAAAATAATGTGTCAACAATACAATAAATCGTGACTCAATGGGTGATCCGATAATGTTATTGTACGTTTCCATATTGATAGTCTCAAACTGTAACGCATATATTCTGTAAACATACTTAATCCACATTCGCGTGGTACAATGTTGAATAACAGTATTGAAAACAAATAAAATCCTATTTTCATTGGCAATAGCATTTGTAGATTTAAAATAAATAAAAATCGTACTAAATTCTGTCGAATTTGATGTTCCATCTCTACACGAAAAACGAAATTACTTTTCGAACGAGTTAATAAAATCAACGCGAGAGACAGCAATCAAACGAGAAATTACCATTTTAGTCTCGAGGAGATTACAGATTGTATTGTTCTATCGAGTGATTTTGTTAATTGTCGCGT
Source organism: Lasioglossum figueresi (assembly GCA_028455805.1). NCBI lineage: Eukaryota > Metazoa > Arthropoda > Insecta > Hymenoptera > Halictidae > Lasioglossum > Lasioglossum figueresi. Next base: position 9,228,736 of record CM052200.1, on the reverse strand, counting down.
TTCCCTATTGAAATGGGAATCTTTCGAGGTACCAGAGATAGTTTCAGTGTTTTCACTACTCTTCGACTGAAACCAATCGACTCGAACACTCATTAAAACTGGGAACAGAACGAAGGAGCGCCGAGAACGAATGGTACTGCATAGTACCGAGTACTAAATACAGTGAAAGTATGCTCGTTATCCTCCTCTGGCAAGAAAAGAAGAAAAGGGGGGATGAATGACTTTTGCGTCTACCCCAAGGTAAACGGCAACATAGTTGATCGAAGTGACTGCGTTCGATTATTATTATCGCTTCGACGTTGCTGCTGAACAAAGCTGAAATTCGACGACTTCGTGTGGCCAACGATTACGAAACCGGTTGTATATTATGGCGACTTGAAACTCCGTTCAACGTTTTAACTGATCGCTATTATTCGACATAGTGGAACACAAATGAAAAAAATTTGTTCACTCTATTTTGATCGGTATTATGAGTGCCGAGAATACTTTGCTTCAGAAACACATTGTGATAACTGGGATTTTTGAGTTTTAGCAACTTTGTAGTAAGTTTTAATCTGTTTACGATGCTAATAGTGGAAATTGATTATTGTAGTCATTTAACTGATACCAGCTAAGTTTACACGCATTGCCTTCAATGCACAATATTCGATGAAACCACGCCGTTCCGAAATAGAGGACTTGTGCTGCGTTTCTAAAGACTTCTGCATCTTTTTAGAAACTGTGGTACAAATTATACTGTAAATATAAAATACGAGTTTCGCAGCTCTTCTGGTTTACTGTGAAAAATATAAAATGTTCGACCCGACGACGCAGCTGCTGCGTATTATGTGCCAATTGTGCATACATTCAACGCAACTTGAGTAGACAGTCCTATAATTTTTTAATCGATTGTATCCTCTTATTTCCCCGTTAGAAATACCAGACTTCCAATATTTGAATGAAACAAACTATTTTTCTTATCAGACCGTTTCCTGAATTGTAACTTTAAAGAGTTTCGCTTTTATGAACCAAAAACGATAATTACTTCATTATTATCCTCCAAGTACATGACTACGTTAGCAATGAGGAAAATATTTTAGTAGTTTTCATTAACAATACTTGTCCCGTTATTTGTGCCCATAATTGTGAAAGCGTTCTAAGTCAAAATTAAAATCAAAAATGGGTTTATCAGTTAATTCGCATCACATTGTTTTAAACTAAATTATACGAAATCTTTCGAAATGTTTTTATAGTGTTCCTCTAGTAAAGTACCGACCAGTGAAACGATTCTTCAGAACAACGAGAGACTTTTTTTGTTGTCCAGAGATTCGTTCCTTCGACGAATTCGAAGCATTCTTTCTTTTGAATTTTGTTCTTTTTCGGTTCCATCGACGGTCCGGTTCGGCAGAGCTCGTATTGACGAGTCTTGTCGAGGCATCAGTGATCAGTTGTTGAAATGGATGTCGTGACTGTCGGTCGCAAATATGTCCGCGAAACCAGTTTCGGCCGGCATAATCGTCCAAAAAATCGATTCGAACAGTAACGAGTTCCAGCGTTTTTCCCGTAATTTGCACTCTTGGGATCCCGATCACGGCAGACCCCTTTCATTGCAGTGATGGTCCGAGGGCCAGAGACGAGGCAACACTTTATTCCGACTGAAGAGATACGCAGATTCGCGGAGAGAACAATTCACTATAAAAATCTCATGTGAATGACGCGCGAACAACTAAAGAAGAGGAATTTTTATCAGGCTAATTTAAAAGCATCCGAATTCAATAAGAAATTAAATTGAATTAAAGATGCACGATGATTATAATTATAATCAAGATCTTCGACCACGTCGTATATACATAAAATAAAAATTGAGAAAACAGAATAAAATATTCGATCAAATATTCGTAAGTGAAGATCTAACTTCTGTCGCGTCCAGAAAAACTAACTACATAGTTCGAAGTCTACAGTTCACTGAAGCTACGTTTAAGCCCTCAATTGAGTCGTTTGATCAACGAACTACTCATTGCAGAAACACTTAGCGGCAATCAAGATAGCTGATTAATTGAAACACTTCTAGCTGTTAATACAGGGCTCACTAATCGATGATCGAAGATTCGCTCCGGTAAAAGAACATTCTTGTAATAGTTATGCGAACGTACGAACTGACACAACAAGAAATCATATACACTAACAATTAAAAATGAAAAATTACCAAAATGCGGTAATCTGTCAAATAAATCGTAGTGCGAGGGGTTAACGAAGAGTCGATCCTGCGAGGATCGCGCAAAAACTTGCTCTCGGGCAGACACACGAAAAATCAATATATCGACGAAACCCGTTTAGGGTGAACAGAGTCGTGCACACGTCACACAGTTGTTGTTTAAACAAACCCAAGGTAAATTAGTGGGAGAAAATGTACGATAGAGGCAGGATTAGATAAAACACAAAAAAATATGTTCTCACTTGTATAGGAGGAACCGAAACTATCTGATCACAGAACGCGCACCGCCGAAGATGTCCGAAGTTGGTTCAGAGTTACCGGTCCCGGCGAACCTTTTCGCGCTGAGTCGGATGCGTGAATGAAGAGCACGATGCGCTGCGAGAGAGAGTAACCGGTGTGCCGGTGGAGGATACTTTCGTACCTGTTTCTCGGGATTCCCTAACGTACGGTGCGTATGCAGCTCTCCCCCTCGCCGGGGGATTCCTGGGTAACCGCTCTTGTGCTCGACGATTCACCCTGGTCACGTGTGCGGACGTGATGCACCCGTAAATAGCGTGGTCGACGCGCGGCATCTGTTTTATCGTGGTGTAATATGATGGATCGAACATGGATGTCTTATGAATGATCTATCGAATCATCGCGATTTATAGGCTCCGGGCAAAACAAGTTATTGCTCTTACTCTTGCGACGAAGTAGAGTCTACGAGGGTTGTACTATTGCTTTTAGTCTGTTATTGAGACATCAGTGGGTACATGATGTATTCGTGCGCTTATAAACAGACGGATTTTATGCATTCATGACGAAAATGTGTAGGTATAACTTAAAACAGTAAAAAGTTTATAGTTATTTAAGTTTGTTGCAATCGGGGTAGAAAGTCTTCATTTTTCATTAAGATCTGCTGTCTACTCATAAATGATGATCGAGGTCTTCCGACGTCATAGCCTCAAATCCCAGATTGAAACCAAAAGTGTTCCGTCAAATTCAATCTACAGATATCCCAAATTTCTGAATACAAGTTGACTATTCTAGATTTTAGAAATCGAACCTAGAAATTCGTATCTGTGATAGAGATCTCAAGACAGAGTTCCTCTCCCTCTCCCTCGGACCTATAAGCTTGACAGACCTCTAGTATAATATTATAAATTCATGAAATGCGCGTTTATGTATTTTTATACTGTATCTACATGCACGACGCGAACTGCATTGTTTTCCAGCCCGTTTAAACTTCACGCCGAAGACACGTTTATGTCTTCAGTGTTTTTATCGCATGTATTACGCGTTTTCTATTCGCCTAATTATGCAATCCGCCAAGGTGACTGTTGGATCAGCTGTAACAGCCTTTTATCGCTTTTCGATTTGTTCTTCTCTTGGCGATCGGTATTGCGTCACTCGTATCCATAAAAATGGGGACTGCCGAGTAGAGACAGGAATAAATTCGAATAGATTTCATTAAGCTGATCAAATTACTAAACAATTGTTTGCTAACGATCTGCATAAAAACGTTTATGAGAAGGCTTCTTAGTAAGCGTAACAGGCAATTGTTAATAACGAAGGGCCTTGGACCGAGATAAATCCGTGAAAGGAAAGTTTCAGAAGAAGTTCAAACATAATCTGTTACGATTGAATGCTTATAAAATTAACAGTTCTTCTACAAGCGCTCGCGATTGCGTTGCTCGCAAAGTACTCGGCTCTATTATTCTCGTGCCCGATTCTAATGTAGCATCTAGCGTCTGTGGTCGTATCTCGCATCGGCGAAACAACCGATCCGTGAACATCAAAGAATATGGTGCTGTTCCAGGTAAAATCTTTGTTTTCGTCTCTCGGTAGTATGAATGATTGATAGAACGTATTTTTTCCTACATCGTAATTTAAATTGCTTTTAGTGTCGCGGTTGAGGACGTCATCATCGTGATTACTTCGCCCAACCATCATCGGGGAAATACTGAATATTTATTTCTGGAGATTATTGGATAATTCGTGACATGATCTTACATCGAACTCTTCCAGAATCTCTAAATGCTTCTAATATAGTACAGTATTACGCGAGTTTGTTTCTGATTCTGCGAGTCTTAAGACGTCTTTTTTACGTCCATTTTAGGTCTGAAAGTCTTACGTCCTAAAAAGACATCTTGAAGACACGCGTGCGCTACAAGTGGAATTCGAACGTGTGCACGGTGATCAAGAGGTTAAAGCTGGAATTCCATTGAAGCCGAGTTACCATTGAACAACGGAACGCATAAATCCAATTATCATTGGGCTGAATGAATCATCCGAGCGCGGCGAGATCTGTCGATTGCGATCCGGAGATGCGTCGCATCGCTGGCGTCCATTATCTTTTTCCGTCGTCGCTGCGTTCCGCTGACGCGAAGGAAATGCAATATTATGGCGCGAACTTGGCAGACAGCGACGCAGAAGAAACCGCGAGCAAAAAGCAGAGGAAATCGAGCGAGCTGTCTGCCCGTTGCAGCCGGCGATTATGTTTAGAAAGCTCGAATTGTGTTCCGCAAAAGCCGCTTACATTAACGTTTGTAATCTAATCGCCGATCCATTGTCGACGGCGTTCGTGCATCGCTAACGAGATAAACTCGTTACGGATGCTCGATTTTGCATAAGACGTCGTCCAAACCCTTTCGAGTATTTTTAATGCTATCAGCAGTCTCAACTGTTAAAGCGACCCGCTTGAGGATGAATTTATGAATTTATTTATTTGGATTTATTCTATTAGAGAGTTGCTTTGTTCTAATGTAAATATAGATCGTATTGCTATCATTGTCATCGAGCAGTAAACTATAAAAATCATCACAACGGTGATAATGGAGTATACATTACGACAGCGTTGAAGATGGCGGTTTCGCGACACTGCAGCAGGAATCCAACGTTCTGTAGGATCGTAATCAGCGGTCATCAATTATCCGGCAACGTTTAACGTCAATCCGCCAGTTGGATTTCGCAGTTCTGTCATTCGTTCACGGGAATTACTCGTAATTATTCTATTACAATGACCGTATTCTTAGAGGACATTGAATCTATAAAGCGCAACAATACATTTACGTCAAAATATTACCGGATAATGACTGCGCGAGTCATAGTTCGCGGTACATTGTGCATACGAGCAGTAATTACTCCGTTATCTGCACAAAGCTGTTTCATAACACGTAGAATATGGTTATACTTTGAGCTTAGACTGTGTACACAAATTCGTTGAAAAAAGTCAACAATCCTGTACCTTGAATGATCTTACATCGCTCGAAAGAAATTTTCGAAAAATTCAAATAAAATGTCCTGAACTCGTTAAGAACCCCACTTTCAACGGGAAAACTCATTAAATTGGTATCGACCCCTACAGATACTATAATATGTTCTTAAGTAATGTTTTGAGTAGACGTGGTTTCTGTTGTTCTCGGCATTAATGGAGCCAGAACAGTGCCTTACGAGGCAATCCATGCTCTTGGTCGTTATGTCGATCATTTCGTATGAATCGCTCTGTATATTAAAGTATGAAATCTTCTATCTCGTACATGGACCTTATTTCATCGTTCTACGGCAGAGAAATATGTCCTTCTCTATCAACCATTTTATGTGAATCGTCCGGTATATAAGAACGCAAAATTTTCCATCTCGTGGATTAATCTTAACTCACCGCTCAACGCCGGAGTTACGAACGCAAAATCAGGAAGAATCAATTTATTCGATTACTTGGCGCCCACGCGTTGGATCATGAATCCCGTCAGGTACACGGTGATTACGTGCCACGCGGAATTTCACCGGCGCGGCGTCGCGAGCCACCTCGTCCAAGAATTTTCCTCGTAGAGGTCATCGTTCACGGAAGTGAGTCGTAAACTCGATCTTCCTCCTACGGGACCGGTTAGAAATTGCAACCTGGAAACAGGACGGAGAAAGCGTATCACGCGCGACCTTTAACACGTTCTGCCCATCACACATTCCTTACCAGGCTATAATCATTTTCTTAAACACATTCGTCTTTTATAAATGAATGCCGATCGCAATGCTTCTCCTAATTCCTTGGACGACGCACAGTGGGACAAAGTGATGAAGTTTGCGTCAAAACCTTTGTGTTAAAAAGATGTAGAGCGATGATTTTTTTGTAAATTAATAAGTAAAAAGATTAAATGCTTACCGTGTACTTTATGTGTAAATCATGCAGCTGTTTATAAGTAATAAATATAATAAGCTCCATAACCGTGCGAGTTTATGCGCACCAATCCCTTGCGCATCAAGTAATGCACAGACCTTTGAATGAGAGCAAATGATGACCCAGAAAGACAATCGAAACAAGCCCTTATACTACAGTTTTGTATATGCACATTACCCACATAAAGACTTATTATAAACTAATAATAATAACAACTATGTACCCGTTAATAGTAATAATTATTTGCTCTTTGTTTCTGATCATTCCTTCTTTGTTTCTGATCATCAACCAATGAGACCAAAGAGGAAGTAGTTTCCGCTGCTTCCGAGCATCTCGCTGTGTCTCTCAAGTCGCCCCTTGTACGGAGGAAGTACTATTTACGAAATGTGAATATGTTTCGTTTAATTATGTAGAAACAACATGAATTCACGGAGACATTCAATAGAAAAATGGTTGGACTAGAAATGGGGAAGAAAGCTAGAACGAACTGAACCGCTCGAACATATTTTGCAAGTGAGTAGCGCGCAGTTAAGTTGCATTAGAAACTGAAGGAGGAATGGGAAGCTCTGTTAAATGCCAAGGATGAAGGGGATTCTAAATTTTTTCTTCCCATTCTTCGGGCAGCGTCGTGAGAAAGCTATGTCGTATTCATCGAGCTGAAATGGAATTTAAGGAGTATCGACGTTAAACGATTTTATTACTGAAACAACGTTTTGTCTGGTTTATTCCGGGTGAGGTAAACGGCGGGAAAAAAGCTATTTCTTGGAGAATGTCGACCGGAAGAAATATCTTTGGTTGTAAAACAAACATTTAGAGCACGCGGCGATCCATGCTCGCATTTCCGAGTCTTTCATTCGAAGAAATGGTAATAAAACTTTTATGCCGACATAAAACTGGGAATTAGTTTTCTTTTGCATATCCGGAGGTACACTAATATTGTACAGTTCGCTAAGGTTAATGAACTTTGCGCTATTTGATTCATATAAATACACTGGCGAAGTTTATCAAACTTTTTGTGAGACATACCGAGGAGCAGTCGGGTCTCAAAGTTCTGTTATTAAATTTCGTACGAATTTGATCAACATTAATTTGATGTAGGTAGCGATCTTTCCATGTTCTACTTTACCAACGGTAACCTCATACAAGTTACTCTAGATGTCGCTACATTACGGCCACCATTTTGTCAATTGCAGCAACCTGCTTTGCAAACGGGAAACGACGCTGACAACAATTAGAACTCGAGAAATAAAAACGACGAAGTCACAAACAATGACAGTGTGGACAGTTTGGTAATGTAAAAAAAAAGCTTTAAAATAGTAGTTTATATTCCTGAAAAATTCGCGAGCATTCGAACAATATGAAATCGAAAATGCAACAGAGAAATGAAGTTCCGCGTTTTCGAAATTTATTATCGAAGGAAAGTTATTATATGTTAATAGATCATCATGATGTGCAGTCGTGTTAAGCTTACGACTTCTATAGTAAATCTAATCTTCACGCAATTACTGAGACTTTGACAGGCGAGTAATTGTATTGTAATATCTACGAAAGTCTATGTAAACAGATTTCACTTTTTGAATTGGTTACCACCTGTTGTGTAGATGATAATCGCGGTTAAATATTCTCGGTGCGCAGGTGATTGCCGCTTGCCGCGTGGCACGTCCGAAAACATACGAAAATCCCCGATCCGATGGGACTGACGCAGCGAAGCGCCAGTTGCATGTCAGACGTCGTGCCGATCGTGTTGCCGCTGCTCTTCGGTTTGGTGAGTGAGTTATTCGCAGTCCACGTATCTTTCTACAATTTCTACATTTTCCACACACGTTCTCAACGTCGTTTCACATACCGCACGAACAATATCAATACATTTGCAGAAATATCGCCGACTCCTTTCGACCAGCAACATTCCACGTTTCTCGGTGTCAACTGTCGTTCCACCGAGTTCAAATTACCACAAGTGTACGTTAGTGCAAAAGGGCGGTACAATTGCGGCCGTTAAGGTTACCAGTACCACGTACTGTCACGATCACGATCACTTTTTTCTGTGATTATTACGGGTGGGCGATTATCTGAAAATTTTGTGATTATTGCCTCGGGTATATGCGTAGCTATCTAAATAGACACGCGTGATCAACGAAGACTATTGTGTAATTCAAGAAGGTGACATTCTGTTCAGAATTCTTCAAACTGGTTTTCAGGTAATCGTAACGCAATTGTGCGACATGAATAGGTATTAGTCGGGATGATTTGTGCTTTCACGAGTTTCAATCGGTGAGAGGTGTAACAGGAAACGTTGATTCTTTTATTCGTGGTGTTTGTTTTGGGATATGTAGTTCGTTGGAAGAAGATAACAGGGCTCGTGGTGCGTTTACGGATTTGTTTACGTTTAGCCGTACGCAATGCGCGGAAGCACCGGACAACAGGTTAACAAGAGTCGCAAGTCCGGCAACATATGTTTCATACGTTACGCCGGTATTCTCTTTATTACAAGCTGTGTGCATGCTTACGACCGCGTAGTATATGAACGTATGCGAATGAAAGTTAAGTAACACACAAATATATAATAACTAGACTGCGGATCTTTCTGCATTTATAGCAAAATGTCCAGTGGGAAATGTGAACTTTGACATTCACTTTTAAGTTGTTATTAATTATTGTAGAAAAGATGTTTATACTACTAATTGTACTAACCCACATTGTAGTATTACTATCGGGGTTCTTTTTGTAGAATTTATTATTTGGAAACCTGCATAATCTTATACAATATGCGCAACAGTTTAGCAACTAATACCGCTGTTTAGATATATTAAACATCCATGAGATATGCAATGTATTTTTGCATACGTCCTTCGCAAACTCAGCCCACCGAGGAATTTGCAATTTTACCTTCTATAAAAATATACATTTGCCTGAACATCCGCAGTCTATTTATTACTGATATTTATTCACATGTTCCACGCGCGATGCGAATTATTTTCGAACGTCTTTCGTTGTTTCAAGAATCGATATACATACGCGTTTGATCGTAATTTTTCAATGTGTGACATTTCATATCGATTTCTCTAACCTTAGATCGTATTACGAACGACGACGGTACGGACGCGAGAAATAGTACGAGTGCATTCTGTAAAAATAATTGATGGTGGATAACGGTGGTTTGGCGTTCCAGACATCGGTGCGAATGATACACTATGGTGTCCTCGAACACGCGCGTATACAAGATAAATCTCTTGGGTTGTAGAATTTTTATGTTACAAACTGCAGAATTGTAGGTCGCTGTGACAGTACATATTCAATATGTCTGATTTATCTTATCCATTCATTTAATGTTTGTGGAACGAATTATTGATTTGAGCGGACATATTGAATTAATATTTCTCAATTTTTCCTTGATAATCGCGATAAGCGAGACAGGTGTAATATGCATATGACGAATCACGCATTAACTGATGCAAACAAGCTTGTACACTCCGAACAGACGTACCGTTTTAATTAAAATACTGCTACGAGCTGGAAACATTTTTCATTGATAATTGAAAGTGTCATTGGGTACATTGATATCTCAATGGCTGTAACATATCTTCAACAAAGCGAGGTAGACAACGAGCGTGGATAATTAAGCTAAATGGTTAGAGAAATATTATGAGTTTTCTAGTCGGACATTGGACAGAACGTTTCAAGCCTTTCCACGTCTTAATCGTAAGCAGCCGTATCCGAACAAATTAGGTTAAGCGAACATGATATACGCAGGTCGCGACCGTGAAAATTTCCTTGACCACCGGGAAACGCTTTGGAACGTTTCATTTCCTCGTGTCTCGAATGCACGCCGTGCCTGCAACCGTTACATCCAAGCAATTTCATTTTTTCAACTACTCGTTTCGTGAGATATACGGCTTGTAATTGCATTACATGCTTTTTCAGCGATACGTGTATCAATTAGCTCTCGTAACACGGTTCGGCCGCTGTGTGAAAAGCAAACGAGGACCGTGACCCACTGATTAAGACATCGTGGCGTGGTCAGTTCACCATTGCTCTATTGACGATCGTCGTTGGGTCGAACATGATTCCTGTTAGTGACCTGCAACGCGCTGCGTGGTTCGGTATTGTTGAACGCAGCCATTATGCACATGGGGGCTTGATACAACAACACGCAACAATTGTTGTCTCTGTTCCCACGAAATGCGCGGGCTGAATCTCATATACAAGGTGTCTCAAAGTTTAATTGCTGGTATCAAGCCATGCTACATTCTGGAAGGCTACGATTAAATTTGAACTTGAATCTCCACGGACGGGCTCGAGTTCAAATTTAAATTCCAACGGTTAAGTTCGAGTTGAAATTGTAACGGTTCAAATTCGATTTTAAGTCTCGTTTTTACCTATCAGCATTTTTAAACAGTATTTGCAGAGAAGCTAGGCATTCGCAGTGTTTTAGTCTATTTATACAAGCTGTAGTACTTGCTCTTTTCCGACGTGCCATAATTAACACTTGCTTTTACAACAATCTTTTGTATTCAATTCATAATTGGTCTAGATGTAGGATAGATTTCAGTTCAATCAGACACGAGGGGAACTAGCGTTCGCATGAAGTGAAGTTGGGTGCACTGTGTAAGTAGAATAGGAGAATGATCGACGGACAGCCGCGTGGAACGTATTGCGTTATTGTTACGTCGGTTGACGATGTAAAGCGTACGATATTTTTCTTTCGTGTTGCAACAGGATTAGGAGAGTGGAACGAAGATGCACAGGTTGCGGGAACGCGGGCGATCCGGTCGCGGTGAATTAGCGTGTGAATCGTGTGCGCCTTCGTTCCCCGGTAAGTGTATCTGATAGCCACCGAGAAAAAGAAGAAAATCCCCCGGTCTTTCTCTCTCTCCTTTCCTCTCTCGATCTATCTCTCGGTGCGTGATGAAAGCTCGTTTGGTTTCCTCTTGGTGTCGTGCGAGGACGCGTATACCGTGCGATTACCGGCCGCTATTTAAAACAATGAGTTTTTTTCGGTTCTGTTTTTGACCGCATCTGCGTCCGATATCGCGTTACGAAATTCCACCTTCTTCGATCACGTGGTCGTCCGCGAATCCGCGATTTTATGCATTTACGACAAAAGTGTGTATGAAAGAAAATCAATTTCAATTTCACTCCAGTTTGTTACAATTCAAGTAGAAAATGTTTACTTCGCATTTATTTTCGTGTATCGGCGGTAGCTAACCGAATTTTAATTCCGCGATTTTTCAAATCGAGTTCCAACGGTCAAGATCAAGATTAAAATCCAACGTTTCAACGATCAAATTCTTTCATAATCCAAGAAATGTCACGAATAGATTAATGAAGGTTACGTAAAAAAATATTAAATGTGTTTTGTCCCAGAAACGTTGCTGTATTTGGATCCGTAGAGTTTTGGTAGAGATGACCATTCGAGACACTTGCTCGCCATCTTTGTTTCGAACGATATTCGTTACATGGTCACCGATCCCCACCCAGAATTCCTCTAATTAAGCGTAAAGAGGATCCCGACGGGTCTCGATTTACGCAGGCGCGGGTGCCGTTAATGAAGCTGGTTTCCGATCAGCTGACGAATTAATTAAACGGAACAAAAACAGAGAGCGACGTGTGTCCTTAATCGTGACACAGACCCGAGGCTAACGATTCACCGAGGTCCTCGATCGAACGGTCTTGTTCGCATGAGTCACCAGAGCGACGCGATTCTCTCATCTCTCTCCCTCTCTCATTTTTCTCGTCTCGCACGATATCTTCTCTGACATGGTCATATGTGGATGATCCTTCTTTCCTTGATTATGCAACGCAGCATCAACGCAGACCGTAATTATCTTAGCCGACGCGAATCGAACGAGATCTCGAGTCTGGATCACCAAAGCCTCGATCATGATCGAGACGGCCAAAGGCCTTCCGGAGATGCAAATGAACTATAAATTGTCGGTTTTATCGACTGGATCTCCCTGGCTTGGATTCGTGCGACCATAAACTCCGAACGGATGCATAGTACTCTCCTTTATTAATTCATATTCTATACGGTGCGAACCTGAGCTGTTGCGCGATGATCAGCCACCGTGAAAACTAAATGAGATGTTGAAGTCTCGTTTAATAACGAGCAGAGCGAGCCGCAGCTCGAAGTGCAGGATGTAAATTTTCGGATGAAATGAAAAGATCGCGTGCCGGATTACTTGCAATTCAAATTGCAACGGTCTCCGCCACCGCTACAATTCCAGTTCGCGGGGTAACGAACGACTTCAGATTCGCATTCCAACGCACGAACTCGGATTCTCCGGTAGGATTTCAATTTTCAACGGCCACCTTTGAAATTCTAATTTCAATGGGTGAACTCATACTTCAGCTACCGTGGAGAATCTTGTGGCGCACGATGGTTGCAAACAGGTCCGTTAGAGTTGAAGGAAAACCGTTAAGGTTGTGCGAAGGTCGTTTTCATTAAACGGCCCCCCTTTTTCCAAACGCCCACCTTCGAGGATCCACTGTGACGAAAGTAACACGTATTTGATATTTTTTAATAATGAATTACGTTTCAAAGTGTTGCGTGGATTAACTTTCGATTTCTTGTCAGTCGATCCTTTCTAAAATTTGGTTTGTTCTTGCAGAATACGGCGACTAGAGCGATCGGATATACGCAATTGAGAATCGTGACGCAGGATGCAATTTATTTTTCGTGCAACATCAAGTAAATAGAAAAGTGCGAGGTTGGGAATTAAGGATTGATGTTTCTTACTTCGCGGAAAACGGCCTCGCAAATTCTAATCAGAGAACTCGAGCACCCACCTATTTCCATGCGTGCACCGACTCGTGCGAGTGTGGTTGTGCGATTAAATAGCACAGTGTGCCATCGTACGCACAAAATCACATCCCACGATTCAATCTGATCGTCGAAAGCGGTCGATGACGAGAATCGCGCGAAGGTTGTTCCAATTAATATTAAACGGCCTGCAAAATGATGATACCGCCGTACGTGATCGCACTAACGAACGAGCCATGCACTTGTTGCGTCCATAATTCCAGCTGGGCCGGAGTGCAAGTATACATAAACTACGGAAAAAAATTATTTACTTTTGGCCACGATTTCGGTCGAACCCGCTACTGTGCGTCGTAAAAGGAAACGGAAGTTGCTCTCGACTGACCTGGCAGATATTAATTCATGGTACATAGAAAGTTGTCTCCGGAGGTGTATCGATTTCTAGTTCGAGTAGAAACGAAATTCGTGCGGATTGGTAGATTTCGTGAAACACGCATTTCCAGTATCGAGATTTCCCTTTCCGTCGATCCCACTTTTTGTCCAAGGAGACGGGTCATTGGCCTTGCTTTATGGTCCGAGGTGGCAACGCTCCATTCTAATGTAATCTCCATTGTAAATCCGTTGGCGGGACTCTTTCTTCTGTCTGCTTTCGCCTTGTTCCTCTTCTTCTTCTTTTTTTCGCTCTTCGTTCACGTTGCACCTCGTTCGCCAGGTGTCTAAGCGAATCTTTGTACACACCGATTTCTAAAACCATTAAATAAATCGCGCGGTCTTTAGCACGTATTCTTCGCGAATCGTTCCACTCCATTAAGAACGAAGAGAGGACATTATTCCGATGTAGGTTTTAGTTAATTAATACCGCTCTCTACATATATTTATGTGCGATGCATGAAATCGTTATCTGGGAGAAAAGATCTGGAACAATGAGCAAAAGATAGCCGCTATTTTTGTGTTATTTTATCTTTCATCGAGATAAGCGCCGCTGCTAGAAAGCGAGAACCGGTGTTCCAAGAGAAAGAAGATCGTTTAGCATATATTTTTTATAGAAACGGTGTAACTAGTCGATGAAATTTCCAGTGAATATAGTTTACTTTCTTTCAAAAATTTGTTAATGTTCCTCCAAAAATATTCAAATATTAAAATGACAATTTGTGTAAATATGTTGAATACAAAAGGTTTTAAATAATCTATACATTTTGGTTGGCTACATATAAGAGTTAAAGAAATGACAAAAATTTTATTTTTTATTGTCACCGGATAAGTGTCGCTGAATAGTGTCTCTACTCGATACAAGTGACATTTCGGTCTCACAGTTTCAACGTATATCGAGACTTTTAGATCGCAGTAGTTTTTCAGGTGACTTGGTAACAAACGGAACGGGGCGATAGTTGTTTGTGTTCGACTTTCCTTGAAACCTCGTCACGTGCACTTGCACGAGCGGCCGTCGTCGATTGGTCAGGTTCCACAGACGAATCGTGCCGCGAACAGAATGACGAAACCGGCGCGGCGTCGGCGGCGGGAGTGTAACGTCTAATTACACAGTAGCTACGCAACGCGTGGACGTAATGCGTAATGAGTGGATTCGCGGAAGGTGAAGTAGCTGTCCCGGGTTCGTTGACCATGACGACAGATAGACGGTGCATACTTTCTCCGCGAACCGAGTGCGATCCGCGAGAAACGTCGAACCGGTCGTAGTTAACAACTTATGGTAGGCATCAACCAGATCGTCGACAAACCTCGGAAATCCAAAAATCCTCAAGGTATAGAAACCTTTTCAATCTGTGTTTTCTGATGATTTCTAACAAACAGGTGTTTGAAAAATGTCGTATTTTCACAATTGATGATCGCAGGGTAGTAAACTGAACGAAGAGTTGAGACATCGTACACAGTTTTCGTGGTGTTTCGTGGACGCCAAGCTGAGAGGAAAACGTCTAGACACAGCCTCGTCGGCTCAACGATTCGTGACGAAAAACAATGGTCAAGTACAAGTACACTTCCATCTACTTCCATATTCCAGCGCCATCGTATAGTCACGCCAGAAACGTGTCCCCTCGATGATGATGTTCTCATTGTCGTATATGACGAATGAACATCCTTTCTTTTTCAATGTATGTTCGACGATTCCACGCTCGAATTTTGTTGGCAAGCACGTGACCACTGACGCGCATCTCCCCATGTTCCCGAACGTCGGGACTACACCTGCCACTTCCGGCTTCCTCTTCTGATTCATTCATTTCGTCTCATACGAGCTGTTTTTTCACGGCGAACACAGAAAGGATGGCGGAGAATATTGCACTCGACTTTGTTAGCAATTCGCTTCGAATTTTGCTTTCAGAATAGACTCTCCGATTTATTTTAAATTATTTTCGCAGAATTTCAGATTCAACTCTCTGTTCAGTTGAAATCGAAATTCAACTTTCTATTATTATATTTAAATCTACATTCAAATTCAACTTTTAATCACTATATTTAAATCTAAATTCAAATTCAACTCTCAGCAACCCAACTTAAATCGATATTCAACGTTAACTTCGACCGTTCCAGTGCAATTTCAAATTCAACCAGGCGCACCAAACTACATATTTACCTAACGATGACTCACAAACCTCAAATGACTCATACAATTTAATAGATCATGTAGACCTAGCCAGACAGAGATAAGTGTACATGTCACAGATACTTTTATTAGAATTACAGTGCGTCGTATTTGTGCAATAACCGTTCGAATTTTTAATTACACCGTCATCGAGATACGATATCAAAGAATGGAATGTTGCGTGTAATAAGCAACAGTTTATTAATTGAGGAATTTTATCTTGTTCTCGAGGTCTTCTGATTCGATATCACCGTATGTAAAGGGAGGAAAGGCGGCAGCGAAACGCGTAGTGCCGCGACAGCTGCATGTTACCGTTTTCAATAGGGAGCAAGGTGAACGAACCGTTGTGGATTCCCACTTCTTTGCTCAATCACTATTCCCGATATATACATATATTATATCTTCCTGATTCGGGTTAACGGGATTCCGATATCAGCTGCACCGCGCACGACCCGCGACAACTTTGTTGCGAGTAACGGTAATCGGCCTTCATTAATCCTCGGGATACAAACTTATCCAAAAGGAAGAATTATAGTCAACGATTTTACAATTTATTTGCTGATACAGAATTCTCTATGAACGATACAATCATTCTTCTGTGCTTTGTTGTCGAATGGAAGGAAGACAATGGATAATCTTTATAATAATAAAAATTGAAACTGAATACGGTTATTGCAACAGCAGCATTAAAATGATCTAGCATTCGTTGATCGAGGTTTAATTACGTGTTCGCGTCTTTTTCCCCAGTTTTCAAGCGGATTATCTTCGGATCTCAGGAGTGGATAAAACATCTATCTTTCGCGGATGTCTACGTAGAGAGGCACGTTGCACTCGCGGTTCCTGTTTCAAGGATCGATGCAAGGATCTACGGCTTGCCTGTACCGTTACGATACTCCTAACGGGATGCTGGGAATGCGGCGACAGAGGGAACTAGCCGAAACAGGCTCCTTTCTCGCGCTTTCTAGATCAGTCGTGCGAACGATCGAATGATATTCGCGACAAATTTCGCGAATTCCGTCTCCGTTTCACTTCTGTGGCATCATAGATCACTGATTTTTCTACACGAGCTCGATCTAATCGGTTCCGAGAGGATCGCTACTGAACTATGGTAAATCGGAAATTCGGATTTTTAGAGGCTTCGTAAAAGCCGAGCGAGGGGTGAAAGCGCCCTTGAACCAGATTAGGCTAATCGTGAACTATTGAGCAATAAACTGTTCGACACCTTGGTCAGAGTAAATGAGCTTCAATTCTCTGTCTGGGCGCTCGAAGTTCCCTTTACATTATATGTACCTATAATTATGAAAGTGGTCTACCAACAAGAAATATATCACTTAGACCACTTTCATAATTATGAGCTTATTTTCTAGAGAATTTTCAATGTATCCAAATTGGAAAGGACAAAAGAGCCGTTCGGAAGCTAAAATTTTCGAGACGTGCATTCCGCCGATCCGATGAACTTGCAAAAATCTTTCGCAACAGGTCTATGAATATTTCAACGTACGATAACGTAATATTGCACCATTGGGGGAAGACACGCGATTCGACGAGTACCGTTAAACATACTGTATATCGGAAAGCGCCAGTGAGAGGTTCAATGACAGGAATACGGTACTCTGCGCAAGAACGTGTCACGATGCTGACAGCGCGCGAACACTATACTTTTCATTTCGTCAGAAAAGTCGTTCGAACGGTTCTCTTAAAAAGAAAGGAAATATTCTGACAAAACTACAACACGTGTTTAAACTGGCAATTTATTATTACCGAGTCACGCATGTCGTGGGACTTCCTGTAAATAAAATCGGTAATTCCTGTAAATAAAGTCGAGCCCTCAGACTATGAGAGACAAGGGGTGAAGATCACGAACGAAATGATCGTTACGATTCGGTAAACAATACCGTCGTCACAGTTCTTATCTAGATGTTGATAAGAGCTGATACAAATCCAGAGATTTCGGGAAGTGCGTTTCTCGGAGCTACGCTCATTAATATCTGAGCAATCAACGGTCTCTGTAGCCGTCTGGAGAGTCTGACGCAAAACTTTCGTTCGTCGCGAGTGTTTTGCGAGGTGTTGTCGATCGTTGTGCGGAGTCGGGTAACGTTTAACAACGTTTTCTTGTTTGTTGTGTCGAGCGTCGGTGTCGCGTCCTTCGAACACGGACCGAATCGTTCCACGGTCGCTGTTTAAATCCCCGACGAACGGCTTTCACAGTGGCACTTGTGTTGCTTCTTCTATCAATAATGCAGCGCAACCTGATCGCGACGTCTAATCTCGAGCTAGACAGAAGCGACTGAACCGTTCTTCTTCACTGCATTTTGTCCATGTAATTGAAGGAATCATTAGATTCAGGATCATTTTACGTGAAGGCGTCACGTGTGCGCAATTACGTTGATCCCGCGCTTAGAACAATTGTGCAATCTATTATGTCGAAATCTAGAGCCTCTTGGAACTGTAACCGACATACATAGACTTTCTCCGAAAGTGGAAGAAGATTTCCGGTGAAAGGAACGATCTTTTCGTTTCCGGTGTCTGGATTACAAACGCAAAGGGAAATTTCTCGCAAAACCAGAGCCCGTGACGCGTGGGAGGATTTGCTCGTACACCTTTCAACAGGGAGAACTTTCCCGGAGCTTTTCTTCGAACCATTAATCTTGTACAAACTTCTATTAGCGATAACGAGCCTTTTATTATCAATAATGTTTTCACTCACGCGGAAATACAACAGTTTTTCGACAGAAACGGTCGTAAATGACGATATACGATATTTCGGAAAATATTCTGATTTTCTTTTTGCGTGTGATTGTGTTCGACGAACAGCTTCGTTAATTATTTTCCTGGCTTGTATGGTTGCAGAGCATTGACCAACATGGAGAACCAGCAGGTGTGGGTTCGAGACCCACAGGAGGGTTTCATAATCGGCAAGTTCGTGGACATGGTCGATGGAGATGCATTGATCATGCCGCTCGACCTGAAGTATCCACAGCGCACTTGTCCATTGGATGAGGTTTACCCTGCTGGGGAGTACACCAAAGACGTGGAAGACAATTGTAATTGAAATTCACTTAACAATCCACTTTCACCCCCTCGAGTGCTAAGGATTAATACTTAAAATGCGTAAAGAGTCCCTGTATAATCATTTTATTTCACTTCCTACAAGTTACCTGTTCCAATTAACTGCCCCATAGAATTCCCGGGATTAATAAGTTCATAATCGTTCATCTAGCTCCCATTAATAACTAATTGAATTGCAGATACCACTTTTCCGTTGCAATGTTTGTTTATCGTAGATTCAATTATTCAAATAAATATTACATCAAACTGCGTGGGATTATATTTATCGAACGTACACACCAGATACCATCGGCAACAAGCATTGTTAATTATCCGAGCGATCTAGATAATCGTGAAAGACATTTCGCGCAAACAGTACCAGTCAAGATTTATCGTTATTCTCATTGCGAACGAGGATCTGTTTTGAGACTCTACTTTCACCTGTTTGCTCTGATTTTACTGTTCCCAGGTGCTCTGATGTACCTGAACGAGGCCACGCTGTTGAACAATATACGGACACGTTACTTCAAGGACAGGATATATGTAAGTAGTATAATATTGCTCGGGCTTTTGTTCACGGTCGACGATCATGCGAAATTGACTTGTGATTTACTTCGCAGACCTATGTCGCCAATATCCTGATTGCGGTGAACCCTTACTGCGAAGTGAAAGATCTCTACTCGCCGAAAACGATCAAGTCGTATCAGGGGAAGTCCTTGGGAGAAACGCCGCCGCATGTTTTTGCTATTGGTGTGTAATTGATTAGTTTAATTAATTGTATGCTAGCAATAATACCGGAAGAAATTGGCGGATGACGTTTCTGATGATGGTTTGTTGGTATTTTTTAGCTGATAAAGCGTTCAGAGACATGAAAGTGCTGAAACAGTCCCAGAGCATCATCGTTTCTGGCGAGTCTGGAGCTGGCAAGACTGAATCCACGAAATATCTTCTGCGGTACCTGTGCGATCTGTGGGGATTGACAGCTGGACCGATCGAACAGAAGATTTTAGATGGTAAATTTTATTTAATCCTTGTTTTGAAAATTTTGAAAATTTTGAAAATTCAAAATGCCAATTATATGATTTCTCGTCTACTGAAATTATTAACGGAAGAAATAACATTCTATTTGGTTTCTATTTCTTGCAATCGATGCAGACAATTTTTATTTTGCATCAAGATCCGCAGTCTACTTATCACTGTAATAGTCGCAATAGAACATTGACATAACTGTTGCCTTCCATAATTCAGCAAATCCTGTGCTGGAAGCGTTTGGTAACGCAAAAACCAAGAGGAACAACAACAGCTCTCGCTTCGGCAAGTTCATGGAGGTGCATTTCGACTCGAAATGCCAAGTGGTTGGTGGCTACATATCTCACTATCTTCTCGAGAAATCCAGAGTCTGCCTCCAAAGTTCTGACGAGAGGAACTACCATGTTTTCTACATGATGTGTGCCGGAGCGCCGCCAGAGCTTCGTGCAAAACTCGGGATCACGAAACCGGATGATTTTCATTATCTGAGGAACGGATGTACGCAATATTTCTGTAACGAGGAGTCCGAGAAAAAATTGAATGACGTTCAGAAGAGTCGTGATCAAGTGAATAAAGGTAGCTTGCACGATCCAATCTTAGACGACGTCGAGGGATTCAACGCCATTGATCAGGTACACAATAATTGATGCATTTTTTTGGCTTATTTTACTATGAATTTTAATTGATTTTTTAATACTAACATTTTTCTTTTGGAACTCTGTAAGCGTATTTCTTTCAATTGTTAACAATAACACTGATATTCTGTTCTTTTTGCCTGTTGGATAATTTTGTACAACGCAGGAAAGAGCGACGGTAATGTCTCTGTTTTTTTAAAGCATGGTACATTTTTCATCTCGTACTGATTTTGTCAAATTTTGTTTGTATTCTCTCATGGACACAAAACGTTTCATTTTGTTGATTGCCAATGAACTAACATCGTGTGTCTTTTGAATACAATTTTCCCCGAAGGCGTTAACGCGACTGGGTTTAACCGAGGTAGAGAGAATGGAAATTTATACAATGGTAGCCGCAGTACTTCACCTCGGGAACGTCATGTTCGAAGACAACCCCGAGGACACGAAAGGCGGGTCAAGGATTTGTACTAGCTCGGAAAAAGCAGTTTTGATGACTGCCAAGTTGTTGGGTGTTGATCCTGAAGAGCTCAGGCAAGCTTTGGTCTCGAAAGTCATGCAGACTAGCCGTGGTGGGATCAAGGGAACTGTCATCATGTAAGTTTTCTTACTCGACGAAACATAATCAAGATAATAATCGCTGATTTTTCTGTACAACTTCTTCAGGGTACCGCTAAAGGTTTACGAGGCCAACAATGCCAGGGACGCTCTGGCCAAGGCCATCTACAGCAAACTGTTCGACCATATTGTCGGCCGTATCAATAAAAGCATTCCCTTCAAGGCATCGAGCTATTACATCGGCGTTCTGGATATTGCAGGATTCGGTAAATAATTTTTATTTATACACAAGTTTATTATTGAATAACGAAGAAATACATTTTTAAAAATGTAAATACTTATAGTAGTTGTTATCCTTCTTCTTTACAGAGTACTTCAAGGTGAACAGCTTCGAGCAGTTTTGCATTAATTATTGCAACGAGAAGTTACAGCAGTTTTTCAACGAAAGGATCTTGAAGTACGAGCAGGACCTTTATGCGAGAGAGTCCCTTAACGTGCCTAAGATATCTTACGTCGACAATCAAGACTGTATAGGTATAATAATACTTTTCTACGCAGAATTTGGTCCCGTAAACCTAGTTTGTTACTATTAATGGGCAGAAGTTAACATACGGTTTGCCATTTCAGATTTAATCGAGTCCAAGAACATGGGAGTATTTAGTCTGCTCGATGAAGAATCAAAACTGCCTACGCACAGCTTCGCACACTTCACTAGCGAGGTTCACCGCGTTTGGAACGGCCACTTCAGAATAACCTTGCCTCGAACGTCTCGTTTGAAAGCTCACAGAGAGCTGCGCGACGATGAAGGATTCGTGATTCGTCATTACGCCGGCGGGGTGTGCTATCAAACGGTACACCACGTGCTATTTACAGCGTCTGACGTTACACAAGTTGTTTCCGTATAAAATTCAATTTCGAACATGTTTGTCTTCAGAATCAGTTCATTGAGAAGAACAACGACGCGTTGCATGCTTCCTTGGAGGCTTTGATCCAGGAGAGCAACAACAAGTTCCTCCGGACCCAGTTCGCCAACAACTCCAGTCAGAAAGGAAAGCTCACTTTCATCAGCGTCGGCAGTAAATTTAAAACCCAGCTGGGAGAACTTATGGACAAGTTGAAGAGCAACGTAAGATACATATATTCTATATTTAACTTAACTCTACTGTTAATGACAACATGGGTGATATTTCAGGGTACCAATTTCATTCGTTGCATCAAGCCCAACAACGACATGGTGGCTCATCATTTTGACGGGAACAGCATCTTAGGTCAGCTCCGTTGTTCCGGCATGACTTCGGTTTTGGAACTTATGGAGCATGGTTACCCTAGCAGAGTTCCGTTCCAGGAACTCTATAACATGTACAAATCCTATCTACCACCAGAGTTGGCCAAGCTGGATCCTAGGTTCTTCTGCGAGGCGTTGCTGCACAGTTTAAAGTTAAACAAAAAGGACTTCAAGTTCGGCATCACCAGAGTGTTCTTCAAGCCGGGAAAATTCGCGGAGTTCGACAAGATCATGAAGTCGGATCCAGAGAACTTGCGGAAGCTGGTGGCGAACGTGAAGAAGTGGTTGCTGAAGTCTCGATGGAACAAGATGCAGTTCTGCGCTCTGTCTGTAATCAAACTAAAGAATAAGATCATTTACCGAAGATACCATTTGATCATCTTGCAGAAGACCGCGAGAATGTACATAGCGAAAAAGCAGCATCGACCTCGTATAAAAGGGATCATGAAGATTAAGAATTTGAGAACGCAGTTTGTCGGCATGGAGGAGACGTCGAAGCAACTGAAGAACCGTGAGAAGTCTATGAACGATTTGAAGAAACTCCACGATGACTTGGACGCGGCGATTAAGAGGATCAAGGACAACGAGAGGATCAAACCGGCAGAGATCGATTCGCTTTACACGAACCTGGTTAATCAAGTGAACAAACAAATGGCGTCATTGCAGGACATGGTGAAGCAGCAGAAGGTCGCTGAAGAGCAGGCGAAGTTGAAGAAGATTCAGCAGGAGTTGGAGCTTGAGAAAGATAGGAAGGAAGAGGAGGAGCGGAAGAAGAGAGAAGAGGATGACAATAGAAGAAAGAAACACGATATTGAAGCGAGAAGAAAGGCGGAGGAGGAGCTGAAGAGGAGACAAGAGAAAGAAGACCAGAAAGCTGCTGCTGTTCTTCAAGTGCGTATTTTATTTTTTCTGAATTTTTATTTCTATGTACAATATTAACTAGATGATAACATTTATTCTATTCCAGGCACAACTGGAGAAAGAAGCGATGGAAGAGAACAAATTCCGCGAGTTGCTCGAACAAGAAAGAAGAGATCACGAGTTGGCGGTTAGGCTAGCTCAGGAATCGAATGGACAAGTCGAAGAGTCGCCCCTGCCTGTACGAAGGTATCGTATCAGTTTTGCATTTGTAGTTGATCGTTCTTAAAGACCGGCAGAGAAATGGTGCAACGAAAATGTAAAGCGAATTGTTTTTTTTTTGTAAAAAGAAACTCGGTCAGTGTTTAACAAGAGTAACGATTTTTCGAACAAACAATAAGACCTTATTTTCTTAAATATGTATAGCGGTTCCGATGTACGAGTACCGTCGACAAACAACAAACTAGCAAGGTATCGTAAATACTCGTTTAGGCTACTGCACGTACGACTAACACCAGTATGAACAATCTTCTACGATATGTCACTAACTAACTAACACGGGTTTTTTAGGCATTTATTTATTCGCATGATTTATATACTCTACATATATGCAAGCGGTATTCTCTACGTCTACATACACGATGAGTCACAAGAAAACAGACACATATTTATATTGTAACTAAAAACTTAAATAATGGTTACACAAGAAAATTCGCGTGGCTTCAACAGTTATAAAAATGTTCTGTTTTTCATGGCGCATCGAGTGTGTCTAATATTTTTATCATAGTGTTTCTCAATCGATAAGAGGATAAGCAACCTATTCAATTCTGCATATCAGAATCAAATGTCAAATTGTTTAATGATCTCGTGATAAATGTACTCAATTATGCAAATCGACATCCTAGTAGTATTCATTTCTTTTGGCAATAGATCCGAGCAGGTGCGCAACAACCAGGCAGCTATGGCCAACAAGAAATATGACTTATCTAAGTGGAAGTACTCTGAATTGCGGGACGCTATAAACACGTCTTGCGATATCGAGTTACTCGAGGTAAATGTCATCCGTTATTATCAGACAATTAACGAGTTGATTGCTTGTCTAATCGCAGTTTAAGTAACTATATATATTTGCTTTGATCTTCGCAGGCTTGTCGCCACGAGTTCCATCGAAGGCTGAAGGTGTATCACGCGTGGAAGGCGAGGAACCGTAGACGAACCACTATGGATGAAAATGAGCGAGCGCCGAAGTCTATCATGGAGGCTGGTAAGCATAACATCTCTCTGAAGTGTCGAGTCACTGCGGATTTTATACATTTATAGGAAAAATGTTTGTTTCAGCTGCCAAAACACCTAGGACTCCGATAAAGCAGTCAATAGTTGAGTCTTCTCAGCGGTATTTCAGAATTCCTTTCGTGAGACCGTCGGCAGTTGCACAGACAGAACATAATCCTTCAACTATTGTCACAAAAGGGTGGTGGTACGCGCATTTTGATGGCCAGTACGTGGCCAGACAGATGGAACTGCATCCTGACAAAGCGCCGATCCTGCTGGTAGCAGGTAATTTATAAAAGAACCATTTTTTATAGTCTCCAATTGGACAGCACACCGTGCAAGCAGAATACCATACATTTGTTTCCGAATAAGGTATATGCTTGCACGTTGTGCCGACAGAAATGCCGGTAATGTGAAGATCTGATTGATTGGATAGTTATAGGCAAAATGAATTTGCAGAGCGCGAGACCGAAATTAAACGAACATGGAACCTGAACCTGAATTTTTGCAGGTATCGACGACATGCAGATGTGTGAGCTGAGCTTGGACGAGACAGGGCTCACCAGGAAACGTGGGGCAGAGGTGTTGGAGCACGAGTTCAACCGCGAGTGGGAGAAATACGGAGGGAAGCCGTACGTCCCCCCTTGTGACCGTAGAAAATGAGATTTCCTAGTAGAGAATCTATATACTGCTAAGACCCCGCGAACTTTTGTATTTATCGGCGTGGATCCGCTTCGAAGGTAAACCCACAGCACAGTGCCTTAACGATTGGTGCCTTTCGCGGTCAAGAGCACGTCCCCTAGAATCTAGAACATACAACGGTATTCTGATGATTGTTTGCTCGCGGTACAGCTAATAGGCAGCTGGATCCGCGACAAATCTGCGGATCGACTTCGCGTGTACCCGGCCCGTTGTAAAATAACACAGTATTTCGTCAGCGAGTCCCCGCGAGAAATTTTTCGTATTCGGTAGAGGTGTGCGAGAATCCGAAACTGTCGGAATTCCCGAGAATATTGTAGTATTCACTTTAGTATTCAGTATTCCAGTGATCAGTATACCGTCGAATTGAAGGGTAGAATTTTTTAATCGCTCGATGCAGCGTAGAGGAAGCGAAAAGGATCTCAACGAACATTGGATTCCTCTATGTGGGAAACTGTGTAATCGCTGGACGTCCATCTTGACAATAATTTGTAATATCAAGATCGATGGAACGCCGATGGCATCTTTTTATACCATCACTATGCAATGACACGATGGTTCCTCACGTTCAACACAGAACTTTATGGAGAAACACTATTTTGATTTATTTAGCAGAGATCGTTCTATTATAGCGAATAGACTGCGATTTTTACGCATTTATGATTATAGCGCACGAAATTTATTAATAACAAATTAATGAACGTTGGAGTGAGGTTTTTCTAAACTTTAGGAGAGTAGTCGTTGTTTAGTCTTAAAAGAGTTAGAGTCTACAAAGTATTCGTACACCTTTTAAAAATGAATAATTAAAAAGTGTACGAATACTTTGTACACCCACTGTATATTTGCGCGAAGATCTGCAGTCTATATATAAAGCATAATATTGCACATTTAATTCGAATCGTAGGTACGTTGTGGCAGACATCGATGATGTCGCGATGAATAAAGTGTGTGTGTATCACTTGTTCGACTTTGAATAAATAGTAATCATCACATCGCTTTCTTATTAGCGGGATGCTCTCCATAGACCCTGGTAAAGTATTCTTATAGATATCTTGTTGTTAACAAGTCACCTAAATTACATTTTTATTCAATTACCGATTAATTACATTTTGACTATCTCGGTATAAATGTACACGCGACAGAACAATTCAAAATTCCTAGTTTCCAATGTGTGTTGTGATATATGTTTTCTTGTGCGTCACAATACAAAGGATTTCTACACGCTATGTGTCACATTAAACATATTTAATTATGTTTATATTATAAACAAATTACAGTCAGTCCATGTTAGTTCTACTTAAACGATATATACATCATAAAAGGTGTTGAATCGATGATTCAACTTGGGGGTGGCACCCAGCCACCAAATTCCTTCTCTAACTCTTCAGCAACTGCTAAACAAAGGCGATCTTGTTTGGGACCAGCCAGCACCTGTAATTAGTAAATTATCTCACAGTTTGAATACTATTAAACTCGTTTACCAATGAAAATTTGCTTTTTTACAATTATTTTTCAGCTTGACGTCACCTCAGAATCACCTGATTCTTACAAGCAAGAAACTAGTTCCCGTTACAATCAGTATTCAATTAAGGTCTGCTTCGGTTCGAATCAGTTCTCGATTGAAATCTCATTTTAACCAGAATCAGTCATTAATTTTCATGTGATCAATTCCAGTCGGTGTTCAAGTGATCGTTTCACCGCGTCAGAATTGTTTTTACCTGAACTCCGACAGGTAAACCATTCTCATTCAATCCCATTGGCACGTGCGTCGCCGGTAAATACATGAAATTTCCCCACGCGCTGTAAACTGCAGAATCAGTTTGCAGGATAATATCTTCTGGAAAGTTTGTGGCCTGTGGGAATGTGGGTATTATTACCACCGTGTTGTCACCCAGTACATTCTGTGAACATATCAATTTATCATTAAATATTACTATTATTATTATTTATTTACTTGCGCAGTTTATTTTAACGGGGACATTTGTGGTTATAATATATTATATTTGACATGTAATTAGGGTGAGAGACAATAGCATGAATTTATAACAGTTCGTATAGTGAGGGCGTGATCGAAGTTCAGTAATTGAAACATTTTGTACAATTGACTAATGAAGTATTGAAGTGTACTTTGCACGTTGTATATTGTTAAACAACCTGTACTACCTACGTGTAATTTCTGAATAAGCTGCTCTCTTTCATGCTTCAATTTCTCCACATCACTCAGCGACATGAATCCTAATTGAGACCTCATGATTCGCGCGAGTGATAATTGATTAGAATACTTGGACAGCCCTATCAGTCCTTTCCAATATTCAAGAAGCAGCGGGATTTTCTATGGAAAATAAATGATGGATCTATTTAATAGTTCCTGGATTTTTTTCGGAAATATTAAGTAGAGGAACAAGTTTTGGAAAACATAATTTGATCTGACAACTCATAAAAGTTCTGGACAAGAGGAGCACTGTTTCCACTGTTCTAAAAAAACTCGAAAGTGATTAATTAAGTTAATAAGTAAAAATCATAGTATTACCGAATCATCCTCGTCGGGTATTTTCATCTCGGTAGGCAGTTCCACTTCACCAAAAATACTCATAAAATACAAATGTGTTCTGTTCACCAGATCCTGGGACATCTAGAATAACAATAATCTATTTAATAAACATGTTCACAGCACATAGTGCTTCTGAATAAATTTTTATGAAACAATTACTTCTTCCACGTGCGCACCGAGTCCGGACAGGTGTCGAGTGGCGTCTTTAATTTTCTCTACGATGTCCGAAGTGGGCGCATGTACGCTGAACAAAGTGTCGAAGTGGTCTAAGTGTAATACTCGGAGTGTCTTGAAGTCGACAGGTTCATCGAGACGCAATAGCAACTCGTATTTCGACGATAGAACTTTCAAAACGAGTTTCAGATCCTTCGCGTACTTTACCATTGGCCCGATCGCCAACATTTTTTGAAATGTCGGGTCGAGGGACATGGGGAAGTGTCCTTCGTTGGAGGCGATCCCTGCAAACCAGATGCTACATGTGTCGTTAAAACAAATAACACCGTACCAAATTGGTTCAGCACTAAAAAAGTTTAATTTTGTTGGACTGTGTCTGCCTAGATTTTCAAGAATTTTCTAAAACATTACCTGGAGAAGGTTTGTGACCAAAGATGCCATTGAAGATACAAGGTAGCCTTATGGAGCCAAGTAGATCTGAGCCCATGCCAAGCACAGACGCTCCAGCGCCGAGCAATGCTCCCTGTCATCATCAATTAGAGATTTCAATTTTTTAGATACTTGGAATTCATGAAAAATTGCTGAATTTCTCTTATCGTTGAACAGTGCAAAGGTAAGTAATGATTAGACTACGGATCTTTATGTAAATTAAAAATTGTCTGCAACGCGATTGCAAGAAATGGAAACCAAATTATATGTTATTTCTTCCATTAATGATTTTAATAGAGGAGAAATCATATATTGGTGTTTTCATTTTTGAAAATTTTCCAACAATTTTGAATTTCATCTGCTCAATTTTGCTATAAATGCATAAAGCAGTCTAGTAATGATTTTACCTCTCCGCCGGACGATCCTCCAGGTGACATCCTCGTATCATAGGGATTCTTCGATGACCCAGTCAAAACGTTCGAACTATGAATGGAGCAGCATAATTCTGAAGTGTTGGTGACACAAACTGGAATTGCTCCAGCGTTCAGCATCATATCTAATGCTGGAGAATTCTTTAGAGCTCTTCGTCCCTTGTGCGCCAGGTTGCCTCCTGCGCAGCTCATCCCTGGTTCACAATAGAATTTTATTTATCATTTTTCAATTCCTTAACCCCACTATGTTTTATTGTTTTAGCACAGTTCGTTGTACAAGCTCGTACCTTTAAGGCTCAAGCTCTCTTTGACAGTGATTGGCAGTCCGTAAAGCGGCTTCTCCTTTTCCAACTTGGCAGCAGTGACTTCTCCGCTCTTCAACATCGCGTCGCATCTCTTCGCATCTTCTATAGCTTCTTCGAATCGATCCTCCACCACTGCGTTCAGGAAAGGATTCACTTCTCGGATTCGGTCGATGCATGCTTGCACTACTGCTTGGCTACAAAGCTTGGTTCAACATGGAAGAATTTCAATATAAAGTAAACTTTCATTCAAGCAAGAAAAGGATTTAATTTTTATTGAAATTATGTAAAAGTACGTCTGAGAATTTCATTTGAAAGTCTTCTGAGGTATGCGGCTATATGGATAGCATAATCTTACCTCTCCGTTTCTGATCTTCTCGGCCAACGTGCTCGCGCTCGTTTTCAATATCGGTGAAGTGATCGGTGGTATTCGGCGTGGCTTCAAGAAATGAATTAGCGCCAACACAGATCTACAAACCACGCTCTGGAGGTGCATCCACAGTATGATCAAGATCGCACCCAGGATCATTCTGTCTGTGACAAACAAAAAGTGTTGTCTTCCATCCGTTTTCAAGTATTCATTACGTCATTCATTGGACTTTGACGTCCCGAGCAGTAAAAATGAAATTTGATTCGCTGTACGCACATTCGTCATTGCCGCCAAAAAGGCAAACAGCCGATCGTACAAAAAGGCATTTAAATTTATATTGCTATTTATGGCTGCAGCACGTGTGGCATGTTTAATCGTCGAGATATCTTGGTCGCATTTTTAACACTAAACCTACCGCCACCGGTCAAAATGACAGGCACCAGGTTTTTTGTTTTACAATAACTAATATGATAAAAATGATTTCATGAGAAATGATGGTGTAAATATCTTTATCGGAACATGTATTACAATAGGAGCCGCACAAGGTCTAAATAAAATCAATCTCGTCATTTTTATAGGGGTAGGTTTAACGTTAATTAGGAATTGCGAATATTGCATTTTCAAAATTAACTATGAACTTCTCCGAGACTAATGCGTAGACTGCGGACTATATTATTACAAAGATTAAGATTACAAAGATTAAGAGACGAAGATTAATTTGCACAAAAATCCACGATCTACTAATGAGTAGTTAAGAAACCGGTTATTTCTTGGGGAAAATAAAGGTGAAGACGCAGAACGAATTATTTGCACACTCATATTAACAATGACGAATCGGTTTAACCTGACGATCTTGCAAATGTTTTGCAGACGTAGATTTGCAGAATGGAACTGCATTTTGTCGCTTGCATTCTCGATTATGTTACTAACTCCGGATCATTCTGTCATTCATTGGGGCAATGTTAAGAAGACTGTAAGGCAATGCAAACACTATCGTTTACTTGCATTGAACAATTTCGATTTCGTTGCTCCGCCTGTTGTGATTAACTCGTCGATTACCCGCTCATTAACCCACTTGTACCGCGTTTGCTTAAGTGTCACGTAATTTCAATGATCCGTGTCATGGCGCAGATCGATATTTACAGTTTAGTTTTCTTCTAATGCTACGAGAAACATTTTGTCCGTATTTTATTAATGGTTTTACGAGGTAATACAGTGGGTGATCACATTATTATGTTACTAAATGTACATTTCTAAATTTTCACATGAAAATTGATGCTGATTCTGTGTAACCCATTATCAACTTAAACAGCTCTTCTGCACACGTACAATAAATATTCAGAAAAAGGCACGTAATGGATATTATGAAACGTTTTGTAAACATGCCAACGATAAGAATTAGGAAACAAAGTTGGCAAGTTGGAATTTGAACAATGCTTGGAACAATATACATATTCTGAAACGTTCCTTTCGAATTTGAGAGGTAGTTTCTTTAAATTTCACAGATAATTTTTAATATAACGGATTATAGAACGGTCCGAATGATCTTCTGAGGTCATGAATCGGGTGGTAGCCGCGTCGTTTCTATTGAGAACCATTCATTTCCATTGAGCGTCTCATCACGATTCGTGAAATCGGCACGCATTCGTCGTTATTCGCCGCTGTTGGGGGTCTATCACCTGTCCGTGCACCGGTAATCGCGTGATTCGTATGGATCAGGACATTGACAAAAATGAGAGACTATATTTAAAAGGATCACGTATCCGGGCAACTGGGCCGGTCCGAGAAACCGCGCAACAACTTAGACGCGGGGTGGCCTTCCATTGCACAAGGGAAATCCACGAGAATCGAAACAACAAACTAATCTAACATAGAATTTGTTCCTTAACAATATCGTGTCACGCTAGTGATGAAGATTCTGAACCCAGTCTAATAATCTCCTTCAAACCGAAATCAAATTCAAAGAATTAATGTAATTAATACAATGCACTGGAGAACGAGAAAATGCTATACTCAGGTATAATAATGTAGAAGTTATTGCTCGAAACGTGACACGAAGTGGTTTGGTTTATTCCTCCCGATTGCCACGAACATAACGTATCAATTTACATTGTGGTTAAGAAATATAAACGAAAAGAGAGCCTAAGAGAATGAAAATATCGTCACGTATTACGTATTGTGCTTTCTTTCTTACAACCGGTCTGTTTCGATCTGTACCATACCAAGGTGGCAAAAGGCACGTTAACGCGAAACGATGCGTGCAGCCTGAATTCCCAGATGCTTGTGAAATTATTCTCGCCTTGGAACTCCATATTTTGTTACTGCACTGTGAAATTTTTCTTCTTTTAAGAATTCTACTACATTTAAAATGACGTTGCATATTGAAGAAACTGTTCGTTTCCTCAGCTATGTGCAAACCAAATTCGAATGTTTGTTAGAAATATCTTTGCGTTGAAATGACCATTTTTGACGTCAATTTAGATGGAGTGTTTTTAATTACGGATCAGCTATTCAAAGAATTCACGATTTATTGGAGAGCTTTAGTTTGTGGTTAATGTTTGGCAATGGTTCTAGAAAATAACTAATTTCCTGGAATGAGATTGTCAGAGTATTATACCACGCTCAGTCTCGGATAGATGAAATGTCTCTAACCTTTGACACCAGCGGAACACACGTGTTTGCAAAAATACTTTTTAGCGATTGTCTTATGTATATTCAATTTTTTACAACGGCATCCGGAGACGTAGAATTACAAAACTCTGTTTTGAATACCAAATAGTAAAATTCTTGTCGCTGAATGTCGAACAAGCTCTTTAAAAGAGGAAGAAAATATTACTAATTTGTATTACTAACTTGTTTCAAGTTTACATATGAAAAATGAGTAATGGTCTGTTCATAATCATTTTCAGAACGTTAGGGCAGCTCTGATAGAAATTTCTACGTCACATCTCAATCCCGCACAAGTTTTATCTGATGATACATGCTACGATACTTCAATTACTTAATATGCATCACTTTTTTGCAAAACTGAACCATGGCATAATGTCAAGTGTTCCGTTTTTATAACGATTAGAATTTAATCAGGAACAATTATTCAACCACATGCATCATTCATGTTTAAATTATCAATTTTCGTAATCAAATCAAAGTCCATTACGTTGTGCTGAAGCAGTTTATTTTATATCTACGCAGAGTAATGAAATGGGCTAATCAATAGCTTGCGGATAGTTGTGGAACAATAAAAAATTGTTTGCTTCTCCTTTCTTACTTCAATCATTTGAATATGCCGAGACAAGTACATCGAAGCTTTAAAATGTTTTTAATCGGTCTTCTCTTTTAAATCGCATCTACTCGTTTTGACCATAAATGCATAAAATCCGCTAATTTGTGCCAAAGCAGTTTACTTTATATCTACGCTGTAATCAAATGAATTTATAAATAGTAAATTCGGTCGGCTGCTAAAACAGCAAGCGTTGAACCATTCGCCCATTGAAACCAGCACCCATTGAAATTTATTTGTAAACTGGTGAATTTTAAGTGCAAAACCTGTAAGTCTCTGCCGATACGATTTACTTTTTTAGTAACGGGCCGAACAACAATACAAACAAATATAGTAAAAGTGCTTTCAACCAAAATGAGAAAATGCGTTTCGTCGATTCATTCAAGTTGTATACACGCTGAAAAATTCAAAGAAATTGGATTACAAGTAATAAATGAATTGTAAATGAATAGCTGCCATTGCGATTCCTCTATAATGAATTCTGAATATTCATACCACAATCGTGACGCAGTACTGTGATTAACATTTTCAATTTGACTGGTAATAATCTCGCGTGGGACAATGTACAATCGTGTACCGGAAGTTAAGGTGGCATTAACACAATGGAAATGAAGTTGTTTCATTTTTCGTTTTTCCTGCCGAATACCTTCGTAAGATTCGCGAAACTATAAATCCAGCGAATGGCAACTGGCTTATACAGAAATTGCAGTCGTCTTTTTAGGAGACCGAGAAAACGGTTCAAGGATGATACTAATTGTGCCAGGCGCGAGACGCGTAACTTCGACTTTATTTTTGGCGATCGCTGCATGTCTCCAGGACTTCGTTTCGGTCGACTCCAGCATTATTATGACTTTACTGCTGATCTTTATGCATTTATGGCATCTGGAAATTTGCAAAACATGCTGGAACGTAAAATTCGATAGAATTTGGTACAAGTTTTACTTATTGCTAATATAGCTTAGTATTCCAATGTTTCTGTACGCGATACACATAAACGCCAGCCAATCGGCTGTATCGAGATATTTATAAGTCGATTATGATACCGAGTGTTATCAGGAGAATTTAAATAAAATATTGACGAGTAACCCCACTGAAAACAACGATCGCACTATATTGAAACAGGATCAGCCTACATGATAGTGGATTATGTAATTCACCCTCAAATCACATGATTCGATGATAGTACCCGTAATTTTGCTTGGCTGGAGCATCATTTCATTAATTCTGTTTGCTAGCATTCAGTGGAAAACAAATTTTTCGAAATGTTCTATACGTGGAATCTGGACAATACTCATTTGTGCCCGTAATTATCAAAGTGGTCTAGGTGAAAATTTAAAAAAAGATGAGTTTATCAGTTACTTCGCATCACATTATTTTAAACTAAATTAATTCAATGTAACTTTTACGATTTTGCCAAAAATGAACCGTTAGATGATGCTTGTTATTTCAACATTATATGGAATTCATTTAGTGTTAATCCTCCGTTTTCATAATTATAGGCATGTGACACCTGCATCATAAACACAACACAAATGAGAAGTGAAACACGTTGATATGCAAAAAGATAAATAATATATTCCAGAATACCCACCGTGTGGTAAGATTTTTATCTTGTTATTGTTGGAAACTTCGCAATGTAAATGCTAAAATAATTGCACGGTTCACAAGTTTTGAAGAGTAACGATACAATTGAAACCCGAATAACATGTTCGAGAATAGATATCCATAAAAAGGCAAAATTCGATATTATAAATAGTTCATTTTGGTAACGAAATCCATTTATCGAACTTTATCAAAGAGAATTTGTAGTAGTATTTGGAGCATAGTATAATAATACTATAATCGATACCGCCGATCAATCACAATGGGAATTAGCATGAGGATGTCTATTATTGATATAGAGTCATTATTGTCATTGAAGGTTTGCCACTCTTACCTGGCGATGTTTTCTCCCGTTTCGAAGCAGAAATTCAACAATTCCCAACTTCGGGAATTGCACGGGATTCCCCGGAGAAATTTGGCGAAATGCCCAGGGACAGAAAACTGATTGATGAGACAGAAAAAGATCGTGTAAAATCGATCACACTATAATCAACCACCGAATCGGCCGAGTCCTCTACGACGACTGTACACTATAACTGATTAGAATCTCGGTGAGCAGCTTGCGACTGACTTCCTTCGATCACCGACTCGCAGAACTCACTGACACCGGGTTGCTGACTGTGCTACCATTTCGTGTGATCATCGTGAGCAGTTCATCGCTGGGAACTAATCGCGACGTCTAATCGGGGGGGGCGCGATGTCTTTCGTAATCGGAATTGATCTCCGTTAATCGACGCTGTAATTATCTTGTTGTTGCACGTTCCTAACTTCTAGGTAAACAATACACGCTATTCTTACTGATCGTTAGACGGTAAAATATGCAATCTTTGTTATGTTTGCTATGATTGCTCTAGCAGACTGAAAAATTAACTTTTTGGCGATCGAATTATAGGAGACGTTTACAGTGGGTGTAGCATTTTAAAAACGAATGACTGTTTCAAAATTGGGCAAGACAGCTGGAGGTTTTCTGAGACGTTAGAAGGATTAGTTTACTACCTAATGTGTAAATCATTTTTTTTTAAATTGTTATTGGTCGCGATTGCGGAGGAAAAAGTAAAGGTAACGAATTTAAAATTTTCTACCTTTCTACAGATTTATAGGTGTTTATTTCAGTTTAACCTTGATCTTTGGAGTTCGCGGTCGTTCGAAGGTCATGCCAAAGTACAGAAAATATGTGTACTTATTTTAAAAAATATCGATAACCTTGAATACCATTAAAATTACATATAAAAAATTGTTTACTTTGTCACTCTTTAGAGAACTCTTAAGCGAAAGATACTATAAAAGTCTTGTGTTTAAATGAACGGAGGATATTAATTAGAAAAGAACTGTTTTCTTCAACAGACAACTTGTGTTTATTTTCATTATATACATATAAAAAATAATACTCTTACAAGTAGATGAAAATGTATGGATAACATCGGTACAATTCGATATACCTAAATGCGTGGTACTCGACCACGAAGTGAAAAGATAGTCAACACAACGGCCATTCTCAACCTTGACATACTTTACATAAAAGTTTCTAAATATCTAAATGTTGCACAATCTATATTTATTTTTCATTTCTTTCTACGCCTAACGAGCAGATCAACTCAAATAGCTGAAAATGGGGTAAAATTGAATGGGGTAATCTTGTGGGTAGAATTAAATTATCGATGAAGCGATGCGGAAGTAAGAGACAGGTCGTATTACAAAACATTCATTATATTTAAATAAGTTATATAAAAACGTTGAAAAATAATTAGGAAATGCGTCAACCTAATTGTTCGAGATTCCTAGGCTCTGAGTTAGGATATCGACCGAATGGTTCTTGAGTCTCTGACATTCAATGTTGGTCCCATACACTCTTGTCTACCGACACTAACACTCGTGTCTTCCGTTTCGTCTAATTCGATGTTAATACTTGCAACTTATTCCCACCTTAATACACTTCACATCTGGTGGAATATCTCGATACTATCAGACGCTTCTTTGTCTTCTCTTAAAAACTAACAGTGATATAGCTGACATTGAATATTTGTCAGCATTAGTGACAGATCGTCGCACAAATGGTGGAGACATTAATCTTAATTTTCTTATTAACGCTTTCGCTACGTGAAAACAATTTTATATGTAGCACATCAGATTTTATTTTATAATAGATTTTATGCTCTCATGAGAATAACGTGTACAGTAGAACCTCACCCGTTACACGGAACCGGATCGAATATGCGTGCGGAAATCGAGGTTGTGCAACGTGTGACGTAACCAATCATAGTGTCGATCTTTTGTTTCTAGGTAGACCAGAATCCCCAGTTGTAACTAGCGAGGTTCTACTGTAATTTAAAAGAACAGAAAAGACCAAAGGAATTGAAGAGATCTGAAAATTCTTAAGAAAAGAAAAATGTTTCCAGCAACTATTGTAGATATAAAATGTTCAATTATGATTTGATCTCTTAAGTGCACAATCCGCCACTGCCAACTGGATTATATACAGGTTTCGATCTCTCCTAAGATGGATAAACTGTTCTCATCCAAGAAAGAAATGACGCGTCACTGGTGTCTACGACTACGACCGCACTGTAGACTATTCTTGAAATGTATATAAAACGAATAGCAAGATCGTCAGACGGATATTTCGGTGGCAGGCGGTTGCTGCCAACCTCCGAACGCTCTCTCGATTTCTTTCGCCATGGCGATGGTCAAGTGATCGTTGCCGGCGTTCGCGATAATCTGTGGACAAAAATACCATTGCCAATTATATCGGGCAACGAAACACGCGCAAACTGATATCCTGTTATCATGACAAAAAATATTTCAATCGCTAGCTAGCTAATTTGTTTGTACGACACGCGAGAGAGAAAGCGTCGGCAAAAATGCGAAGATAAGATATCAAGGGTTGTATATTGATTGTCGAGATGGGAAAAATAATTACTTGAATGCCAATTGGCAGGCCTTTGCTGTTTAATCCCATCGGACACTGGGTCGCCGGAAGTCCTAGCACGTTGTAAAGCATCATGTAAGTGTAATTCGCGACCCTTGGGTACATAGAATACCGGTAATGAGCCGCAGTGATGAATGATGGATAAATTAATACGCCATTGTCGCCTAGAACGTCCTGCAAGCGCGAGATTCGTCAGCATTTTAATCTTTGATCTTATTTATCCAATGATAAAACTATTTTAAATAATAAAAATTGTTTGATTTTTCTTTCATGAAATTTTCAGCAATGTATTCAGGAACATGTCGATAAAGATTTCATGAAAAAATCATTAAAAAGAAAAAAAGAGTTGATCGTTGATAAGATACATTTTTTAAGAAACTTCGATTATTACGTATTCATTGATTATTGTGGATTCGTGTGATCTTACCTCAAACTGCTTCTTCAGCGACACTATCTTGCTCGTCATTTTGTGCCGATAACCCTTCGGTAATTTTTCAAACACCCATTTCACCAATCCGTATGACAGTATCGACAGAGAGTATCTTGAGACGCAGAAGGCGTATTTCAACGCCTCCAGCAGGATTTTAATCGAAGTCTGTAAAGTTAAATATTCGACAGATAATCCGATAATTCTTCGGAACACTTTGTATTTATTGGTCATAACACATCAGTTTCTATTTATTGGGCTATAAAAATTTATGATCCTCATAAATATCCGCAGTCCTTTTATAACGTGCAAACATATGTGTATCTATATCTGTGGATATAGGGAAAGTTTTGATCACTAATGCTTCACACACACTTTCGAATCGATTTTCATGACTTTTTTTCTGCTAAATAAGTAAATCCTATACTTCGAATCTCAAATTTTTTGAAATTACAACCACAGTAGACTGCGGATCTGTATGCAAAATAAACATGTTTCACATTGATTGTGGAAAGCAGAAGTAACATAAAAATTGATTTCACCCCTTAACGATTTTGTTACATTAAAAGCAACATTACAACATCCTTGAATTGTTTAAATCTTTTACTGTTTTACATTCCACCCAACCAATTTTTTCAGAAACGCATAAAGATCCGCAGTCCGGTGATCATCTTTAATTTATTCGATCAAACAAGTTCGAGAGATGACCAGAAGATTTTATGGAGCTTGAAGATTGAATTTAGCATTGCACTTTAATTACCATGGCTTCAAATTCGTTCGTGACGTCATCCACGCTCATGTTCAGCAGGGAACGACTTGCTATGTCGAAAGCGTACTTCATATCGCTTAACTTTGCCTGCAAACAATATTTTTATACGGAAATCTCTTTCAATAGATTCATTATTGATTTTCGCATGTGATTTCGAACCTGTTGCACTTTGACGCCATACGTAGCTTCAAGGTACTTCCTTAATTTTTCGATAGCTGTTTTCATGTCGCTGTTGATGGTGGTAGTTATTCCGCAGCATTCTTCCAGGTAAAAGAACTTCATATTTTTCAATGATACCTGCACCAGAAATAACGCAACAATGATAAAATTTCACAATGCTAAGAAGAAGCCACAAGATTTTGTAAATTTCAAAAAAATGTTACCTTTTGAGTGAAACGCTGACGGACATCCTCCGAATCGGTTATGATACTCATCATCAAAGGAAGATCATCCGCGTATCTGGTCATCGTGCCAATCGTGAAGTAATTGTTCCAATTCTGGTCTGTGGATACTGGCTTGTGACCGCTGCAGGTGATCATATCTGTAATCAACACAATCGCGTCTTGTTTCACCTCAAATTAAACTTAAAAATGACAAGGAAACAATTTTTGCGATTCCAGCAGTTAAAAATGTTTCAGTAGTTCAATGACAGAGAACTTGGCACATTTAGTGACGAAATATAAAATATTGTAGTCGTGTGTAGGTTATACTTACGAGCTGTGGGTTTGTGACCAAAAACTCCGCAACACATAGCCGGGTATCTAGCCGAACCTGCAATGTCCGATGCGAGACTCACAACGGACGCAGCAGAACCCAAAAGAGCACCCTGAAACAGAATAAAAAACGAATTGAAATATAGTAGACATTTTTTATGTCGAATTACACAATATTTTCATCAATTCAATTTTCAATATTCGTCTTCGACACTTCATTAAGCCGCCATATTGCGAACGCTTTGCGACTTTCACCGCTTCACCACGCGTCGAAGTCACCGGCCACAACGGACTTCAAACAAAATCTACCGATATACCAATGTTTCTCCAATCTACAGGGTGAGGCAGTAACTTTTGCCACCTACAATAACTCTGAAACTATGATCGTAGCAGAAAAGTTTTCGAAACGAAAGATGCATGGGACAACAGGGGTTGTAATATGGCGTCAATCTTTTTTTCCTAGGTGGAGTTGCTACAGAGATGTGAAGGACTTGACGCCACTGGATTTTGGCTTGTGGGGATTCTTGAAAGACATTGTGTATAAAGACATCCCAACTACGCCTGAAGATATGCGAGAGAGAATTGTTACAGCATGTGTTTCGATAAGTGCCGAAGCGATAAGAAATACTACTCAATCAGTGATAAGAAGAATGCAGCATTGCATTGATACCAATGGCAATAACTTTGAACATCTTCTGTAAATGCTAGTTTATTTCGCCTTTTTTGTCATAAATGATCTTTGCTGACCTTCAAAGACCTTAATGTTGCACCTTGTTGGATTCGTCTCAATAGCCGCTATCAGAAAACAGGTACCAAAACATAGCATTCTATTTAAAAAAGCAAAGGTGACCTTCACATCTCTGTAGCGACCCCACCTAGGAAAAAAAGATTGACGCCATATTACAACCCCTGTTGTCCCATGCATCTTTCGTTTCGAAAACTTTTCTGCTACTATCATACTTTCAGAGTTATTGTAGGTGGCAAAAGTTACTGCCTCACCCTGTATAATCATCATCAATTTACAGTAGACTATCTAGCAATCATTTACATATGGCTTGCAACTTGAAAAACTTTTTGGGGTTCTACAAAATAATTTTCAGAAGATATAATTGAAGTAATTGTTACAAACCTCGCCACCAGAGGAACCTCCTGCGATTCTGTTGGTGTCGTAAGGGTTCCAGGTGGTTCCAGTTACTCTATTGTTACTCTCCCAGGCTAGACACATTTCAGGTGTGTTACTGACAAGTAGAATAATCGCCCCTGCTCCTCTAACCCTTGTCACGACCACTGCGTCGTCGTTTGCTCTGTCCACAGACTTTTTGTTCACGCCGACCGTGTGAGACAT
This sequence comes from Lasioglossum figueresi, assembly GCA_028455805.1. Lineage (NCBI taxonomy): Eukaryota > Metazoa > Arthropoda > Insecta > Hymenoptera > Halictidae > Lasioglossum > Lasioglossum figueresi. The sequence continues at coordinate 9,188,336 of CM052200.1, read as the reverse complement.
TCCTGAAAAAGAATATTTCAATTCAAGAAAATTCGAATCTTTAAATTCCGACATCTTACGACCATCTATAAATTCATCTCTGATTTATTTCAGCTCAGGTCATCCTTTGAAAAATCAGTACGATTATAAATTTGCAGAAAGAAAGCGAGATTAAAATAAGACTCTTCCAACAATTCTGCGAATGTTTAAATGATTGAGCGAGTGATTTCAGCCAGTGATATTGAAAATTGTGACAGGGTGCACCAGATAGGAGGACAGACAAAGTTTAATTGAAATCAGACATATTCTGGTTCAGAGATTATCAGAGTCGATCCAGTGAGACTGTGTCACGTTTTTATTTACACATTCCAAACATATAAGTTTCCATAAAATCCGTAACCCACCGATAACCCGTGTATGAATGACGCAGTAGGAGACAAGTGTGCGTGAATGTGATTCAAGTTGAACCGTGGAGATTCGATAAACGATTTGACAGAGGACGGATTACGCTTCTCGGCTGCGGGAAGTTGACAAAGGGAAAATATTCGAGGAATGTGTTACAAGAACGTTTACGGACGCCGAAAGTGCTAAGATGGTAGTTCGTTAGGACATAGAAAGTTCAAACACTTCCCTGTGGACCTGAATATTCGAGAGCCAACCGTTCGAAGCTGACACCATTCCCGATTCAATCGTTTCCGTCATTTTCAACGCACAAAATATTCGATTTTGTCGATAACGAATGAATTGTAAATCTCTATGCGCAATTATAATACAAATGAGTAGGTGCAATTTGCAATTTCATTATTTTCAGTTCATCGAAATTTCTACTTTCGAGAAACAATGAGAAGAAAAGATGCATTGTAGCTATAATATTTGTAACTAGACTGCGGATCTTTATGCAAAATAAAAATTGTCTGGATCGATTTCAAGGAATAGAAGCCAAACAGAATGTTATTTATTCCCATAATAATTTTAATAGCTGAGATTATATACATCTTCTGATTATGCACAGATTAGTACAATATTATGGGTTGCTAATTAAATCCAAGATCATTTATCCTGTGTTACCCGAACGTAGAAGCGGACTTTGTCTTTCTCCTCTTCTGCTCTCTCTCTCTCTCTCTCTCTCTCTCTCTCTCTCTTGTTTATTCTCAAGTTTATGTGACAGAAACACGTGTTCGTACGTGTAGAAATTACTGTATCAAACTTGACGTATCAATAACATGCGGATCTTCAGGCGAAATAAGGATTGCGAATGTGATTTATAAGTTAGATAACAATGTGTTTTCTAACTTAGTTAATTCGAGTCTGTGAATCGTATGAGAACTTGTCCTAAAATCATAAAATAATGATTCTGGGTGATTTAAGTTGGATTATCATTAATTTTTTACTACTTTATATAACAAACCCGCTCAGGTTACTTCTGATTGATAACTTTTAACCACCTGTAAGCCTGCAACGGTGCCCCGATACCATTCGTCTGCAGTATACTAAACCGGTTTCGAGAAAGGGGAACCATTCGTCTGATTTCTTCATTGTAACGTGTGGGAGACTCGGGCTTCATAACATTGCGCAGAAAGTAACCCACATACTACGCTCGTTTTTCTCGACTTCTTCTTTCCTCAATACTCTTCAATATCTCCATGTGTTTCCTCATCGTTCACAGAAAAATCGAAGCTTCTTACGTACAAAATAGTACTCACAAAATATTTCAAGAAGTTGAAAATAAAGGAAAGAAATGAATGTGTACTGTATCAATTAGGTTGCAACGAAAGTTCGTAGCGTTTTTAAATTAAAAGTCAATGATAAAATTAAGAGATTTATTCATAGATTCATTTCATAACACATTTTCCATTCTGTTCCATTGCTTTTTGCCATTTTTGAATAAACCTGCGAATAAATATCTTAATTTCATTTTGGAATTTTAATTTGCAGACGCTGTGAAGTTTCGTTCCAACCCAATAGCAATCAGTACAGAGAGACAATTTTTATTTAGCATGAAAATCCGCAATCTATTATTAATAACATCGCGAACAGATCATATTAATTCGCGCCGTGGTTTATGACTCACCCTGTACAACAAGTTCCAAACTCAACTGGCGTTATTAGGATGCATTTTTCTTCGGAAAAAAGACATTCTTTGTTCGATGATTTTGTCTATATTACATGCATGTTCGAGTTTTTTCAATCACCCTGTACAGTAACGTGAAAATACGGTCACGTAATTGTTCGTCGGCTTGGAGTTTCGTAACGTCAATACAGTATTCACGGGATTACGACACTGTTCAATTGATTGCACAAACCTTGCACGGCGATGCTCTCCTTGACCGTCATCGGAACACCAAAAAGTGGTAGATCCTGTGCTACTTCTGCTTCGGTTTTCGTAGTTATCGACAGAAATTCGTCGACTTTCCGCGCTTCTTCGATGGCTAAATCGTATCTCGTATCAACGATAGCATTCAACATTGGGTTGACGTCCTTACATCTTTCTATGTACGCTTTGACCACCTCTTCGCTGCTGACCTGTAGAAAAATAGACAGAACAGAATGAATTGATCTAAAAACATCCTTGTACGTCCAGAGAAAATGTTCAAAACGAATTGATTGTTCAGAAAGAATTCATCTAAAAATGTCATTCAACTTGGGACACGAGTTTTGCACCTCTCTGTATTCTCACAACCTTACCAGAACAATTAGAACAAATGTTCGAAAACAGAAAGAATTGATTTAAAAATGTCTTTCAATTTCGGCCACCAGTTTTGAGCCTCTGTGTACTCTCACAACCTTACCAGAACATCCAGAAAAAATGTTCAAACTTTATATTGTCTGTAAAAGCAGACTGTAGAAAATTCTTCTGGAATCCATCGAAGCGAGATACAGAATTAAAAAAGTACAGGACGTTCCAAAAGTGGAGTCACAGTCTTCAACAGAAAAACTGATTGTTCAGTCACATTTTCATTCACAAACAGAGTATTGTGATTTTGATCGATCCTGTACATTTGTAGGTCTCCCACGAACGAAGTTGCGATAAAATCAATCTTTGTTCCGCGAACGCGTTAAGTTGAGAGACGTATGCACTTCGAAATCGGTCATATCCGTACCTGTTTTCTTCGAATTCGCTTAGCCAACTCAGTCGCCGAGAGCAGTAGCAAATGATTTCTGATCGGTGGCAGCTGCTTCCGTTTCCAGAAGCTCTGTAGCATGATAAGCGGCATGAGGATGCATGCCAGGAGGAACAGCAGAAACTTCAGTATCTTCTGAAGCACCAGCGCGAACGTGTCCTGCGGGAAAGGCGATGAATCGTTTACAATGTAAATATATGTATTATAGCGATTAAATCGTTATCGATGCATACAGAGCATCGGTATTACTTATTTTCAACAAAAGAACTACAGACTGGTCGGGACAAACTTGTATGCTAATTAAAGGTTGAGGATCAGCTTGATTCGTTATTTTCCTGTTTCAGTGTTCCGAGATTAACTTATAATTCGTTGAATGAAAATAGCTCACGTATTTCATCTTTCATCGTGCGACAATGGATGTTGTGGAAAAATTATTGACAATTACGTAAAGAAGAAACGCATTATCATGATTATTCTTGAATCGAAAATTTCCTGAAATAGTTCGCAGCGTAGGAACAATGGTGAAATATTTATTGCTTCAATTCTCGAATTTACAAAACGAGTAGCTCGATTGATAAAACGATTCACGCGCGACTCATCTGGCACTATCTTCCACAGTACATCGTCGACGGACACGCGAGGAACAAAGGTTCACCTAACTCCTCGAACGTGTCGGGAAAAGTTTGATCTAATAATCGGTAGGATCACGCCAATTGACATTATTAAAAGCAATCTGTGCTCAGAGATCTTTGACTTGTTAATGAGAAAATATCTCTGCCGCTTATCTTTTTTTTTCATAAGGCTCGCTCATCGAAATGATCGCGGGTAAATTGTATAATAGTTGATGTAGGTAAGTGATCTTATAATCATGATCGACCATGTAGTTGTTCAACTTCGAAGCAGCAGAAATTGCCTGACCTTTGCGAGCTCGTCGAATGGGGAAATAGTGATAATTAGACAGCGGATCTTTATGCAAAATAAAAATGTTCTACCTGAATTTTAACAAACTCGAACGCAGTATAAATATATTTTTAAATTCTTCGAATATCTTTACTGTTTTAAAGTATATCTACTCATTTTTATCATAAACGCATAAAATCCGCTGTCCAGTGATAAGATCGTGAATAGAATTGTTCAATTATTTTTCTTTTAGAGTTAATATTGTTCTAAGCAAAAGAAAATTCAGAACAATAGAATCACCGCAGACCCTCTCAATGATAAAAATAAAAACTTCGCCGTATTGAAGCACGGATAATATTTGAAACGAATAGTATATTATTATTTATTTCTTCTTCAGCGACGTGAAGCTTGGAAAATAAAGATTGTGTCCGAATTTTTGTAAACTCCAAGAACATCACCGCGCTAGTTATGTTATCTGTGCTCTGACAATTAAATGGCAATGGTAAATTAATATCCCCATTTACACAATATCTATCCAGAGCACAACAAACAACTTTCGCGATAACAAGCTCCGAAGGACGTTGTGCACTTCTACCGTGAACTTTAACACAATGCAAAAATCGCGCGAGATTATGAATTATTGGTTGAATAAAAATGTTAATTGCACTGTTGAAACTACTTTTCGGAACCTATTCTCGCGTTTATGATTCTGCACAGATATACTTTTTGTCAAATGTTTATTTTATTCCGATGATCGAACATGACCGACCATAACTCACCGAGCTCATATAGAGATACTTCGTGTAAAGTACTGGCAATATATACAATATGAATTCCATGCTGCCTTTTCTTTGTTAACTGTTTCTTGTAGATATCTTCGGTACAATCCAAGTGTTTCGCGATCAATTTCCGATCATTCGACTAATCCGAACATTGTTTTACATAAATTGTAGGTCTTGATACGGCGGAGGAGAATGTTGTTACGTCGTCGATTTATCACCGATGCGATAAAGATCACAGTCTGACCGATTAGAAACCAAACTGTTCAAGTTTTCTGTCTTCTCTCCTTTTATCTTTTCTCTCTTCACTTTGTTCCATGTGATTGTTTCATTGATTTTTTAATTAATATATCCTCGAGACGATTCTCACACCGACGCAATTGTCACCCCAAAATTAGGACAATTGTTTATGTGCTTTTTTAATTTTCTGTCAACTTTACCATGTGATAGTTTCTTTAATTTTATAATTAATATATATCCTCGATAAGATTCCCACGCTGATCCAGTTGTCACCCCAAGATTGGGACGATTGTTTATGTGCTTCTTTAATCTCCTGTCAACTTTACCATTTTTGGTACAGCCATCTCTTCCTCACGAGGTTGTTGTTATTATTATTATTATTATTATTATTATTATTCTTGGTTAGAAAGTATATGTATCTTTTAACTAAGATCTATCGGTTTTATATATTCCGGTTTTATTTACTCCGCGAAGAGTTTACAATGATTATATTATTGCTATTATCACTCTACTTATGTTCCCACCACGGAGTTCAACGTTCGAGCAGTTTTCAACGAATGTTAATGTCGATTTTTATGCCGCCTCCTTGTCCCGTCAGTTCCACCATTTGTCATTCAAAGTTGTTATGTACAAAGTGTACAGATTCACGCGAATCTCGACCAAGGGCGGTTCAGTGTTGACATTCGCGCGAAACTAGGTGGTCGGCTTACAAGAAAGCTTGGACACTCAACAAGAAAAAAATGGAAGACGTTTGAACGATGTCTTTCCACCAAATATCGTACGTCATTCGGTAGTCGCGGCGCACACTAAACGGACCCAACACGCGTCCAGCATACTTAAATGAAAAACCATCATGGTGGGGCGATTCGTGAAACCGACAGCTCGATCTTCCCGTACCGGCCATCAAACGAATTAATGGTCACGAGCTTACCGAGTTATTGATATTCGTTGTTCTAGCCTTTAATTCTTTCATTATTCTACCATAGAGTTTGTTACGTCGAAGAACCAGTCCATCTTCTTCACTTGTTTCATAGACATTTTCCGATTCTGATCCATTTTATAATCGCCTCAAATTTTCCACATGCTCCATTATTTTTCGAAGCACTTAACACTTGTACGTTTGAAAACGCTATGTACATATGTACGCGTCCTCTGTGGAAGAACGTGTAAGTACACGTTCAATCATTTTTTCAATCATTTTTTGTGCACTTCTTGTCACGTGAGAGTCTACTGTATTTTCCAAGAAATTAGGATTTCATCTTTCGTTAATTATCGTGGTTTATTTTAACTTCTCTTTCAACTTCATTTTACTTCCTATGAAGATCACGAAGGAAGAACTGAAGATTTTGAATTAAATTATTATACTGGACTGTGGATATTTATGCAAAATAGACTTTGAGGACACACAGAAATTATGCAAAATAACATAACAATATTCTTGTAATGTTTCTCCTATTCTGCATTTTATCACCTTATTTCTGTCATAGCTGCATAAAATCTGTAAGTATTTACTGTCACCGAAGCGTTTCACCAGAATTCCTTTTACCTCGAACAACAGGAAAGACATTCTGACTAAATTCAGTTCGATTAATTATCGTTGTCGCTCTTGATTGGTATTCGCTCCAACTTTATTACAAAGAGGAAGTGGATTGACCTCCACAAAATGAATTCCAATTGTTCCATCTTCCTGTCGCATTCGTCAACAATTGACGTCGCTTTTCCTCTAAAAGTTGTCACTCTTCGAGCAGACAATTCGCATAATTCTTCTTAGATTTTCAAATGATTTTTCAGGTGAATTTTCCTGATGAAGCCACCTAGAAGTTGGCCTCCCTCTTGTTGAATTATCAATTGTAACTTCATTTTGCATTCAACTCTCTTGCTCATCGTATTTAGGATTCATTAATTACTCATACGATGGAATAAATGCATAGACAATTATGAACATTATTTTAAACGGACGAATACCTTTTAATTGTTTGCTAATAAAATTAATATATTTCCGAGGAACAGGCTACTAATTAATTTGTGCACTAAGTAAAAGTCAATTGTCTTTAAACGTCTGCCTTAACTTTTCATTTTCAGTTTGATTGGCTAAATTACTTTGATTCTGTAGAATATTTAGGGTAGTAGCAAAAGAGGTTGCGTTACTAAATAGAAAGTCGATCTTTTGTGGTGTAAAACAATCGCTACTTCGATAGCCATACAGGTTCCCTGTTATTTGCAGCTGATTATGCGAGAAAAGTTTGAATTTGAAAGTACCTCAAAAGACCGTGGATCCAAAAGATCTTTGCGGATCTATCTCGCGGTCTAGGTCGGCTCTGCCGCCATTTCAACACAGTTCAGAGATTACAGTAAGCGGCTTTTCTCAGTTTGTACTGTGTTGTAAGACAGCAAATAAGAAAATGCTCGTTTCGCTTAAGGTCGTTAGTCATTTATCATTCCACCACTATATACGGGGGAAAAAGTCATTATCCATCGCTGCTAATTACGGCGCGTGTGATTCACGGATTATGACAAAAGATTGTACTGTTCGGCATCTTGTACAGTCATGAAATTGTAATTAAAATATTACATTAACGTTATTAAGCAAACTTTGGAAGAGGCTGTAGTTTCACGCAAACAGAATTTATGGAAATTTGATTTTATGGTGATAAAAACCATTCGTTTTACAGGTGTCTACGATGACTAATAGGGCTTCGACTTTTTCATGAAAGATGGGACGTTTAATTTCTCGGTTCCAAAAGATTCCTACATTTTTGTGATGAATTATTATCAGCCGGTTATTAACAGTATATTATTAGTTTCTCCTCACTAGGTCAGTTATGGTCAGCAACATTTTATTTTTTAAATGAGACAGCAACTCTTGTTATTTCATTACTTAATTGTAATCAAAATTTTTGATTCAAATATTATGGATCACTCTATTGTTTGAAAGCCAGTTTTCAATTATTATTCATTATTCACACTATTTTCCAGACATTTCCGGTGGTCTGATAAAAAATTGATTCCTACAAAAAAGTTAAGTTTTGAAATAATGCTGAAACAGGCGCGAACAGCTAATTCGTGATTCCAGGACCGTGGCGTGCTATGATGCAGAGAGGGGGTGGTATAAGCAGCAAAATCAAAATACACACAATTTGAACCATTCGATAATTAAAAATCTTCTGCGCAAGATGCCGCAAGAGGAGAATAAGTTTTAAATAAACTTTTCTCAATCATATTCTGGACGTTACCCTTAATCCTCTGAACGAACGATTCACGCTTCTATACATCCCTAATTCACGAATCTGCTAAAGTTCAAGTTAGAATGGCGAAACTGTAGTAGGTTGTTGTAGTTGATAGTTGATATCATTGTTGTAAAGTAGTTTATATTAGATGATTGCATAAAAGTTCGTGCCCGATTTGAAAATGATATTCAATGGTTAAATTTTCAAGAATACAGCTTTATTAATCAATTGTATAGTCACCATTCTTTTCTACAATTAGAAAATATAATTGTTTTTTACACTCCGCCGTGCAGTACAGTTTTCGACATCTATGACAATCGGGCACGAACTTATGCAATTATCTGATATTTCTTTAGATTAAAATCAGTTTTTTTCTTTAAATCACAATCGAAGATAATTTTAAAGAAAAATGATTCAAGGGGCGGCATTTCGAAGAGTTGCATCGTACTGAGAAAATCTACCGCACGGCACTGCGTGATTCTGGCCCACTGTGCGACGCAACGCGAACGAGGTAACGCGGCGAGTTATTTGAGTTAAACACGTGAACGAACGTGCGAATACGCGCTGGCAGTCTTGAGTGCACTGTGGCGCAACCGTGCACATGCAATTCCACGTGGAGCCGCGAAGTGCCCGTGCAAATTCTTTGCACGCGCCATGCATCGACAGAACAGAGAACATCCTCTTCAACGGAAGATCGAACGGAACGAGAAACACAACTAGTGACGTAAAATCGGTCAGCAGCAAGATTTCGCAACCACGCGCACGATCCGTTGACTTCGTTTCGGAGCACGTGAATCATTCGGGAACGATAACAATTCAGTTTGCCACTTTTATCAAACCGTCGCCTATCAAACGTCCGATTTTCGAATGCATATGTTATAAATAGACTGCGGATCTTTATGCAATTATGGCTTTTGAAAATTTTCAAAAAATGCTAGGACATAAAATATAACAGATTTTAGTACGATTGTCATTTATTTCAGATCTAAAAAGGCTTCTACCACGGAAATTAAAATTCTATTTTATTCCACTTTCTTAAAATTTGTCTACAAAAATTGAAAATTGCATAAACACCCACAGTCTAGTTATAAATAAACTATATAGATTTTATGCAATTCCAACGAAAACGAATTGCTGCGATTCAACATAGAAGAAAAATTAAAATGATTAAATATTTAAGAATTTCTTGCAGAAGAAGTAGACGATGCACAGCTAAAAATTTTTTGCAATGTATTCGATATATTGCACATTTTTAATGCATGCTATTTTTGATGACTATTGCAGATGATGTTGCTTAGCTTGTTGATACAGAAAAATTCATCGTCTGCGAAATGCATAAATCAATTACTGATTTGCTGATACAAAAATTGTAGAACACTCGCAAACTTGAAAAATCTTTTCCAATTTGAAGATTAACCTCGTAGCACGAATTGCGCAATTTGAAAATTGTCTACGTAACTCACATTTATCGCGCATTTCAATTTCGCTCTGACCTTCTTTAAATCAACGATTGATTTGCTGATACAAAAATTGTAGAACACTCGCAAACGTGATCCTATGAACAATGTTGTATGCTTCAAAAACTGTTTTGTTTTTCCCAAGTTCACTTTCACATTTTTCAATTTGAAGATTGACCCCGTAATTCGCATTGCGCAGTTTGAAAATTGTCTACGTAACTCACATTTTTCGCGGTGCGTCCTTTAAATCAACGATTGATTTGCTGATACAAAAATGATAGAGCACTCGCAACCGTGATCTATGAACAATGTTGTATACTTAAAAAATCTTTTTTGTTTTTTCAAGTTCGTTTCCGACCTCGTAACTCGCATTGCGCAATTTGAAAATTGTCTACGTAACTCGCACTTCTCGCGGTTCGTATTTTGATTTGCGTAGTACGCGCATTTCAATTTTGCCGCGACCTTCTTTTTTCGATCGACCAATCAGTGATCCAATCATTTCCTAGGTAATCAGACATTGGACGTAAATCCCGAAGTAGTAGTATGCTATTTTCTGTAATCGTTCCCTTCCTCGATAATTCTCGACTGACTAGGTCTTCTACATTCCTCTGTCTAATACCGGACTGCTTGACTATTCTGTGATTATGATCACTTGTCCTCTGCGCTTTCTATTCGATTCGCGATTATCATTGACATTCATTTCCGCGGTGTTCCTCTTCCCGATTCCTACCTTATTTCGATCCGTTTAGTATTTCCTTATTTTCACTAAATTTGTTCATTCTTTAAGATCAATACTACTAAATACTCTTGAATTTTCAGTTCAAGAGTCATATGCTGAAATTTTTTTTTTACTTTCAAACTATTCGAAATTTCCATTACACATTTAAGGATGTATGCTCATTAACAATTCTGTACTTGGCCTCGGGATTATGTCATTGTTGCATCATCGCAAACTGACTCTGAACTTGTCGAACGGTGATCGATTAGTGATTTGCTTTTATTATTCATTCTTCCTTGCGTAAACGTAGCGCGACACTAGTACAAACATTTTCAACGTAAGCGAGTAAACGATTTTCCGAAATTCACTTTTGTTAATAACGATGCACAGCTTTCGAAAGTATTTTGTAATGCACTTTTGTAATGATTCAATGTTATAGGTCAATTTAAATAGTGATTATTATACACTGCTTTGATATAAAAAACTGTGAAAGGTATGTACGACTCGTTTAAAATTTTAAAATGTGAACCATGGAACGATTCGAAATTGCGCAATGTAAACCACATCGTCGTTTATACAGTTGAAGAACGTAAACAATGGAGCAAATTTTACAAATGAAAAATTCATAATTTACCGCGCGATGATTCTTTGATCCTCGCACTTTATATATATAATTAGTAGCACCTTAATTACTGGCCTACTCTAACGCCTACTCATGGCCGATAGTAAAATCTATTGTAAAATCCACATTTTCGCACAGTAGTTTTAAACTTATGTAAATAAATAAAAACCGGTAACACACGAACGAAACGACATAAAAACAGGAGCACAAGAAACAAAGATGACAAGCAATACAGGTCTCGCACTAGCCTAAACAAAAACTATTCTGTGTTCGACAAGAATATCGAAGGAGAGGAAAACATTTTCTACGATTTTTATTATCCGGATGATAATTATGTATGAAATGGAATACAATATTAATTATGTGGATAATTATATATTTCAGTTTCTATTCGTAACGTATCTTAACACCTCAGAATCAAGCCTGACTCAACGTTTGCGTCAGAATGGTATAATGTCAGTGTGTATAATGACGAACCACACTTATCGTGATGTCCGGAACAACAATTACAAAGATTTCATTAGCAGGGATTTGTTTATTTTGCGATGGCTGAGGACGGAGTCGCTTGCACCTCTGCAATACGCAAATCACTGCCTACATGAAAAATAATAATTCTAAATTATCATAGTAAATTATCATGGTTCAAATATCAAGAATTTCTTCAAATATACTTTTCCCATCCACTGCATGTCCAATGGAACAAAATTGAATAATTTCGAATATCGACGAGCATAATAAAAAAATCAGAATTACGCCAAGAGGGGTGAATTTCACGATAAGCTGAATAACTTGAGATGCACAGTGCGGAAAGTCAATCAAAGGCGTCTTCCAAATTTTCATTACAGGCACAGATCAAAAAATTTCCTTCTCAATTGCGACCACTAACAATTAAAAAAGAATGATTTACACACTAGCTAGCAAACTAATCCTTCTTCTAACGTCTAAAAAAACTGAAGCTGTAGGGTCTAATTTTGAAAAAGTTATTCGTTTTCAAAAGGTGTAGAAATACTTTGTACACCCACTCCCGGCGTCCTAAAGCTTCGGGACGGTTCGAAAACAATCTGGCTCGATGAAAAACGATATTTTACTTGCCGCACCACGTTAATGCCCATTTGAATCCTGCAAATATCACCAGGACACACCACCGGTCACAGAATCACCGTGCTAAATGCTCGACTGGCCGCAGCACGGAGCCAAAGGAAATGAAACGCGTCGCGTGGCACACAACAACAACTTTCTCAACAGCCCCGAATTCATCATCCGGGCCAGAAGTTTTCGCTTTCCGATACTTTCTCGAGCCACTTCCGAGACGGTCGTCCTTTCTCTCTTTATTTCTCTCGTCGGCCATCGTCGATTCAGCTCGACGTCGAAAACGAGACTCGTTGGACGCAAGATCAAGCTGTGTCGATCGAACGTTTACCGATCTAGAAGATCGCGATCCAAGCTCGCAAGACTTCGACCTCGACCTTAACCGCCTCCATCCGTTATCAGCTGAATTCTTTAATGCAGTGATTCCCAAAGTATCTAGACTCGCGACGCCCTGGACTTCTGATCTTGGAACTGCAGAAATTGATCGCGTGGGAGGGTGGCCGATCAGCAAACCACTCTACTTGACGATTTAACAATTTTTTAATAAAACGGATCGTCTCTCGGTTGAAACTAGTCGAAAGTTTTACGAAGAGATTGGTATTCGCATATTTGCATGTGTCGTCACTGAGATGAGCAAATGGGGAGTATAACGAGATTCCGGGTTAAGATACCAATTTTTTAATCAAACTGCTTCTCGAAATTAGACAGAAGTGTGATCAGCGCCATTCGTGTCTACTGTTTCACGTATGTATAATTATGAAAGTGGTCTAGGTTAAAGTTTAGAAACATTTTCTTTGAAATATCTAGAAGAAAGAAATATATGACTAGAACCACTTTCATAATTATGGGCACAATTGATGTCTGGGATCGTAAAAGACAAACTAGTGAACCACTCTTTTTGTGAACACATTTTAGAAAATTCCACATTCGATAAATTAAAAACGGGGTTTGTGATTGAACGATACTAAGCATCATATTTCCACTGAAGCTGGTCAGGAATAAAGAGGTCAACAGGATGAGACAGAGCGTCTGCTACCAGTCTTGCCAATTCTGGCACTTGGATCACAGTTGGAGGTCCGATTTCTAAACTCTGTAACGAAGCAGTCGTGAAACTATTAAAAATTGCAATTAACCGACGGAATTTCAAATCAAGCTACTATGCATTTAAATAAATTACTTGTTCCGCAGTATTCTCGACTCCGACTGCTGAACCAATGCATATGCCACTCGAATAAAATTGCGGCCATATCTGAGAGATGTCACAAATTTTTCTCAAAAATTAATTTCGCTGTGCTGTAAATTCTTTTCAATTATTTGAATATTATTGGAAATTATCGTTGCACTTCTACTGTTTTACTGCGTTCCTCCAAATCGTTTCAGTATAATTTTGTAAATTATTTTTATATATTTTTGTAGATCACAGTTATTGAAATTTTTGAGTCTAACGAGCTTAGAGGGTCGTCACAAATTTTTCTCAAAAATTGATTTCACCGTGCTGTAAATTCTTTTCAATTATTTGAATATTATTGGAAATTATCGTTTCACTTCTATATTTTTACTGCGTTCCTCCAAATCGTTTCAGTATAATTTTGTAAATTATTTTTATATATTTTTGTAGATCACAGTTATTGAAATTTTTGAGTCTAACGAGCTTAGAGGGTTGTCACAAATTTTTCTCAAAAATTGATTTCACCGTGCTGTAAATTCTTCTCAATTATTTGAATATTATTGGAAATTATCGTTGCACTTCTACTGTTTTACTGCGTTCCTCCAAATCGTTTCTGTATAATTTTGTAAATTATTTTTATATATTTTTGTAGATTACAGTTATTGAAATTTTGGAGTCTAACAAGCTTAGAGGGTTGTCACAAATTTTTCTCAAAAATTGATTTCACCGTGCTGTAAATTCTTCTCAATTATTTGAATATTATTGGAAATTATCGTTGCACTTCTACTGTTTTACTGCGTTCCTCCAAATCGTTTCTGTATAATTTTGTAAATTATTTTTATATATTTTTGTAGATTACAGTTATTGACATTTCGGAGTCTGACGGGGATAGTAATATTGTTAGATGTCTGAAACACCTGTGTGTTTGGGAATCACTGCTCTGATGTTTACCATTGTAGAGACGATCCGGGACGTGTTCTCCACGTGGATTTCGCGATCGACAGGCGTCGTGCCGGGGTACGGTGAACGGCAAGAGGAAGACTAACACTGAACTCGTCAGGTACGAAAAGAAGACTATTCCCCCCATCTGTTCGATAGGGGAGGGGCGGATTAATTGCCCCTCTGGACTCCAGAAACTGCCGCGTCCATCCTCCTGATTCTACCTTCCAAGATCCTACCGCTTCGATGACGACGATGCATCCGATATCCTTCGAGATAATTAAAGATACTTCAAACAGTTTTTTTTATTCACGATCGTTACAATTTAAAATCCGTTCGATATCGACCACCTTACCCGGTAATGATCTCACGCAACGATCCTCGCGTCTCTCAAAATCGCTACTGAATAAATACCTCGTATCCGCGTCATCGGTACGCAACGAAAGAAAACAGAAATTTTAACCTTTCGCGTTTGAATAGCGGCTCAGGTGGCGTTACTATAAATGTTTCACCAATCCTGTGACTTCCGTACTCCAAAATGGCAGCAAGAGCTCCCACTAGAGGAATAAGAAAATGACGAAACATTTTTTTCTAGTAATCAGTTAAACGGGCTCATAATTATGAAAGTGGCCTAAATGAAAATTTAAAAACTATAAAACTATAAACTAAATTGATTCAATGTAGTTTCTATTATATTGTCAACAATGAACCGTAAGATAGTGCTTGCTATTTCAACATTATATGGAATTCATATAAAACAAGATATATGACTTCGACCACTTTCATAATTATGGGCACAAATATCCACGAAAGGGTGATTATTCGAAAATAATGAAACGGTTGAGACCTGCGAAAATATATATGTTTTGCTGATTAGAAAATCCTCAGCTTCTAGGAAACTGAGTATATACAAAGATTCAGTGCGAATATGTACCGTCGCAGAATTTAGTCAAACACGCCGCGTTCGCACAGTAAATCATCAGCTTCTTCGAAGACTCGTTTCTGTTTAGATAATCTATTAACACTCCCAATGTCTGCGACGGCTGTTTTTTGTTTCGATTTTTGGCAGTAGTTTCCATCGTTCAGTGACTCGGGAGTCAAGGTCGATCAAGGTCGAAGCACTAAACAACCTTCGTTTTACCGATTTCCGTCAATTCTGGATAGTGTAAAATATTGAGATATCGTGACCTTTCCTTTTTCCTTCTAAACAAAATTATTTACACACTAGCTGGTAAACTATTCCTTCCAACGTCTGAAAAAAATTCAAGCTGTTGGGTCAAATTTTGGAGAAGTTATTTTTATCGACTTTTTCCAATTTTAGATAGTGTAATTTTAAACAATGACCTTCCGTGCATCGATATGAATTTTAATGAGAATTAAAACATCCATCGATGATTTATGAAGAGACAAGAATAGTCAAATATGTAGTCACGCAGCAATACTGTTCAGTTCAGTCAAAGAGCCCCGTCCTCGGTGAAAAAGATAAAAATAATTTAAATTAAGAGCTTAAGATAAGAATAAATTATACAAAAATTTTTGATATTTCAGTTAATTGGGTATTTCCCCGAACAGTGTTAATTAACGACCCCCGGCTGACAATGCCTCTGACTCTGACACGATCACGGAAGCTCGTGTCTTGTTCTCAAAAATGTTCTTTGGCATTTTGTGCTCTAAACCATAAATGCTATTTCCGTATAACAATAAATTTATTCCTCGATCTCTATCGAATATGTTTAAATTATTTCCTTTCCAACTGCGCTTAAATCAAACTGTTGTTCGGAACTGACAATAAGTTCCCTGCAAAAAAGGAAACTTCAGCTAGACTACCATCGCTCCAGCATGCAAACAAACTTTTTGACGGGTGGCTCGCATAAACACGTTTCTCGAGTCTGTAAATACGATCTCGATGTCTCAAATTCGACAAATCTCTCAGAATTCACGAGAATAAAATAAATAAAAATACCAGATGATTTTCAAGTTTTCACATAAAAAGATCGAATGAATTTCGCACATAAAGCTCCATTATACTTCACTCCCTTCTACAATCAAAACGAAATAAACGGTCGCAAAATCGGAAGACTTGCTACAGATGAATTTGCATCAAGATAAACATATAAATCTTCAAACAGGTTCGCGTTCTCAAAATAGGAGACAACAAAATAGCGACTTCTAAATCATACTTGAATCATTCTTAAGCATGTTTCTTTTTTTCGGAATTGATCGCGCGGTCTGCAACATGGGGCATTCATCCAAAAATGAGAAGGTCTTGAAATAAAAAGAGACACATAAAATGGCGACGTCCATTGCCATCGAGACCTGTTCTGCTAAATTTACTACGTAGCCGTCGCTTGTACGATTTTTATTTTAACCCACACACGTTCCGAAGTTCTGAAATTCTTTCGAAGAAATTCCTTGCCCCCTGTATTTATCTCCATCCTGTGAGGAACGACCCTGAAGATGCTGGTTCTGAGGCCCAAAAATAATCATGCACCTCGCCGGTGTTCAGTATTGTTTTCCTTCTTTTTCGTCGGTCAGTTTCGCAACTGCTGTTTACACTGTCGCGTCGGTGCACTGATGCAACGGCCGAGAACATAACGGTGTTGCGATAGAAGAATTTTACGGACCGCCGACCAAGAAAAAAGGAAACGCGGGGTTTGCCGGTGGCGAACCATTGATACCGATGGTGAAAAGGGCACTGACACAACGGGGAAATCGTTAACCGTTGAATTACACGACTCCGCGGCCGCCACTGCTCTTTGGATAGAGAAAAAAACTGTTATTACCGCCTACAGTATTTTCTCCATTTTTTTTTAGCAAGCTGTAATTCGCCGTTTCCTCTCCAATCGCCTGTCTGCGGATATTTTACGACGTTCGAACGTTCCGAGTGTTCCTTCAACTGCTCCGCGATTTCTACCGATCGGTGAACACCTTAACCCTTAGCACTCGAGTGGTGACTTACAGTCACCACTAAAAATTGCTATACCATTATTCAAAATATTGTTTAGACTATTAAATACGTTGGTACTTAATCAATTACTAAATATTTCAGTATTGTATGAGGTATTAGTACAAAGAAATAAATTAATATAGAATGGAATTATTCTAGGTCGGAAGAAATGTTTAATTTTCCAGTTAAAATAGCTTGGAGTGCAAAAGCTTAATATTCTGCAAATGGCGGAACACTGTACCGATCAGGATCTATTGTAACACCAACCGTACCGCGACCGATCAAATGAACTATTTCATATTTTTTATTTTTCAATTATTGAAATTATAAAGATGTTCATTTTAGAAATTATTACATAAAATCTAAATAAATTCAGTCTTGTAAGTTTTACAAAACAATGTAATATATCAGTCACCTTTTATACTCGGTACGGTTAGTGTTAACCCTTATCCGTCCCTCCTGTCAATTTGACACAGTTATCACGTAAATTAAACAAAGCCATTAAGAGATGAAACGATTATTTCATTCCTGAAAATAATGTTTCGAAAGTTTGCCGAGCAATTCATTTTTGTGACTCGCGATTGGCGATTGCAGACCAAGCGAAATACTCTGGCGAGCGGTCCTCGACCGGCCATAAGGTCCTCCACCTCTTTCCTCGATCGTCTCGATTTTTCTTACGTACATATAACCTGTTTTGTAAGTTTAATTTCTCTTAAAAGTTTCACTCGGTCAGATGTTACCTCTCCGTTACTTGAATTTCTTTTGAAATTACCAACTTCGTTCTCTGAACTGTAGCAAATTATTTCACACACATTACATAATATATACTTGTGCATATTAACTCCAGACATAACATTTATTTATAAATTAAAAGAAATCAAAACTTAAGAGCAAATTCATCAACGACCGTGGTCCCGTTGAAAGCACCGGATCTCATTCGATCACCGAAGTTAGACAACGTGGAACGTGGAAAATGGACTTGGATGGGTGACCGCCTGTTAAAAACCCGGGAAGTGACCCCTGGGTGCTTTTCACGTGTTGTTGGTAAAAGGTGGTTCGGATCCCACCGTAATAAACAGTAGGTCCCGCTGAAAAGCCTGAGGGGACCAAATAATCATATATCAATCAATCTTAAAAGCAAATTCAAAGTAGGTACCTCGACATTAAGATAATGGTTATAGGTAATAAAAATTAGTAGCTAATAAATTCGATGGCTTGATGTATCGATTGTTGAACGATCACTTCCTTAATTCAAAGTCAAATAATTGCGAAGCAACTCGTACAGAATATTAACGCGTAGGACCTTCAATCGCGTCAAGGATCCAAGTTGGACTATCATAACGGTAATCACTGTACTATAGTGCGGCCACTGGCGATATTTTATCGCGAGCCTTTGCAATTTACATTTCAGTGGACTTTTCAAGACTTAGAGTGCTGTACCAATTTTGAGCCAAGGACTGGAGTGGACGGAGTCCACAAACGAAAACAGTCAGGAGAAATGCTAAAAGCGGGCCTCTGACTGTTTTCAAGGGCATAGTGGGAGAAAAAGGGCTCTCTCAGTCCTAGACGTGCGGTTTTTTTAATGGGTATTGGGGACACTGAACATCTGTGCCCCCGAGTCCCACACTATCCCCCTCGGGGCACTATACCCCTAGGGGTGTAGGTAAAGGTATTTTTTCTGCACGTCTTTACAGAACAAAAAAAAAGGATAGCTGTACCAATTACTGCGGTATCATGCTTCGATCGAACTTTATTTGAATATCATTCTTAATTTATCATGAAATAATCATTTGTGTGATCATTTAATGGAAGAATGATGTATTCTGAATAACAATTTCTAGACAAATTTTTGGTTTTCCACGATTAGACAAAACAATGTCTGCTGTTTGTCCCTCAGCATTTTCATTCGATGAACTCATCATGTAGATCAGATGAAAAGCATGAAACGACTAATATTCATGAAATCCGAGTACAGTATATAGTACAACAATTACATAGTTTCAGTACTGAACTGAATCCTTATTGAAGCGTGCAGTAAATCGTGTAGCGTGTGGGTTGCTTTAACGCAAACTAATTTTTTGTGGAAAGTATTCAGACGATAAAAAATTCGAACATCAGAGGCTCGGATAATCGAAGTTCTACTGTATATACATATATTCGCAAATAATCGGGATAAGTGCTCGCCACAGTTCTGACGTCGTGGCACAGCACGAAACTTTCAGGCGTCGGGAATTGCACGCCAAGATTTCGCAAAGACAGCTAATCATTAGGCGGCAGAACAAAAAGGACATTGCGAGTGAACGTTGCATCGTAGGAAGCTTCCACACCACGTGGAGAACACGATCGAGGAAACTCTGGCCGACAATTCGATTATCAAAATCGATAGAGTCGTTGAACAATGTACGAAGCGCTTAGAACGACTACTTTGCGTTATTTTATGAAAACAGCAAGGCTGCTTTCATTCGGATTGTCATGTTCTATTTCTCCAAGAATATTTAGACTTCACGTACGATTTGACGAAAAGATATTTTACCATGATAATCCTTATGCAAAATAAAATGTTTATGCATAATTTCCAAGGAAACGGAGCTAGAGAAAAATTTATTTCTTATATGTAAATGATTCTAATCGCTCGAGGTTAATGTCTCCACATTTCTATATTCTTTAAATTCTTTTATTGTTTTAATTTGTACAGTAGAAGAGAACAAGAATTTGAAATCTTATCTCTTCAGACGTTTCAAGGAGCGTTGAATAATGATGCAACGCACGAGAACGAAAATAAAAAAACGTCGCGAAGGATTCTGTTCGCTCCATTCCAAATGGCAAACAGTTGATAATGTATTCTGCGTGTGCTTGAAAATTAATTAACAAGACAACTCTGACAAACTCAGCTCGATGATTTAATAGTCTTTGAAAAATAAAAGATGAACAATCGAATAAATTTTCCAGTGGATTTAATTGTTATGCAAAATGGACATTTTCAAAGTCGATGGTAAGAATGGTTTCTTTTAGCAATTCTTTTCAAATCCATTGAAGTAACGAAAACCCGAAATAAATTGAACAGCGTGTCCTGGTTACGCGTTAGCTTCCGTTTATTTGATAAAAATATTATTTACATTGCACAGCTATATATATATATATATATTTATACATATATATATATATAATATTTATATGTATGTATATCACTAGCGTCGTTAAAAACGAATGAACAATCAGTTTTTCTGAAAGCTCTTTCCACGACGAAGGCCTTTTGAGAAATGAACAACCAACTTTGCCTCGTTTCGCTCGATAAAACAACCTTTCGATCTTCCTCGTACAGCTTGTGCGAAACATCGCTTATCGTACTTTTTTAAAGATTTCTGAATGCTCGAGTCGTTCACACGTTCACAGTTCGGTCGTGCAAACTTCGAGCCTATGAAAAAACAATGAATTATTTGAAATTACGATCACGGAGACTGTGAACGTGTTCACACAGAGTTCTACGAGCGTTTCCTTCGTTTCCAAAAAAAGTTAACAATTTTTCTTCTTCGTTCTCTCACCGTTTTGGAAAAATACGGCCACCTCGGAGAGCAAGTGTTAACTTACAAAACACACGTTGTTGTCTACCACTATTGGAAAATTTATTAACAGTCCACGTCAAAACTGCAATCATTCCTTTTAAACGTTGACGTATTTTCCGAGGAAATCGAACTGTAATTATGGAAAAAAGTATTGAATTTCACAGCGTTATTGTATACATATTGTGTATTGTTTTGATATCCAGGTCTCCAGGAAAGTTTTTGCCAATTTTTCTGGGTGATACAGAAAGAGAGGAAAATATGAATTTAACGATATTTTTATGCGAAATGTTTTTTCCCTCAGTATCTAATGGTTTTCCGTAATGATTAAGATTTTTTCTGGCAATCGTCCTGCTCGGAGATATAACGAGAACAAAAGAAACGCTCGCGTACACCGTGCCAGTGAACTATATGTAGAAACCTCGGTTCAATGACGACAAATGCTCGAAACCAGTGATTTAAAAAGAGCTTCCAGCGAAGGGGACGCACTCCCGACGAGTGAAACGAACATAAGAAAACGATGCACTTTTTGCTCAATTAATCAGTCCGGGAACACGACACCGTACACTACCTCTCAAAATTATTCCATCGAGTACGATACTCCTGATTCGAAGCGACAAAAACAGAACAGAAGTGAATAAAAGACAACGTAGCTTTTGTATAATTGTTGTTTTATCATCTCTCCAATTACATAGGTTGACTCCGTCACTTCATCAGCCGCGACTCCCCTTTTCCCAAAATATTTTCTCGCAAACAAATATACGATGAAGTCGCACAATGGTACGGGTCAAGAAATTCAGTGGCATTTCGCTTCCTAAACGTCCATGGGGATATTATCCATGATAAATATTATAAAACAGTTGCGATAAACATTGAAAGTTGGACATTCGAAGAAGAATTTATTGTTCACGATAAAAATTGCTTCTCTTTGATGCGGTATTTAATATTTTTTCTTGTTCTTTATTTAAAACGAAGCGCAGATTATTGCGATAAAAAATCATGCCTTCTATTATCAATTAATGTAAGTACCTAATAATTACTTAATAAGTTCTTTCTATTTAAGAGAATATGTCTTTGAAGTTTAGCCGAAGTTGGCTTTATAACAAATTGGAATATTTCTAGCACACCTCCCTTTAAATAATCCCACAAGAATCATTTCCCTCCGTCTTAATGTGTTTAATAGGTAAATGCATAAAGTCCGCTATCTATAGTTATAACAAAACGTCACCGAATTTCTCGATCCGGACCACTGTGCGTCGTCATTTCTCCAGAATTGTTTCCACATTCTCCTAAACCTTCCTTTCCTTCTTCGAAATATTTCCGATTCGAAAATATATATCGTGGTATTATGCGACTGATTGTTCGTATAAAAGTTAACGCGTGCTTTGTTGACAAACAGTTGTAACATTTACCGTATACGCGACGAAACTGTATCATTGAGCGGTAGCGTACAGTGTGCAATTATTGTGAAATCATTGAGTAAAAGTGAAACGAAAGAGAATCACCATCGAGACGGATGATATATCGTTTAGCGTTGCGACATGGTATGCATATAAATAGCAATAAACACGTTAATAGTGTTAATAATACTAATTGTAATGGATAAATCGGTGTTATTGTTGTAAAACAACCACTAAATGACACACACCCACGCGCGCGTGCGCGTGCTCGCATACACACACCTCTGTACAACGCGATTGCTTCCGGAAGCACACGGAAGCAAGATCGTGTGTTCTCTGGTTCCGGTGAGACAACGTTCTCTAATAAGGTACGGCTCCCGTGTTCATCCTTAAGTACTGAGTACAAGTTTCATATTTATCGTCGTTACGAGCCATTATTATTGTTAATTACTTGTTTATACGTTTTACATTCAGCGCCAGCCACTGTAATCACCGCGATCCATTTTTTCCGATTTCATTCATAACGTTCCTTTACACCCCCCTCCACAGTTCTTCTTCTTTTTCCACGACCGATTCATCTCGCGTTATCGCTCATTTGCCAAAACAATGTCAAAACTCAAAAATCATAATTATCTCTTAAATCTTGTCAAATCTTTTTAACCCCTTGGCCTCTCGACTTGCAACTGCTAGTCGCCACTCAAAATTGCTAGAACTTGCAATTCTTCTCGTTTAAAAAATGTTCCGATTCAATGTAAAACCGCATCAACAGTTATTTTCCCTGTTAAGAACTTCAAATTTTATTATATTTTGTAGGATTGATTTTCTGGACTGCGAATTTCATATGCACTTATCTCGAAAACTCTACATAAAGAAAATGTTACGAAATACTAGTAACCGGGTTTTTATTTTCATTGGAATACCATGAAGATTCTAACAAAGAAATTTTTCGTTGATTTTTTTATGAGAAAATTTGCATACAAATTGTCTGCATCGATGGCAAGAAATAGAAACCAAATAGAATGTTGTTTCTTCCCTTAATAATTTTAGTCTTGAATTTTTAAAATTTTCCTACAATTTCTAATTTCACCTATTCAATTTTGCTATGGATGCACAAAGATCCGCAGTCTAACGACATTGAATTGGGTCAAAAGTATTCTCCAGAGCCGGTCCTTCTTTATTACTAAAAAAAACAGTAGATTTGTTGTTGCGCAATCGTTGCAGCAGACGAGCGATTTTGTTTCGTCTTGTTTTGCCTTCTAATCGTTAAATATCGAGATTATCAAAGCTACTCCGTTTTACGTTTTGTGTATAATAAAATACATTTATTATTAGTCCTGGACCACGTGAAATTTCGCATTTGATCCTCGCGCTTTAGACGCGAAAAAAGAAAGTATTATCACATGGATTACATACGATGGTCGACGCGTGACGTTCACGTTCGTTCGGTATGTAACGAAAAAGATAAAAGAACAACACCACCACTCTCGCGTATTACGGCCCACTTAAAAATATATCATTTGTTCCTCCGCTCATTTTGTAAATGCGGATACGAAACGTTTTCCATCTGAACGTGTGTACAACAAGTGTGAGAGATACGGTGAACTCATCGACTCGCTTACAGCTTCTAGACATTATAGTCTGTATCAAATTACGTGGTCGTACGTGGTTAGAATAACTACTGCCCCCACCATAGCGCCAGACCACTCCCATTCAACACATTGACAACGCCCATTTCGCAATTTACCCCGGACGGCTCAATTCTTAAAGCTTGACCAATAAAGTACGAACCTCATGCATTAATGACAAAATTAAACGGGTACAATAAAAATAGTGAAAAGATATATTATTTTTACCTCGCTAAAGTTATTAAAGAAAGAAAGAATTATTTGCTTGGCTCCTGTTGCTTACAATTGTCGCACAACATTTTTATTTCGCATGAAGGCCCACAGTCTACTGAATGAAGTAATAAATTCACACCATTGGTATTCTAGCGAAATCAGTCTAAACAAATCTGTACTCACATGAACATCTGCAGTCCAGTTATTATACTACGATAATTAGAGGAGCTTTTAAGAGTTTCATCTTGTATGAGAGAGTTCACAGTATCCCTTCACAGAGGGTACACGATACAAATTTCGATCGTACGCGCGCAAAGTCATGGTAAAGATCACTGCGGTTTCCTTCGCCTGCAAATGCCTCGAATTCCATTTTATAATTCTACTGAGTAGCCTGAACGAAAGCGAACTCGTTTCCGGCGGTCGTACGCGATGACTTCCTTTTCGCAGAATACGTCTTCCCTTAAACGAATGCCATTCACATCAAGAACTTACACGAAATCGCCTCTTCTCCATGTAAGCGTAGCGCGTTCCGCAAAAATGCAAACTCTGTTCATCACAGCAAAGGGCATAGAACACGATAGAAAGAGAGACACAGCGCGAACGAAAGAAAAAATTCTATACAGCGTATCTATCGTTGCAAGCGGATACACAACGCGTCCATTTAATACTTGGTTTTGCAACGGTGCGGTTCGCCACGCGTGGAAACAGTAAGCATCTCTGTATAATGTATGTATCTATATATATTAACATCTCATCTATAAGCGAAAAACGAGGATACTTAGCTGAACGCGCTAGAAACGAATTACATCCTATCTGGAGCTCCTATCAAGTTAATCAACCCTTCGCAGTACACGGTACGAGAACAATGATTGAGACACATGATCTACTAGCGATTATATCATAATTTTTGAGAGTTCGCGGTTCGTGGCTAACGAGTTTTTAATACACCTATCAACAGTAAAAGCTATACAACAGATTTTAAGTATTTCTAACAAAAATGTGCGTATGTAATATAAAAGAAAATGATTAATTCTTTACAGCAAAGTGTTAAACGTTCTGGTTCCTTTAAATTAGATTGTACTGCGAAGAGTTAACGACGACATAACCGACGGATGCGTGTACTATTTCATAAATACACGAGTCCCTCGCTGTTTATGCGAAATTGCCCTTTGCGCTCTTCCTGGGATACCCTGTACCCATCGAATAAACTCTAAACCGCGAACTGAACGTCGAAGAAGTGGAAGTATTTCTTCGCCCGAAACGGGAACACCATTCGTTCGGTGCGCGTCAAACGTGTTAACAAACAAAGACGATTTTTGATACGAGCGTTAATCATGATAGAATTTGTCTCATCGAGAGAAAAAAACGAATTTCCGTCACAGTTGCACGACACGCAAACGACTTAAATACAATATGCATCTCTAAAGTAGAACAGACTCAAAAACTCACTCGTATAAATGATAAAATATAGTGCGCATAAAATCCCTAACTCTATTAAATAATTTCTATTAAGCGCTTAACACGGTAATCGTCTAAAAACTAATTACATATTATGAATATAATATAATAGCATTATATTAACTTAATAACTTTATATACCAACAATGTGCAGTGTCGTGATATAAACATTATACCGTGTCGTCCGATTCGTTCGACAGTGTACACGCAACAGTTTTGAACAGATTCTTCGATTAAAACATATCATGATCGGGAACGATATCGTTTCTTTTCTTTTTCGGGGGGGTAAACCGTGTTGGGTCGATCTTATCCTTGAAAAACGACGAAACTTTCGAAGCAACAATTAAAATTACGTATCATGATTCTTGAGACAAGGTAGATTGATAAAAAATAGAAATGCAAGATAGAGTATCGTCATTGTTCGAACATTTCACGATGCTAGATCTGTTCTATAGCCGATATGAATTAATCTCTTCGCGTATGAATCACGCTATACACGTTCTTCGACAATTCTTGCCGCCAGCGACTAATTCGCTTACGATCCTAACGGCAGGAATCATGTGAAAATGGTGCGTACTCCGACTTGAACACTATTAGAGTGTAAATTCCAAGTATAAAAACTTGTTACGCATAATAAATTACAATTCACGAGGAAATCTCCGCTAATTAAAAAAAGAAAAAAAAACAACAGTTTTTACCATCTTTCTAGAAAACGTAAAAGAAAACGAGCGCCACTACGCGTATCGGGTGTACAACTATTTTACAAAAGTCTACATTACTAATCCTCACTCCCTTAATTGTTCTGGTATCACCGATTTCGGTTTTCACGAGTAACCGAAACTTTTGTCGAGTATCGTACCGTTCGATCGAATGTCCGCGGTTCATTAGAAAATTTATAATCAGTCACTTCTCGTACAAATGAATAGAATGTTATGCAGCCAGCGACTTCCTGGCCAGAGGCAATGGTCACGTTAGCAATGATTAAGTTAGTTAAATAACATGCGCAGTTACACTTTCGTTACAAGATAGCACGGGTGAGATTCTTTGGAGGAATTATTTCTCGGATGACGAGACGAGATCATTCATCGAGCGTCCTTCGCCGTTAATTTCTCTATTAATTCTTGCAACGGCGCTAATTCTCTTCTCTCGATCAAATTGAATTCCTGTCGCGCAAACAAACAAACGAAACTTATAATTATCCTCTTAAATTTTACAGGATTAAGTATTTATCATTATTAGACAGTAGAATGGTAGCGAACACCTTGATTTACCTGAACGAAAAATATGAAGTGTTTGAAAGACGTGTTTAAATGTGCCTCCTCCCCTAACTGCACCACTTCGCTGAAGTGTTGATGGTAAATATGGGCGTATACTCTGAACAGTCGTTTTAATATTGTCTTTGCAATGGACAGAAAGTTTTTTGGGAAGGGAACACCTAAAAAATCAGATCTATCATTAGCATCACATTTCATAAAACAAAAATTCATCTAGCAAGGTAACATCGCGTACCGATCTTCGAAGGAAATAATGTTTCGTCATCTAATTGATCCTGCACCCAGGTCATTAAGTAGTCAATATACTTTGGGGCAGAGCATTTGATAGGTTTCTTGACGGTGTGCCCATCGGCCCAATGGTACTCGTATTTTGGTCCCGCAGACATGATAGGACAACTTTCTTCCGTACAGAATTCTGTGATAGTGCCATATAACATGTTGATTTGATTGAAGAAATCAACAGCTGAAACAGTAAAAGAATCACATGAACTACTGCAGAGAATAAACAACAATTTATAGAATTCTTTACGTACTATTCACTGCAACCCATTCGTTCAAGTCTTCGCCCTCTGGGAGCATAACTGCCAGTCTCAAGTTTCCAGACCCTAGGGTAGCAGCAGCATGTTTCATCAAGTCATACTGATGGGTCCCCTCGGGGATGTTCTTCTTTGGCTTGAAGGTTTTCGAAGATCTGCTTCCACTTTAAAAGTTCAAGAAAATATTTCAAAGGTGGTTCTCCATAAAACCAAACATGAATCACATATTTGAAAGAATGGTTCGAAGACAGCGTGACTTAAGCCTCACGTCAATAACCAAAATTTCCTGTAATGTACACTTTATAGTTTTGATGAATGTAAATTAACCCTTGCCGTATTTTAATGAATCACACTCGCGATGAAGATTTTAAACAAAGTCTGAGAACTATGAATGTTACACCTTTCTTTTTAAGTGAAATAAAATGTTGTTCGTTTGTAGTCAACATTTAAGCATTAAAAGAAAATTTTAAAACAATACCTAAACTGTAATTTTAAGTAAATTTTAATGTGGCCTATCAGTTTATTAAACGAGTTCCTCTAATAAGTGTATAAAGCCGCCGTAATATTTAATTTTATGTAGCCATACAATAAAATATAAATTTTCTTTTCTCTTCTACATTTTTGGGGATAAAGACGTTTTAATCCATTCATGTCATATATTTCATAACAGGTTGAACACTGTAGAATATATTTCTACCAAAAGAATAAGGCATTGTAAAAAATGCAGTATAGAATAAAACATATAAATTTGTTTAATTATCGAGCAAATGTTAGTTGCTGTAACTGTAAAGAACATGTTACAGCAAGGGTTTAATCTGCTGGGTCATCTAGGAACAGGAAAGTCTACAATAATCTTGCAATTTGTGAACAAAAATAAAGAAATTGAAAGTGGACACCTGGTTATTGACATAAGGGTTAAGAGGACTCTAATGAGAAAGTTTGATAACAGTGAAATTGGAGTTGAAAACACGTAGAAACAGTTTATTTAGAGAAGAATGCATCGAGCATGGTTGTAAACCAAGATTGTTTACTGTTTACTAAAAGTTGCATGTCGGTCGGTTCCTGATCAGGGCGTACGTGAGAAAATCGATCGATTTGAATCACGCGTCAGGTCCTCCACCCCGATCGGAGGCGCGTCGCGATGAGAAAAACGAATTTCTTAACGGAGATAACGAGTGTCTACGCGATAAAACTTGACGTATGACGAATACGGTGCGCGTGGAACGGGGTACGGGGCACGGGTGAAAGCGGCGAGAGAAGGAGAGGGTGAAGAAATCGGTAGAGAGGAAGAGGGAAAGAAAAAAAAAAGAAAAGAAAAAGAAACGATGTTATTTTTCAAAGAAATTATGGTATCGCGCTATTTTTAGGTATCCACCGATTGGTTGATCGGGATGTTCACGAATTCGAGCGGAACGGGCTTGGAACCCAAATTAGCCGAGCTTAGACGAACGGAAACTAGCGGAGGCGGTTTCTGTCAATATTTGCGACCCGGTTAGCCAAAACGTATTGCCAATTCTGTTCTACGTTGTCATTCCTCGTTCGTGCACAGTATTAACGCGACGTCGGGCCACCGATACGCGGAGCCGATTTGTTTCTTCTTGTTTTGTTTCGTGAAAGCGCGACAACGGGATCGCTGGACCTCGCTCACGGTGGAAAAGTCGATTTTCATTCGAAACGAGACGGGGAAAAAAACAACTTACAATAGGAAGCTCATTGTGCGGCCGTGCGATGACCTGTCGCTGATAGATTCGATTCACAGTTACGCGGCCGCACGTGTTGTCGATTCCCTCCGAGTCGCACGACACTATCAACTTTGAACGTAGACGGTACTCCTCGGTATCCACCATACACTCTCTCACGATTTTACAATAGACGTTTTGTCAACTGCCTTCTCCGTGATCACTCGACTTCAATCGTCCGCACTACCGTACGGTGCACGATCTCTTTGAATCCTGCCACGACCCCCCGACGTGACCATAGAAACGCATTACAGCAACGCCGGAATCAGGAGCTTACTGTGCCCAACATGAATCTTGCGAGATCTCTTTTGGAAGTGAGATTCACCCTCTATAGACATGAAACATTTTTATATTTTGTATGTGGGTTGATTTAAATTTTTAGTGGATAGGGAGTGGGAGTACTCATGGCCGGGGTTTTAGTGCCTCCTCTTTTTCGGTTTGATTGGCTCAGCATGGAACAGAATCTATATTGTTTTCAGCACGGAACAGAACCCGCTTGATTTTTATTAAGTCTATGGTCACCGAAGACGTCCAGCCTTACAGGAGTTGATGTCACTCGAATATTTCGGTGTTCTTTTACGCCCTCTAGGATATATTCTGGCTCCAGGCAGAGAAACAGAAGGCCACCGACGGCATTTCGTCGGTACAGAAGACCATTGAGGAGATTCTCGTCGCCACGCGTCGGTAAGAAGGCGAATCATCAGGAAACCATATCGATTATTATTAAATGTTACATCACCGACGAGATACTGTTAAAGACTGCCAACCTTATGGGAGATCGTGTCACTCGAACAATTCGGTGTTTTCTTACGCCCTCTAGGATGCATTCTGGCTGAAGTAAGAAACAGAAGGCCATCGACGTGATCTCGTCGGTAAAGAAGGCCACTGACAATGAGTAGATTCTCGTTGGTGAGAAGACAAATCGTCACGGAACCATACTGTTTATGTATCATGAATTATTACATTCTGCACCGAACGTATTCCAAGTTAAGCAGATATTTCAGACGATGTTTTACTGTTTGTTTATAAGGTTTACAATATTAAAAGCAAAACTCAAGGACAAGAAATTCCTAGAAATGTATTGAAGCATAATATTAGGAAAATCAACCATTCCTACTTCAGATATGAGATACCACAATATGTAATTTCAAAATAATTTATAAACGAGAATTATTACCTTACACTTTTTTATTCATAAATGTTCAAAGAATCGATCTGTGGGCACAGAAATATGTTCAAATACAGTATGATTAAGAGTTAAATCAAGACTTCACTAGCTATTCCGTATCTTGAATACTATTAGCCACTTTTAGTAAAAACTTAGATGGTCAGATAGCCAAAGGAGTGCTTGTCGACATCGCTGTAAAATGGAATTGTTATGAACATTAAACAGCCACAAATAATAAATTTATCAGTGAATTGTATCGAATAAATTAATGCGTGCGAATGTTCATCGTTTAAAAGTTATTCCGTATCTTGAATACTATTAGCCACGTTTACTACAAGATTAGGTGGTCAGATAGCCAAAGGAGTGATTGTCGACATCGCTGTAAAATGGAATTGTTATAAACATTAACCAACAAGAAATAATACATTTATCTATGAATTGTATCGAATAAATTAATTCGTGCGAATGTTCATCGTTTAAAAGTTTAAGGTTCACAATATTAAAAGCAAAACTCAAGGACAAAAGATTCCTATTGTTCGAACTAAACTAGCGGAGCATCGACCGAGCGACCGAAAGGTCCGCCACGGCTCCGAAAAAACCGAGCGCTCCCGCCAAAACGTTCGCCCGCAACGTTGTCAAGGGAATGCTCGTTAACATCATTAGCAAAAGGAATTTTTATAAACATTAAACAGCCAGAAATAATAAATTTATCTGTGAATTGTATCGAATAAATTAATTCGTGCAAATGTTCATCGTGTAAATGTTATTCCGTATCTCGAATACTATCAGCCACTTTTACTAAAAAATTAATTGGTCAAATGGCCAAAGGAGTGCTTGTCGACATCGCTGTAAAATGGAATTGTTATAAACATTAAACAGCCAGAAATAATAAATTTATCTGTGAATTGTATGAAATAAATTAATTCGTGCAAATGTTCATCGTTTAAATGTTATTCCGTATCTCGAATGCTATTAGCCACTTTTACTAAAAAATAAGGTGGTCAGATAGCCAAAGGAGTGCTGGTCGACATCGCTGTGAAATGGAATTGTAATAATCATTTAGCAGCAAGAAATGATAAATTTATCAAAATTGCTATCACCGCGATCGACATCGATCGATATTCGATGGGGTGGGGATGGTCGCGCATCGCTGCCCATTTGCCGCCCCCGATTGGCGAGAGCACTTCGTCAGTCAGTTACTCGTGGTTACTCGGTTGCGTCGGTTGTGTCGTGTCTGTCGTGTCTGTCGCGTATGTCGCGTGTTTCGCGTGTGTCGCGTGTGTCGTCTGTGTCGTGTGTGTCGTGTGTGAAGTGTGTGTCGTGGTGGTGGCGGCAGGAGCGGTTGGTTTCCGAGACCAGGAGAACCAGTGACTTCCCAGGGGTGACAAGTGGCCTACCAGAGGTGGACCAGGGGTCATCTAGTCCCACGTCCAGCCTACTTTCAACAGCAGATCAACGAAAACCGGTAAGTAATATTCTATTATTCTTCAACGCTTCCTTTGTTCTATCGTGACCAACTGTCAAAATAGAATAAACTTTCCTGTCCTTCAACTATTCTTTCAACGTACACCATCAATTATTATTTCTAATGTTCTAATTGGAATTTCCATCGGAACTTTCAATCTTCGATGCTCTATTATAAAAATATATATTTCTGATTTCGAATTGATATTTCTCGCGGATGAAAGTGTCAGACAGTACGGGTGTTGTTGCGTCCAAATTTAACTAAATTTAAGTTGGGCTTGAAATCTTTCTCCTCGATCTATTGGTGAATTTGACACTCGTGTGCGAAGTCAGCTGGTTTGATTCGCACTTATCTATCTAATTTATACATTTGGTTTACAATTGGGATTCCTCCGATCGGAGAACCTTCTGCTCTGGTTCGCTTTAGTTTTTCTCTTTGAAAGAATCAGAGCCTTCTGTCTGATTCGCCTTTGACCCCCCGTGGATCGGAGACTTCTTTTCCGATTCTCACCTTTTGTTCCGCGATAATTACTCGCCATAACTGCGAAATTTAGTAAGTAAGTAAGTAAGTAATTTATTTAATTTCGGCCTCGCGACCAAGAAATTGAGCTTGGCTTTACATATCTTCTGTATCACTCATCCTTCCATCCATCCATTCTTCCACCCATTCATCCATATCCTATGCCATTTGTTAATCTCATCTAGTCTAACCAAACCTAATCTAATCTAATCTGATCTATTCTAATCTATCCTATTATCTTACATCTAATATTGCCTCTCTTCTTCTGCCTCTCCTCCCACTTTTCTTTTGGTTTTTTCTTTCCTTTTTGCTTCCACACTCCTAAGCCAGTTTACTGTTTCTCTCACTCTTTTACTTTGTACTATCTTTTCTGTACTTAAATTTGTTCTTTCCGTCTCGTCACACCATGCACCTCCTCTCCTCCTCTTTCCTCCTATTGCATTCGTTTTGACTCCCTTTCGGGTCTCTTGTGCAGCAACCTCCTCGTGGTGAGACCTGGGCAATCGGTATTATCCTCTATTCGTAAAAACTTCTAGTATGTTATGAATAAAGAATAACATCGAGCTAATAGCTGCACATTTAATAAATATGTAGATTTTCAATAAATTTTATTCCGATTCCTATTCTCTTTTTTAACATTTTGCAATTACATCTTCCTTCAGAACAAAATATATGTATAATTCAAGCTGGTTCACCCAGCGCCTGGACACTGTTATATATTCTCTGGTTCTATTTAGGTAAAGAGCGCGGAACCACCTTACAATTTTTAGTTCTGAAATTCAAATTGTTCACTTCGGAACTTTCACAAGTTCCTCTCCTGAAAATTTTCATATCTCGTTTGAAATTGGTATTCCTCCGATCGGAGATCCCTCAGGGGCTTACTCACGGATAGGAACGTGAGTGAGTACGGGGAGTAGCGACCCCGGGGCAACCCGAATCGCCTATAGGCTGCACTCGTGTGCGGGGTTAGATGGGCTCTCGTGAGCTGGTTAGATTCGTACTCGTGTACGTGGCTAGTTTGGCTCTCGTGAGCTGGTATTAAGTTTGCACTCGTGTGCGGGATATTTGTTGTATCTAATTCTTATTTGTCTGTTTCAGATAAAATTCACTAAGAAGAGGATACATCAAGAAGTCTGCGGCGTAGTCTTAAGTTAGTTTTATTTGCCGAGGAATATTGTCTTAGCGTCACCCCCGAACCAGAACCTTCTGCTTTGGTTCATGTTTCTTCTTTGCAAATCAAAGCCGTCTGCTTTGATTCTCCCCTCTGTTGCGGTTTAGACTTTTGTTCCACAATCATTGCTCGGCTTGCGTGCGTGCGTGCGTTAATTTTTAAGATCGTATATCTTTTTGAAGTAAATACGTTGAGTAATTACTGCCGTAACTTCACTTTGTTCGTTTTTTTGACTCCGGCACAGCCTTCTACTCTGTCGGACCTTGTTCGTATGTAGTATGTATCAGATCGGTTGGTACGGGAATTCGCGGTAGATAATATTAATGGGGGGGTTGAGAGACGTTCATGCTCGCGGTATCCCAGTATCTTCGTAAATTTGCCACCCACGTCCGTCTCTGGCGGCAGGCGGTTGGGAGAAAAGGTATTGCAGTGTGGATTTATCTTGGCCACTGCTCGCGTAACCCACGAATCTGAGCCATCTGCTCTGTTTCGCTTTAGTTTTTCTCTGTGAAAGAACCAGTGCCTTCTGCCTGATTCGCCTTTGGCCCCCTGTGGATCGGTGACTTCTTCTCCGATTCTCACCTTTTGCTCCGCGATAATTACTCGACATGTCTGTCGAAATTTAGCATAAGTCCGTCATTGTAAGAACGGGAGCAGGAGGAATATTGAATTCGTTCTGACTTCCTTTCGGGTCTCTTGTGCAGCAACCTCTTCGTGGTGAGACCTGGGCAATCGGTATTATCCTCTATTTGCAAGATCTTGTAGTATTTTATGAATATAGGATAATATCGAGCTAATAGCTGCACAGTTACACTTTTCTATAACATTGCGTAGTAGAGTTTAAGACTTGCTAAATATGAAATCATGTGTATTTATTTGAATTTTATAAGAATTTATTTTAAACCAGCATGTCCCCGACATCCTTCATCCAAAGATACAGATTCCGTTTTAGCATACTGGTTCATTGAATATACACAATTTTTATTTCTCTATTAAAATTGGTATTCCTCCGATCGGAGGTCCCTCAGGGGCTCAATCACGTATGGGGCTGTGAGTGAGTACGGGGATTCGCGTCCCTGGGGCAACCCGAATCGCCTATAGGCCGCACTCGTGTCCGGGGTTAGTTGAGCTATCGTTTGAGCTGGTTACATTCGCACTCGTGTGCGATGTTAATTTTTCTCTCGCGTGAGCAGGTGTTTGGTTTGCTGATTTCATCTTGATTCGTATTCGGACTCGTATGCAGAATTTTCTATTGTTTTCGACATTTTGTGTTACTCGCACCCGTGTGCAGGAATATTTATTGTGTCTAACAATTGTTAATCTGTTTCAGCTAGAATTCATCGAACGAAGAGGACAGACCACGAAGACGATGTATTTTTAAGTTTCGGTTCGCGTGCGTTAGTTATTAACAATCTATATCATCGTTGTTAATATACCGAGTAATAATTGCTGTAACTTCACTTTGCTCGTTTTCTTTTCACTCCGACACAGCCTTCTACTGTGTCGGACCTGGCTCGTATGTAGTATGTACCAGAACGGTTGGTACGGGAATTCGCGACAGATAATGTTAATGGGGGGGTTGAGGGATGTTGTTCACTCATGCATTACCCCAGTATCTTCGTAAATTTGCCACCCACGTCCGTCTCTGGCGGCAGGCGGTTGGGAGAAAAGGTTTTGTAGTGTGGGCACCTCTTGGCCGATGCCCGCGTCACCCACGAACCAGAGCCTTCGGCTCTGGTTCTCTATAGTTTTTCTCTTTGAAAGAATCAGAACCTTCCGTCTGATTCGCCTTTACTCCGCCGTGAATCGGAGACTTCTTCTTCGTTCACATCTTTTGCTCCGCAATAATTACTCGACATACCTGCGTAATTTAGTATAAGTTCGGCATTGTAGGAAAGGGAGCCAGAAGGAATATCGTTCTGACTCGCTTTCCGGGTCTCTTGTACAGCAACCTCCTCGTGGTGAGACCTGGGCAATCGGTATTTTCCACTATTCGTAAGAACTTCTAGTATCTTATGAATAAAGGATAACATCGAGCTAATAGCTGCACTTTTAATAAATATGTTGATCTTCAATAAATTTTATTCCTATTCCTATTCTCTTCCATAACATTTCTGTGTCCACTTGCTGGTATCGTTGAATAGCACAGGGACTCTCGTCGGTGCACGAATCATCTGTTGAAGCTAGTTCTGATTTATGCCATAGGCTAGTAAAGGTTCTGTTTCGTGCTAAAACTGGTGTGCTCTTTGTTACGTTGTAAAAGTGGGCTCTACCGCCGGTATAGGAGCTGTTCCGTGCTAAGCGTGAGCATGCCAAAAAGTGGCGTCAAGTTCAGACATAGGCGTGAGCACTCTCATTTCCTCTCTGCTGATATATATACTATGGATGCGGTATTCAAAAATTTTCATGTCACAAATTGAAAGTCCTTACTTCTTTAAATCTATGGCAGAATCAGATGCCAGCTCCGCCTTTGTTAAATCGGTGTACTATATCCCCTGTATTCCTCTTCACCACCGGATCCTCTATACTTTGCCACGTGTTTGCGTCCCTTCAGATAACGCTGCTTTCAGTCGTGTTATTAGACGCCATCGACACCATTTTATTTCGTAGCGTGTTGTGTTCGTGCGCTTTTTGGTGCGTTTGACGAGCGTATATTCGTTGTTTGTTCTCGATTTTGTGGTGTTTACAACTTATCAGGTATGTTACTATCGTTAAGATTTAATATTAGAAAGCAGAATAAAAAATATTAGAAATACTCCGTTTTATCACAGGACAACGATGGGTAAATGCGTCTATTGCGGAAATTTGAGTAATAACAAAAAAAAAGGCAACATCGCATAGGTTTGTACAGATAATATAATTTATTTTCAATTTTCAATAGTACTCATTTTTTTGTTTTAATTCTCATATGATAAAACACAGATTTCCACGAGATTCAGCACTGTGCAAAGAGTGGCTCAAAATAATAGGTCGGGAAAATTGGATGCCTACAAAGAGTAGTTTGTTGTGTTCGGATCACTTTTCTAAAGACTGTTTCAACGTTCAAATTGCTACCTACTATTTTGACACACCAGGAAGTGTTTCAAGAGCATACCAATATTTTGGTGGAAAGTAATCATGGGAGTAAATAACTGTGTCTTAATTGATTTATAATATATTAATGTAATTTAATCTGTAATATATATATTAAATGAGTGTATGTACTTTGATTTCAGATATTAATGAATCTATTGCAACAAGTGCAGAAGTATCGGTTCACTTCTATTCACCGAAAGCGTATTCTTATATGTGCAAAACATTTGATTTAGCTTTGCGACATCCAGACGTTCTTAGAACCTGGTACACTAGCGTAGATGCTGAACCAGGCTTTACGGAAGAATCCTTTCATACATTAAAAGAAAGCAGAGAAAAATTAGTTTGTTCGTTACTTGTAGACGAAATGAGCATAAAGAAAGTCTGCCAAAGGGGTGGAGACGGGAAAATGCATGGCCACGTTGATTTTGGTACTGATATCTTATACCATTATGTATAAGATATTTATTTCTCTGCGTATGTTTTCTCCAGAATTACTTCTATCCTTTAAGCTTCAAAATGGTGTTATAGATTGAAGATAAATTAACATTTCTTCTCTGTATAGCTATCAACAGTGATGTAAGCAATCCAGCACTGCTGAATCATGAATAACTGACTTGAGTTTACACAATAACATTATTTTAATGTATTTAATTGTATTATTTTTGTATTATTATATGTAACAATTAATTATAGTAATATAACATTTCATTGTATATAAATGTTTTTCATCAGTAATAAATGTATTTCAATATCAATATTAGTTTGATTTCATTTAATGCTTCTCTTAAAACGTAAGAAATACACACCTATTTACCTTTCTTTTATCTATAACTATAAAGCAAACAACAAAAATGTTATAACTTAATTTGTTATAACTTATGATTAACTTGTGATGTTATAATATACTATTATTTCAATCTTATAAACTTCATTTTTTAAACTCGCGCTATTTCCCTTAGTACACCGGTCGAAGTTAAGACGGCGCTGGCACTGAATTCTACCGTTCAATTTGTGACATAAAGCTATACAGGCGGCTTATGGGAGATACCGCATCCATAGTATATATATCAGTGCTATATCCTCTCTATGTGTATCGTCTTTCATGCCTCGTGCACGATCTCCGACTGTACATGGAAGGTGACGTCGAAAGATGTCGCTACAGTCGGTTTACCATCTATCCGTTGCCCGTTCTCATCGTTCAAGTCCAAAATTAGTAAATAAAGATGGTGGCATCGCGTGAGACGTGTGCCGTATCGTCGCGCGAAAAATGTCTGGTAAAATGAAGTGGAAACGAAGAAGGTTCGCGATCTCTCAGAAAAGTTCGAACGTTAGAAAGACTTAGCGACCGGGTCCAGACCAAAGACTACGTTAACAGTGTAAATAGTGGTTGGTTCCCTCTATAGTTTATCCCCGGGATAGGAGCGGGTAGCAGCCGCAAAAAGAGGATAATTTCGCTCCAGAGTTCACCGTAAGGTACAAATTCTCGCTATTTTTAGATTCAATCCGAGCGTCGATTCTCATTGAGAGAGTGTCGACTTAACTCGACTCGAGTTCGACTTGGTTCGTGGTATCGACTAGGCAAAGTTCCGAGAACGAGAACCTCTACTCTGAACAAGTCAGCGGAGGCTCCGTACAATAAAATCGTACGGCACGATTTTATTTCGTGGGCGTTTTCGATTGCTCAAGAACAAGCAAGAGACCGAGAAACAAGTTTCTCGCAAAATGTTTCGTCCGGTCTCGTCTGGTTTCGTCGCGTTCCGTTTCATTCTGTTCCGCTTCCATTCGAGCAGAACCGAACAGATCCGAATCGGAACCCCTGAACCCGTATCCAAACCCTTTCGCACCGTCCTCGGACAACCCCTTAACTCCGGGAAGCCTTATTTGCTCGTGTTCGAAGCATATTCGCTGGTACCTTCGACGATACCACTCGAGACAATTAGCAGATGTCCCGAAAGATCCCTTCGAAATATCAGAAAGCTATTTTTATCGATAGAAACCTACATACCGTGGTACGCGGTTCAGTTGCAAACGGTGCACCGATACGCGATACGCTCTGAGGTCGATTTATACTATCCGCAATCCGCGCAGACACGGATCGTATCCTACCAGACAAATTATTCTTCAATGCATTCGAATAGAAGTGTCTGTACGTGTCTGTGCGGTTCCGCACACTCCGACACAGATTTTCTCTAATCCAATTGATTAGACCATTCTTCGAGGCATCGATCAATTTTCCATTTCCACCGCATCTCACTTTGCTTTCCCGTTTTTCCTTTCGCTGATTTTCACCGTCGCCGTTGTCCCAGGATTACCGGTAATATTTACGCCGGGGCATCGCTCGGCTACCGTTGCCAACGAGCTCCTCGTGGAAACGATCTAAGTCCATCGGCTCGTTCGGTGATCGATCGATCAGATATCGCGCCGCGACGATGATCTCTCGCGTCATCGTTGCCCTCGCAATTTAGCTATAGATATATTCATTTATTGTGGTGCAGTAGGGTAAAGATACCGGTTAATATCGGATATTTAAGGAAGACAATAAATTTCTATTTCATTCCAGTTTGTTGCAATTCAGATGAAAATTTATAAGCACAAAGATTCGCTGTCTAGTTATTAGAAACTAGAGATTCCTTGTTTGGTCGTGCGAGAGATCTCTACGTGATTTCTACGCGAGAATTCCATCTTCACGTAGGTACGGTCTGGAACACCGTGTACATATTTGGCGCACCGGTAATTACCGATAGCCGCCAAGGTCTCGTCTCCGCTCGTCTCGGCTCGTATCCGCGATACAGGAGAGTACCGAGCGCGATGTAATATTTCGCGAGGTCGAAAACGTGAAAGCGTTTTCGATGAGTTTCGTTATCCCGATTCCGAGAGCAACACACGCGTACGTGGATATCGGCGCGTTTCGAAATCGCGTTGCGACATGGTACCCGCGAACGTTGATAATCATCGCCGATGCGGCGGGGTTTCTGTTTTTTCGTTTCCGTTTGTAGCGCGTTGAACGTAACACCGCGAAACATTTCCCCGGCCGAAATAGCACAGATGTCCGGATGCTCGCGGACGCGAACGCGAGTACGAACGCGAACGCGAACGCCAACGATATCCACCGAACGTAGGCTATTAATTCCTCGTGACTCAAACTTTTGTCGCGAGAAATCGCGATCCCCGCGTACAATCACCCGCGCTCCGCGCATAGAAGTTCATTCATATATGCAACGCGGGTCGCTCGGACGAATAATGCGGGTTTTAATAATAACGCGTGAATCACGAGATACCATAGAAGTTGTCGCGGAGGACGTCGATGGCTCTCCGACATCCTTCGTGGGTTCAACGGGCGTTCCACGGGCGTCCAACGCGATCGGAAACCACTTCTCAGATCGCATGAACGCGTTAACCTTTAGCCAAACACATATTGTGATCAAAATTCCAGAATATATAAATATTTTGATCGGTTCTAGTGATCGGTAGGTTCAGTGTTAACGCTACATTATATTATAAAAATGATTATGCACATTTTTCTATCCGAGCATATGTTAGGATAAAAATCACAGAAAATCCACATCAATTCTACGATGTCATTTTTAAATGACGATCTTTAAATGCGATTAAAGTGTTCTACTTAAAATTTGTCGAATCAATTTCCACGGAAGCGACTTCGTAATTCCAATAATTGTAAAAGGACAAATATAAAACTGGTCATTCGATCGGTAGTGGTGAGTTCAGTGTTAGACAGTCAACCAGATTGATATCTCCTCGGTTCGATACTTACTACAAGCTACCTTGAGTTAACAAGGATAACGAAAACAATACAAGCCGTCTCCTTCAAATTTCCCGGAATTTTCACGGACGGCAATCCTGAAATTCGGTATCATGTTCCACTCGAATTCGCGTCCAAACGACAGAACGCGACGCGCGTTCGACGTCGATCGTCGTTAATAATACGACCGCGCGAAAGTAAATTTGTCTTGGCAGATTTTTGGAAGGGACGCTGCCAAACGGCGCCATCCCATGCATCGACCCGATAGATCGCTTCCTCGTCGTCCGTTTCAAGACACAAAGACGCGGAATCCCGCTTCCGGTACCGCTCTCTCGTCTGGGATCGTGTATGCGTATGCGATACCACGAAAATATTCGGTCTATGGGCCT
The DNA here is from genome assembly GCA_028455805.1 of Lasioglossum figueresi. Classification (NCBI taxonomy): domain Eukaryota; kingdom Metazoa; phylum Arthropoda; class Insecta; order Hymenoptera; family Halictidae; genus Lasioglossum; species Lasioglossum figueresi. The sequence goes on along the minus strand of CM052200.1, from coordinate 9,147,797 downwards.
CGCACGATCCAGACGGAGTAACACGGTGCTTCTCGATAGATGGATTTATTTATCGATCCGTTGTCTAATTCTAATATAATATAGAAGCTTGGAATCACTTTCTGATTTTCGTAAAAATCGAATATATCGATAAATTTTGAAACGATCCATCGTTGTAATATCAAATAAACCAGTTGAATAATATTTCTAAACAGATTTCTGCATTTTCTTATGTCCATAATGCTGTATAGTTTCTACGCTCAGTGTAAGACAATGTTTCGGAATGCACTTTTCTAAAGGGACATCTTTGGCCACTTCTACAAGTAGCATGGAAAAATGACAAATTAAAAACATTCGAAAAACTAATTGCCAGGATGCCCTGCATATGTCGGGCTGTTATTAAAAATAAAGGCGGGTTTCTAATGAAGGTGCAATTTGATAAAAAGAATAATACAAAATGTAAAACATACTGCTCGTAAGTTTTTTGACAAGTCAATCTTCCTTGGTTGTTATAAATTAATTCGGTTCTTCTTATAAACCTTTTGTTTCTCCGAATGTACGTCGTGATTCCAAACTTTTAGCCGGTGGTGTATATGCGATCGAGGCTTCGTTTTTGAATTATTAACGAAGCGAATGAAGTTAGTGATGCGGGACTACAGAACGACGCGGGATCCTGCGGGCTTGCAATTCCTGTTCCCGATGCTCCGTCGTACCTGTACTTCTAATTGGCTAGTTGAATGTATCCCGCGTTCTTTCGGACTTCGCGTTGACAGTAGTATTTTGGACACGGTCTAAAAATACCGAGTAAAAATTATCGTGACCTGGCTACTGCGCGCTCCTCGGAGCACTCGCGTCCAGATTGTTTAGTTCGTCGACGGAGGAGGAGGCGTTGTCGTGCGATTTTATACGACCAAACAGGGTCCGATAGGATCTCGCAGGAATCGATCGGTGAATCTCGGTCCTTCGACTCGGAGAAAGGAAACAGAGAAAGAGAAGAACGAGGAGGAGAATTCGGAGAAATCTCGTGGGACGGTAACGCGGACGCGAGGAAATGGAAGTCATTAGGACATCAGCCCTGAAGCCTGGTCTGCCCACGCGTTGGGTCGGGTCTACGCGTCCGCTAAAAATATCGAAACGCACCGATCGAGTATCGAGAACGGGAACGAGCCGCGGAGCGAGAGGGTGATCGTACGGTGTACAAGCGCGTGCACGTGTTCCGTTTCATTCCGCTTCGTTCCGTTTTCTTTCGATCCGATTCGATCCTAACTAGTCGCATTGATCGGCGTACGATCGATCGCAAGATATTCGGCAAAACCATGCTCGTTTGCCGTCGGTATTCGACGGGCCCGATGTCTCGAGTTCCGTGGCGCTAAAACGCTGGCGATAATAGACCCTGCGAAGCTGGCTCGACGGTAACGCTCGAGTTTGCTTCGAGGCAAATTGGCAAACTCCACCTATCTCGGTTCGCCTCTGCCTCGCGCCAACGCCAAAACCCGGAAGCGTCGTCGCAACTTGGACGCGGCGAAAACCGATTCGCGATTCAGCATTCTCTTCGTCGTATCGCGTCCGCCGGGATAAGAAGTTTTTCGGCGAAGCCAAGTATCTGTTCGACCGGGGATTCGGTATTATGGGTACTGCGTTGCGGATACGGATATGCCGCGAGGAAAGGAGGTGGGCCTTTCCAAGGCCAAGCGCATCGTCGATCGGTGAAAACGATCGCGACAGCGTTCGAGGCAAAAGAGTGACGCGACGCGACATTTGGCAAGGTTCTCTGCGAGGCTGTTGTCTCCGGTCTTGTCGCGTTGTGTCGCGACGTGCCACAGGCAAGCTTAAATCGGATTGTAGCGTTTTGGCATGCTCGTCGGAATTCACTCCGAAAAATAATTCGAGAGCGTCGGTCTAGGCCTAGACGAGAGACGTTGAGAAACCGAAACGGTTCTCGATCCGCGATACGGAGGCGGTGGGTTCGTCGATCGCTAGAAGAAAGCGTTTACCAAGAGCCCACTTTCTTCTTTCGATCGATGCTCAACGACACCGGAGAAACGGCCGTTCGCCTGGTTTCCACTTACGCTCGCTCCCTCGAAAATCTATCGCACAAAGCGGGAACGCAGCCCTCGGGCTTTCCGCTCGTTCTTTGACCCCTTTAGCGAAATACTGCAGTCGCATCCGCGGCCGGAAACCCGGCTCTGGATGCCAAAACGAACAGGCGACCGGCCCGGTCGTTACATCCATATTGCGGGGCATTAATAGCCGCCTCCGACGAGCTATCGTCTCGCTGGTGTGGTCGTCGCGTTCCGTTCTAACGATTTCTTTCTGCTTTCATAAAGTAAGGATCCTCGATGTCTCTTGCGCGTTGAATCTTTTCTCTGATCCGAATGTTCGACTGTTTCTTTTCTTACCAGCCACGGTTGCTCTCGATTCGGGCGTAAACTCGGTTCGGTTCGGTTCGGTTCGGTTCGGTTGGGTTCCATCGAGCGTTTCGTCGAGGAGGCGAGCAACCCCGGGGCCGTCCATGGGCGGGAGCGACGGTACACCGACGTCTCGCACCAAAAATAAACTCCCCGTTCCACCTCTCCGTCCTTCGTTCCTCGTCGGATCACGAGCTCGATATCAGTGCTCCTTCGCTGCCGTTATCCACGATCCAAGATGCACGATTCGCGATCGCGAGGTCGCAAGGCCGCGCGGTCGAGATCAACCGGTAGCATCCGATAGCCTTCGACCAAAAGGTCGCAGCCTTCCACGCGTTAACGATCTGCCCGAGTTGCCCCTTTCTGTCGCGCCGGGCCGTGCGGACGATGCTCCATGAAATATCTATGCGCTTAGATAGGAAGGACTCGGTCGATGAAAAGCTAAAGCCGAAAAGACGAAGCACGGGCGAGACGGAGTCAGTTTCAAGGGAGGTCGTTTCCCCTTCGACGAAACGTTGCGTTTCGATAGAATTTCGTCGGTCCCAGGCATTCGTGCTACATTCGAGACTTTCGTTTTCTTTCCAGAGAAAAACTAAGGCAAAATGGTTGTCGGCGAGGCGAGCATACACAACATAATGGGAGGCATGGAGAGCACGGGCGGGGTGCGTCTTCACAATCACAAAAGGAAGTTGAAGCAGAGGTACGTCGACCGACGCAAGATCGAGAAGCGGCGAACGAGAGAGAGAGAAAGAGCAAAGTCTATGCGATCGTCTATGCGATTCGATGGTTTCGGTTCGACGATTCGAAATGAGCGGCAGCCGCTGCTATTCTCCCCGTTCTTCCGACGCGACGTAGACCGCGTAGACGAATACGTGTGTGTGTCCGAGGCATCGCACCCCCAACGTGTTCCGTTTGTTTTCTTTGATTCAGGTTCGACATCATCAAGAAGCTCGGTCAAGGTACTTACGGTAAAGTTCAGCTAGGCATAAACAAAGAGACCGGCCAAGAAGTGGCGATCAAGACCATCAAGAAATGCAAAATCGAAACGGAGGCCGATCTGATCAGGATACGAAGGGAGATTCAAATAATGTCGAGCGTGCAACATCCGAACATCATTCACATTTACGAAGGTAAATTCATCGTCGGACATAGAAAGAGAAAGAAACACCTGTTTGTTCGTTTTTCCTGTTGTCTTCTTTCAGTGTTCGAGAACAGAGAGAAAATGGTACTGGTGATGGAGTACGCGGCAGGCGGCGAGCTCTACGATTATCTGAGCGAGCGGAAAGTTTTGTCGGAGCACGAGGCTCGCAGGATATTCCGACAGATCGCCACCGCTGTTTTCTACTGTCACAAACACAAAATCTGCCATAGAGACTTGAAGTTGGAGAACATATTGTTGGATCAAGCGGGGAACGCGAAGATAGCGGACTTCGGGCTGTCGAACGTGTTCGACGAGCAGAGGTTGTTGAACACGTTCTGCGGCAGTCCGCTCTACGCCAGCCCGGAAATCGTGAAGGGCACCCCTTATCACGGACCAGAGGTCGACTGCTGGAGCTTGGGCGTTCTTCTCTACACGTTGGTTTACGGTGCCATGCCGTTCGACGGCTCCAATTTTAAACGACTAGTCAAACAGATCTCGCAGTCGGACTACTTCGAACCGAAAAAACCGTCGCGTGAGTCTCTCTCCCTCTCGTCGGAGCATTTTAACCGCTGATTCAACGGAATTGACTAGATGTACAGGGTGTTCTACCGTAAGCGGGCGAAAATTTAAAGGGCGGTTCTCCGTGTCAATACAAGGCGAAAACGAAGAATGACAAAATTACGATTTCGGTTTCGTTTTCTAGTTACGAGCAATTTAAAATATCCCTGAAATACGGCAGTCCGACCAACAGAGGTGTACACGCAACTGCGGATCTTTATGCAAAATAAAAATGTTATGCATTGATTGCGGGAAGCAGGAATAAAATACAAATTGATTTCATTCCTTAATGATTTAATGTTTTATATTTCACCCAACCAATTTCTTCATAAATGCATAAAGGCCCGCAGTCTAGTAATAAGTAAATATGTACTCGTGTGAGATGCATCGCTGTCGGTCGGGTTGTAGGATTTTAGGCGAATCTTTAATTGTTGGTAAATAAAAAACGAAAATTCATTTTCATCTTATATTGTCGTGGAGAACTAACCGTCAAATTTTCTCCCGCCTGTAGTCGAACACCCTGTACAATCCTTGTAACGAGATTTCAGAGTGATCGTTAGTATTTCTTGCTACTTCGGGACACCGTGTACGTCTCTTTCCGTCTGTATTTGGATTTCGACTGTGACGGATCGTTTGGTTGCAGCTGCCTCTCCCCTGATCAAGGATATGTTGACGGTAGCACCTGGGAAGCGAGCGGACATAGAAAAGATATGCACCCATTGGTGGGTGAACGAGGGTTACGAGCAAAATTGTCTGGAGATCGCGGAAGAGCTGGCGGCTCAAACGCCGGTACGGCTCGATCTGTTGCTCTCGCTGGTGCCCCAGTCGGCCAGTGCGGAGAAACTGGTGGTGGGCGATGACCGGCAAGGGGCCGGTGACGTCGGCAACAACGTGTCTTCCGAAACCCTGGTTCCTACCAGGTGCCATTCCGTTGGTAGCTTGATGGAGCTCGATCGAAACGATTCCGACAGGAGGATAAGAGAGATGCTGCTGATGGAGGACGAGTCGAGGTCTGCGCAATCTTTGGGAGACGCGAAAAGAAAGCTGGAGACCACGCCGTCGATGGAGGAGACAGCCGCCGCCGGTGTCAAGAGAAAAGAGCGGTCCAGGAGGAAAGAGAGGACCGACGAGAGAGAACCGAGAAACTATAGATCCGGGTCCAGGTAATCGATCGCGCATTCTTCCTCTCGCTGCTTCATCGCTCTGTTCCTTTTCCAGGTGAGTCTTTCTCTCTATCGATTGTTTAAAAAGCTTCTCGTTCCGCGCAGGCATCATTCGGCCCCTATTCCAAACGCAATCACGGAGGAGGCGATGGAGGTGGACCCCGTGGTGATCGTACCCCCGAGGGACGATCCAAACGGACCCGACGCGACGACCAGTTCCTTGGAGTTGATCAAAGAATGCAACGAGCAATCGCCCAGCAAAGAACGCAGCAAGACACCGATACCAACGCCATCGCTGCAGAAGCTAGAAGAACCAGTCGCCGACGCTCCGATGGACGACGCTTCGAAAACGAGCACAGACGATCGCGAGGAGAAGCTCGCCGATGACGCGGCGATGCGGTGTCAATCCGTCGGAAGCGGACAGAGTCTCGCCACGACACTCGGCGATCGATCAAAAATGGTCTCGAAATCGGAAACGTCCAAGTCGAGGCTGGCTGGCGACGAAGCGTTCGTCGGTCACGACTCTGTCAGCTTGGAGGCGACTCAACGGGAGTTTAAAAAGTTGAAAGAGAAGGCGCTCTCTCTCGACTCAGAGCTGTCCACCGAGGTTCGGGACGTACCGGCGAGAACGTTCGAGAGGAGACGTTCGAAGATCTTCGAGACCGCGGAGAAGTTCAATCAAATGGCGTCGAGCACCGATACCGAGAAGCCGAAGAAGATCTTCATCCCCGGAGTGAACGTGGGCGGAGCGAAACGCGTGTTCGAGAGGAAAGCTAGCCTGTCTTCTATCGGCGCACCGCCTCCGGCCAAGCCTAGCGCGTCCAAAGTGATCATCGACGTGCCCACGGAGAAGAGGACGGACAAGTCTGTCGAACAGGCGAAGCAATCTCGAGAGACTCGAAGCGAGGAGCAGCAACAGCAGCCGCAGCAACAAGAAGGCGAGGAGGAGAAGAAGAAGGACGACGCGAAGAAACGGGCCGTCGATATAATAACCGGCGCGATCGGGAAACCTCCGGTGCAGAGGAGAGTGAACGGATCTCCGCCGGTTTCTCCTCCGGGCCACGAGCCCAAGAAACTTCCGCTGAAGATACCCGTGGGAACGAATGATCTGAGGACCGCCACGGTGTCCGTTTCCACGCCCGTCGACACCAACTTTTCGTTTGATCAATCGGCCAACTCGGACAAACAGGTATCGGTAACGATCGTGCCGCATCATCGATTATTCGCGTACACGCGTCCGAATGTTTTCTTGGTTTCCAGGTGCCTGGTGGCGCGGCAACGACGTCCACGACCGATCGGGAGATGGACGACGCGCAACCGGAAGAGCCGAGGATGTCCAGTAAGATGGAAATCACCTTGAAGAGCGCGACACTACCGAGGCCGCGGAAGACGAGCAAAGCCGAGATTTCGTTGTCGGGAGCTAAGTCGTCGGAACCGGTGGCGTTCAGGTCCGAGGTGGCAGCGAAGATCGACGCGTTCCAGCCCCAGAAGTTGCGAACTCAGAGGTCCGAGGTGGCGTTCCCGGTTGCGGCTGCTATTCCGCAGGCGCATCGAAGCGCCAGCCTCGAGCCGGACACTAGGCACGCTGCAACCGCAGCTACTGCCACTCCCAAGGAGAGGATAATACCAATACAGGTTGGTAGTCGATTTCTGGTGCTCAGCGATACTGCAACCGCTTAATTTGCCTCGATAATTTATATACGGTATGTCCGGTTCAAGTATATTGGAACTTAAAAGGCTTTCTGTGTGGTTGCAGGTGGAAGGGGATACCGAGCGAGATCGATCGTCGCAACACTCGTCGACGCCACCGACGCCGCCCACGCCGGTGTCCGCGGCGCCGAAGCCGCCGATGTCGCAGAGATCGATCTCGCAGCGGTCGGGATCGTTGTCCCGTCAATCGACCGCGGACTCGGACACCGACAGCGCTCTGGGCTCGACCGTCGGTCCGGAGCCGATCAGGAAGAGTCCCAGAGAATATATAATCCCTATCGCGGTCGAAGGCGGTGGATACGTGACGCCCAGGTCGGGCAGCGTGGAACCCGAGAGCAAAACAGGCACGTCGACGAGCGCGAGCGCGAGCACCAACGCGTCCAGATCCAGGTTCGCCAGACCTCGAAGAATGAGCTCTCTGTTGTCGGACGCCAGCGAGGACGAGTCCCCGTTCTCCACGTTGCACAGGTTGGTTTAATACACATCGAAGAAACAGAGTTCTTCCGAGTACGAGTCTTCAGAGTGCGCCGACTTTCCTTTCTCGTTGCAGAGACAGCGAGGATCTTCTGCAGAGGCATATGCATCGACTGAGAAGCTCTCGGCCGTCGAGGCAGCCTCCGGAACACGCGGACAGTTTGTCTTCCGGCGAGGACGACGACGACGACGGGTTCGAGCTTCTAACAGCGGAAAATCTGTTCTCCACATTGCTCTCCAGAGTACGGAGCTTGACGCAGAGACTGAACGTGGACGATAATCGAAACGCCGGGTTCCCCAGTTCTCGGCTCTTCGGAAGATTGGGCCCGAACACGTCGCAAACGTTCTGGGGTCTGAATAAGCCGTTATCGAGGTAATTGGTCAACGTTCTTGTCTCGTTTCTTGCACCGTCGTGCCGCGCTGCACCTTGACAAAGTAGCTCGTGCGAGTCGGCTCTCTGTCAAAGTCTAATCGGAACGATTCGACGCTTGTTTGCGCAAGCTACCAGACGTATGTCGAAACGAGGACCGTGACTACGTGAGTCCAATTGTTACAACAACTTTAGAACAATGTAGTGTATCCCGATTATTTTAGAAGGTAGTGCAACACATTAAGATTCATTCGCCGAGCGTACTGGCAATCCCGCGCGCTTCTTTCCTCGCGTTCGCGAAACCGCATCGTCGCGTCGGTTTGCTACAATATCCTCTATCCGTTGCCGATGCCCGTTCTAAAAGCACCAGACCGAGCGAGGTCCGTGACGTGGAATTCAGCCGGGTCTCTCGCCACGGATTCGCCCGGACTGTGTCCTTTCGACGACCGGACGAATCACGCGAGTTTTCTTTCTTTTCGCGTACAGGCGGCTGACGGAGTCTCAGTTCAGGCTAAGCCGCGATGGAGACGCGTTCTCGAGGAAAGATTCCGTTGACTCGAACCCCAGCAGCCCCGGCACTACTCACGGATCAAACAGCGCTTCCACGAGGGAGACGGTCTTCGATATCGGCAACAACACCTTGCCAAGAGGTAAGAGAGTGTCGACAAATTGTTCCGCGTACTCGACGCGAAACCGTGTCGCATCGACCGACCGATGATAGTCGTCGACCCTTTGCGCTTTCGCCAAACGAATCGCGAAGGTCGTCATTTTTTATCCGGGATTCGTTCATCTCGCGACTTTGCGGAAGACGATCTTCGACTCGAAAACGAACCAATCTCGATCGTGTGCTTCCTCGCCGACAAGGCAAAGTCGCGAGACGCTCGAGAACATCCTGGATGATATTCGGTATGCATCTCCTAGTACCTATAGCTGTTGTCGAGTCGTTGATAGACAGAGCACATCTTTTTTTCTTTACTTTTACCGATTTGCCTCTTCTCTTTTAGTTTTTCTCTCCGCCTTTTCGCCTCTCGCCACTTCCGGTTCCCCTTCCTCAACTCCTTTTCCTCCTCGTCTTCTTCATCCGTGTTTCCGATCGTCGACGACGTGGTATTTTTCCGACTTTTTGATTGCCTGAACATGTTTTTGCAACTTTTTCTACTAACCCCACTTAGAATAGTTGAAACGGTTCTTGTTTGGCACAGGTGGGTAGACGTTCCGGTAATTTCGGGTCGAGCTGAAATTTCTCGGCAGTCTAGACTCGTCTGACATCGGCGCGACGTGCCACTCGCTATACAGTAATCCCGCGATCTAAGCCAATTCCCGGTTCTGTGCTGTGACAGAGATCGTGAAGGGATACAATTTTTTTTTGTGGCCGCGTCGGTCGCGCCGAACTTTGAAGAGGACAGCGAAGCTCTAGAGGCCTCGGTTATTTCTCATTATTTTTTTTTATGGGACTTTGACCAACATATTCGTGGCTTTATTCTAATGAAAATTATACAAAATATGATATAATGATCAAAGAATTTCCCCCATACTATGTTCTTCCTTGCGTCCGAAACTTTTATTGTTCATTACACAAGTAAATATATCATCGAAATTATCCAAGTATCATTTTCATTAGAAAAATCCCACGAATATGTTGGTCAAAGTCCCATCTAAGATAATGAAAAATAAAGAAGTTCTGTAATTGGATTAGTAGTGGTTCACCCCGATATTTACACTGCTCGACGACCGAGGCAGCTCCCGAGCTTCTTTGCCCCTCACGGGGTATGCCTCCCAGTAGAAGGGGCACGCCAATAGGCTTAGATCGGGAAGCTCCGACGCGCTTAGATCGCGGGATTACTGTACATGTATATATACATATACTCTTCTCTTCTCTTCTCTTCTCTTCACTTCACTTCACTTCACTTCATTTCACTTCACTTCTCTTCTCTTCTCTTCTGTTCCGTTCTCTAGTGTTTGTTTCCGTGATAGAGGGTGGGACGGTGGGAGGAACACGCGAATCGTCAGCTCTTCGAAGCGCATGTCTTGCACGATGTTCCTCGCAAACGGTACCTGCCTGCTGTGTACGTTTACAATTTTCATTCGAATAACCGTGATGTCCCGCTGCACTTCCACTACGATCCCGTGCTCGTGCGCGTCCACGAGCCTAACGGAATTATCGGCGTCGCGACGTTTCGCGTATGGTCGCGACACCTTCGTGGCCAAGGGGTTTTTTCGCTATTAAAATTACTCACAGACGTAACTCACACTTTGCCTGACATAGAACCTCGTAATATATATACAATAATAATATAAAATAATATAATACAAGGTGTATAATAATACGCTGCAGTAGCGAGTTGCAATGTTGCTGTTGACTTTTCTATACGTAATATATATTTTACATACATATACAATAATTATATACATATGTACAGACACTATATTTATACACATTATTATTATCCTATTAACACGAACGAGAAGCCGTTAATTCATTCGTCTTTTGTAATTGATCAAGTGTACATGTATCGTACTAAAGTTTCTCGCATGACTGCGCACGTATCCATGTACGCGCACGAGCGCACGACGAAATTTCGGTTCTATGCTATCCAACAGACAGAATCCATCTTGAATCAAGAACATTCATGCATCTACTTCACGTCTATCGTCGACTCTTCAATCAGCGATCAAAGGAATTCAAACTGTTTGCCACCGGCGATCGATGCTTTCACGGATTATATTTTGCGGTCCGCACCGCCGATTGTTCGCGCGTTTCGTTCGTAGTATTTGTTCGTTGGTTTGGTGCGGACCGTCTTTCAATAAATGTAGTTCCCGCCGTTCATGCTTTTCCGCATCAACCGGATCCCTTTCGAACTATTGGCTTGGCAAGAAAGTGATTTCGGTGTTTTAAAGGGGAAGACTCGTTTCTAGGATTGCAAGGGTGCGGGATGCGCCTTCTCATTTCTCAATAATGCAAAGATGGGAGTTTTCAGCAATCAAAAGCGCTAGATAAAAGATCAATCTAGGCCGCAATCCCCCACAAAAGTTTTACATTTATGTTTACAAGGCGTAATTTGCATTATTCGGCGGAATGTAGCTTTATGAAAATAGCTGTATGCTTCCGAATAATACAAATGTCGCCTCGTAAACGTAAAAACAGGACTTTTGAGGGCAATTGCGGCGCCTCTCAAGTTGGGATTAAGAGAATTCGGTTTTATTTCACCTAAAAGTACCGAGATTACTTTCTTGCCAATTCAATATCTTCCGAAGGTTCCGCGACCGTTGAGAAAACAATCAGAAAAAGTACACGGCTCGCATCTGAGAGCTTGAACGGCGAGAACTGTATGATCCCGGGCCGGGAAAGCCCGAAATCGTTTACAAATATATTCTGGAAAGCGAGATCCCGGTGGTATCCGTTTTGTAGCACGTGTATAATTGACGGTCTTTTCTGACGGTTGTTGCAGCGACCGTGCGAGTGACTCTCCGTAGGCGGGCAGACGGTAATCCCCAGTAGACAAACCAAGTTAGGTACTATTCTACACTTTCTATCAAGCGAACGCGACACTCGATTCCCGTCGCATTGGTCGAAACCACATCGATCGGTTGGTGTCACGTTCGACGAAGTTACAATACAGGCGTCACGCGCGATTCGCCGGATCCACAAGTGAGGACGCGAAGCTCGCGACAACAGACACTCGATATCGCGGGTCGGATACCGAACACCGAACATCGGCAAACTCGTTGAGTCTCTTCGTCGTCGAGACGAGCGGAGCTCCTCCGTCGAATCGAGTTGGAAACTTGTTCGAGTCGATTTCGTTCACGCGACTCGGATCGTTGATTTCCGCGAGAAACAGCGTTCGCGTTTCATCGACAGACTTCCCCATCCTCGCGGAACTATTTCGCTCGATTCGAAACCGCGAAACGGAAATTCGCGACAGTTACTCAAAGTAGAACCGAAGGAGGACGGTGCGGCGATCTGGTCGCGTCCGAACGAATCGCGTCCGAACCCGATGTTTATCGTCGTCGTCGGCGTCACGTTTCTAAAAGATATACTTGGAAAAAACAAAAATTTAAAAAAATGAAAAAAAAATAAAAGAAACCGTTGCATAACAAAGAGATTTTTACACTCGTTGAGAGATGGTATCTCGACAAATCGATGTATACCGCAAGGCGAAGGAGCTAACCCTTGTTTGAGATGGCTGATATTTGTTGTGTTTTCAAGAGTTTAAATAACAGCGTTTTATTACTTCACGTTGTCTCAGCATGCTTTGATAATGCTACTATATTGTATTTAATATTGTACACTGCATTACTTTCGATTCGCGTCGCGGTTGTTTCGAGAGCCAACACGCGACTTGTTCGTATCTTGACGTATGTAATCCTCGTGGCCGCGCCGAGCGCGGAGGCTAATTTTTCGATTGAGAGATCGGCCCACCGATTTTTCGGAGAGAGAAAGCGCCTTCGTTCCTTCGATGTCTGTTCGAGAGGGAAGCGAGCCTCCGCGGTCCACCGCGCCGCGAGCATCTTTCTCGTTCGACTCCTCGAACGGAATCTATACAGCTTCGTTTAGACCTGAACATTTCGCCGAACATTGCGCCGAACAACGAACGGAACGGAAAATCGACGCAGATAGTACACGACATCTTAATCTTAGATTTGAACGTCTTAGGACCTAAATTGGACGAAATAAGACGTTTTACAGGGGTAGACTCTCATTTCCAGAATTGTAAGGGTGCGAGATGCGCCTTCTCATTTAATCTTCGCATTATTGAGAAATGAGAAGACGCATCCCGCGCGCTTGCAACCCTAGAAACTAGTCTACCTCCTTAAAGACGCTTGTTTGAAGACTAAATGACTTGAATCTTTAGAGATGTTACGATAGGGACTAGTTTACTACTATAACGACAATTATCAGTAGATAGAAATCATTCTTGTATACCGTTCGCCGTTCGGTTCGTCGTTCGGCGCAAGTTTGGCGAAATGTTCAGGTCTGTACGAGGCGTAACAATTTTCTCGTACGCATACGGAAAACCTTTATCTCGCTGCATGCGTTCGTTCGCCGAGAATCCGAGTCCACGCGCTCGACGATTTGTCGCATCGCTAGACGAACAAGAGTATACGTGGTCTATCCGGAAAGTATCCGACCTTGTGCTGTAGCGGGTGGAAGTATCATTCCTGGTTGATATCGATGGTATCCCCTTCAAAGTATTGTCCGTTATAGAAGCCAGAACTTTCTTCCAGCGATCCTCCCACTTACGGAAACGCTTCTTAAAATCATCTTTAGGAATAGCGAACACCTGCCTCATCGTATTTTATTTTTGCTTCTACGTCCGCGAATCTCTGTCCTTTGAGAGGTTTTTTCATTTTGGATAACAACCCGAAGTCGCAAGGAGCTAGATCAGGACAATGGTTTCCGAACAAGAATGCCCAAGTTTCTGGCAAAACTGAATGCATATCCGTTGTTCCACACGTTCGGTCATTACAATGCGCAACGTTCACTCGACTCGATGCTTACACAACTGCGTATCGTTTTCAAATGCCGGCATGCAGAGATTTGTTGCATGGGTGGGCCACTTATCACAAGGTCGCCTCTAATATAAACATGCGCTCTTCGCCTTAGCCCACTCAGGATCGTAGGTGTAAGCAAAGGTCGGATACTTTCCGGACAGACCAGGTATACGCCGCGTATGTACGTATGTTTGTGTGTATGCGTGTATGTCCCGTGCACTCTTCGTCGATGTACTCGTATTTAGATATACTTCGAAAGAAAGAAAGAAAGAAAGAGGTAGGACGCTTTCGCGACAGCGACAGCGATAGCAGCTAACAGCGAGCAGCATCAACAACAGCAGCAGCGTCATCAGGAGCAGGAGGAGCTGAACGATCGTTCTGAATCCCGTTTTGTGCCAGACGTCGCGACGTACCGGCGACGCTTTCCTTCTACCCGTTTCTTCTACTTCCTTCTCGCGTTTCAGGCGACTCTTGCGTCTTGCTCGAGTCGGCAATGCGCGCGCTCGGTCGTCTCCACCGATTGCCAAAGCAACACGACTATTTTGTAGGTCTCGACTATTTATGCGGTGGCGGCGTCCCCCGCGTTACGAGAATCTCTTCGTCGGCCGGGCACGGTGCTAACGAGGAAAAGGTGTGTCGGGCGTCGCGACAAAAGCTAGCGACCTCGTGCGAGCAGTAGCGCGCGAACAAACCACCGTTCCGAGAGGAACGAATACGGTGGTGTCGAGTTTATTTATTAATTTTCCGAGAGATTTTATATAAGAGAAGGCAACGCGTTACATGTATGCAGAAATAAAGGAGTGTAAATACCGAGAGGAGAAGGAGAGTATTTTGTCCGGTTGCATCATCCCGAATACGTCCACCAGCAACCCGCAAACAACCCGTCCCGATCGAAACCAGACCACTTCTCGCGGAATGTGTGGAATTTGCGTAGACGTTATCTCACTCTTTTTCCAGATAGAGTAGAGCGCGAAGACGCGGAATCGGAGCCGATGGCGACGACGACGCCGGCGGCGCGAGTCACCAAAGACAAGCGAGAATCGTTGGAATCGATGGAACCCGGCTTGGAGCATGGGTTTACGCCGAGTTTGGCGAAGCGGCTTAGCAGATCGTTCATCGAGCAAACCAGACGACCGCTGCCTTACGAGAAAAGATACCGACGTTCGATCGAGGCGCCGATCGAGGCCACGATCGAGCCCACGAGCTCGCCTACGACCGAGATCGACACCGTCTCCGATCGAACCGAGTACAAGGAACATCGTCCGTCGGCCAACACAACCGTACGCAGATCGAACAGTTTATTGGAATCGACGAGCATTGGAAGAGACGCATCGTACCACGCGTCACCGATACCAAGGCGAAGCGTCAGTCTATTCGACGACGACTATTACTGCTACGACTACGACTACGACGTGGACGAGCCCATCGGACGCGATCGCGACCTGCGCACGTCTACCGTGCCGTTCTCGAAGCCTGCTGTCAGAAAATACAAAGAGAACCCAACCGCGGCCGGTAAACATCGCAGAGAGAATTTTCACTCGTACAGAACCGACAAGATCCAAGAGGAAACGACCATCGACGAGGGATTTGGCCTGCCATGTAGATCCGAGGCCGACCAGCTGGAAAGCAGCTACGCGACCGACAACGGTTCCGTCTCAGAAATGCCGGACGCGACGTCCAGCGTGTCCACCAAGTCATACGACACCTCGCCGACCACCGAGTCATCTTCGAACGCGCTAGACTACTCCAGGTTCTCGTACGCCAGCAAGTCGGACCAGTCGAGGAGCTTCGAGAACAGGCTGCTCGCCGCAGAGAATCTGATTAAAGAGTCCAAGCTGAGGAACCTGGGATCGAACCGATTCGACCCGAACCTGTGCTCGAGTTACAGAGACACGGATAAGTGTGAGAAGCAGTCGTTGATCTCGCTCGGCGAGACGACAGGATCATCCTCGGCGGTAGGGAAACGAAGAAGCTGCATACCGAGCCTGCGGTTTAGGTCCGGCTCGTTGACCAGAGACCCGACCGGCACCGTGGATCGTCGCAAATCGTTCGCGGACACGCGGGACCTGGGGAGCGTCACTGCACGGCCGCTTACCCCGGAGAAGTCCATCTTGAGCAAGTTCTTCAAGCCCTCCAGCTCGAGCGACTCGAAACAGAAGGACAAGGACGCCGAGAGGGAGAAGGAGAAGCCGCAGAAGTCGAAGCAGCACAGGATATCGCGATTCCTGCGGCCCGACTTCTTCGACACGCCCAGAGAGGAGAGCAAGTATGCTAAGGAGAAGGAGGAGCGTAAGGCGGCTGAGAACGAGAGGCGCAAATCTCGCTTCATGAAACGGAAGGGCGAGAGCAAAGCGCAAGAAGCGAGCGGCGTTGAACAGGAGAAGCGAGAGAAGGAGCTGAAGAACGAGATAAACGCTCTGAGGAAGGACAGCCAGCCGAAAGATCCATCGGAGGAGCAACGAGAAAAGGACGCGTTACCGGCGACGACGATCGTCGAACAAGACGACGCGAAAAAGGTCGAGAGGCATGGTTCGCGGAACAGCTTCTTGCACTCGCTGGAGAAGAAGCTCGAGAGACTTCGATCGAACGAGGAAGCGACCGTTGCTCCGCCCACGACTACAAACACAACGAAACCCGTCGCGAACGGTGGAGTCGCGAGCGAATCGCGGGAACGTTCCGCTCCGCCCGGAGAGATCCGGTCGGACGCCGAGCCTGGTGATCTTCAGAAGGCCGTCAGCGTGGAGGATTTAACCACGTCGAGCAAGCCAGTTGGTCGGACTACCTCGAGAAGCAAGGTTTCGTCCGTGCTGGGATTGTTCAGGAGCGCGGACGCGAGACAGACGGCGAACACGATAGGTAGCCGTACGCAGAACACGATCCTAGGTAGGCTGAAGAAGAGTCCGCCGAAATCCGCGAAGAGCGACGTCGCGGTTCCCAGCGAGGACACGTATTCTAGCGCGAACGGCGCCAACGGCAGCAGGATACCGACGAAACTGTCAGTCAAGAACGAGTCCAAGTCGATGAAGAAATTCGTCTGCGAGGGGAAGAAGCCTGGGCCCGAGTCGCCGAAACGGTCTCCGCCGAAGGAGAAGCCTCCGATCGCCAAAGAGAGAAGAGTGTCCAGCGAGAAGGAGACGGCCAAGATCGCGGCAGCTAAATCGACTGACAGAGAATCGACAGAGAAGTCGAACGGAGAGGCGAAACGGCCGACGGAGGAATCTGCTGAGAAGAAGGAAGAGTCTGCGAACGGCAGCGGTACCGTTGAGAAAAAGGTACTCAAGACGAGGAAGAATCGATCGCTCGCGGAGACCGGATCGTCGACCAGCGAAACAACGAAGCGCGACGATACTGACAAGAAGCCTGTCAAGAAGGCTATTAAGACGAGCGAGACTGGAGAGGGCAACGACGTCGACGGAATCAAGAAGAAAAAGACGACGCGAACGGTGAAAAAGTTCGTGAAGAAAGCGTCCTCCGAGGGCTCCGACGAAAAACCGGACGACACTGGAAAAACCGGGAAACCACGAATAAAGAAGAAGCTGGTCGGAGCAACGGAAGCCGCTCCGAGTTCGGAATCCGTCGTGAAAGTTCCCGGGAAATCGAAGGAGAACGGCGTCGAATCGCAAACGAACGGAAAGTCTTCGACGCGGTCCAGCGTTGCTGACGCGAAACCCTCGTCGAAAACTGATCCGCAAGAGAAATCCGTCGGGAAGCCGAGCTCCGTCTCGGAAACGAAGGTGAACAACGGTCAATCTAAACCGCAGGAATCTCAACGCGCGAACAGGACCAACTTGAAGCTCGATTTATCGAAAATACCTCAACATTCGTTCCGGAACACCACGCCGAAGAGGGATTCGCCGAAGTCCGAGTCGTCGATGGTTTCTGTCGGCGATTCTCCGAAGACGAGCGACGACAAGCTGATCGAATGTCTGTCGAAGGTGACGCACCGCGCCAGCATCACCGGCAACAAGATCGTGATCGACAAGCCATTGCGCGCCAAAGACGTCGCGGAGTTGAAGAGAGAGGTGACCGAGTGCGCGAAGATGATCGAGAGTCACGTTGAGGCTGAAAACGAGAAGGTGCAACAGCGGAAAGTGACGCCACCGGTCATTAAGAAGGACGAGGACGAGGAAATCGTAGCTGAGGCGATCCGAATGGAATCGTCGGTTCCGTCGGCGAGCGAACAGCTGGTTTCTCCGGAAGATCGAGCGACGCCGACGATCAAGCAACCCTGGAAGGAATCGCCGACGGATTTCCCGAACGACCCGTTCTCGCCGGTCGACGAGCCGGAAAGTTTCGACTCGTGGTCGGTCAGTTCGACGGAGCTGAACCACGCTCGGCAAGAGCTTCGTTCGCCGACGTCCCCGTCGCATTCTTTGTACTCGAGAGCCTCGGACAGCTCGGCGGCTGAATCGGTGATCGATCGAATCCGCCGACGGAGCTTCTACTCGAGGTTCAACGACAGACGAAGACCGTCGCTGACGGCTCCACCGCCGGGCCTGGGGTTGTCCACGATCTCCGCGTCGCTGCCGCGAAAATACAGCTTCAGCGGGCACAGGGATCATAGAGATCGGAGCAAGTACGGTACCGGAACGAGCTATGGCCTCGCCGCGATCGGTAAAACCAGGCAAGGGGATCAATATCATCGAACCAGAAGCTTCGACTTGTATGCCGATGACGCGATCGGTTCGCGACACCGGTCCCTCGAGAGAGCCAGATATTCGGATGCGTCGGTCGCCTCCTCCCCGTACATCGTCGAGTCTAGATCGTCGATCGAGCAACTGCCTCCTCTATCCTCCTCGTACGACCCGCTCAGAAGATACATTAGATCGCCGACGTTCGATTTGTCCGCTTCCCGAACGAGGTATCACAGCGCGGACTTTTCCGTCGACTCGGATCTCGCGAGCTACCGGAGTCCGTACTCCGGCTTGCTGGCCGAGTCGGCGGTCGAGAGTCACTTCGGCTCGTCGTCCACCCTGCCGAGAAAGTACGGGAGCTCCGCAAAAGAACCAAAGACCGTCGAGTATTACGAGGAGCTGTTGGCTCCTACCGTCGGTTCTACCGATTTCTTGCAGATCAGAAAGTCCCCAATCTCCGGCGAGTATCCCAGCAGATGCGAGAACGGCTTCTACAACGGTAGCGGCTCGAAGCGCAAGCCCTACGAGGAGAACTCGAATGGCGCGGACCTTGCCGCGCAGCGCGAGCAGGAAGAGGAGCGATTCGTTGAGCGGGCAAGGTACAATCGAACCAAAGCGAGTGTACCTCCTAGAAGTTAGCTCCCCACTTGTTGAACTAAATCATTTCAACAGTTCTGCTAAGTTTGTGCTACATTGTGCTCGAATATTAAAACTCAGAAAACCGTTTTCCTAAATTTTTTGTCTTATTTTTTATATTATAGTTTTAACATTCGAGCACAATGTAGCACAAACTTAGCACAACTCGGCACAACTGTTGAAATGATTTAATCCAACGAGCGGAGAGCTAACTTCTAGGAGGCAGCGGGTGTCCCGTATCTAATTGTAACGCGACTTCTCCGATTTCCAGAAGCAGAAGCGGGAGCACGAGCGCCAGCGTGAGCATCAGCGCGAGTGCCAGCACCAGCGACCGACAGAACGAAGCCGGCCACGTTCCGCCCACCTTCGTCGAACCAACGATCAGTCGTGCTGCCGGTGGCAGCGATCGCAGCTAATTCACAGGCACAACGATCCCATAAACGCGCGATCGAAAATTCTAGATTCCAATCTAGAGAACGTTTGTTGACGAAACGAAAAACGAAAAACGAACCCGGTTATACTCTCCGTTCGAGACTGATACCGCTAGCTCGGACGCACGCGGTCGACAGCCGCGTAATCGTTGAGAAATTAACGCGACTCGAAGAGTCGATCGATCTAGTCGAAAAAGAAAGCGGTGTGTAACTTTGCCAAAGATTTTTCTGCTGTTCAAACTTGCGTCGCTCGTAACTCGACTACGAAAGTTGGAGAGGAAAGGAAAGGAGGCAGGAGCCGCGACGCGAGTCTTCCGGAAATCTAGTCTTCGATTTTGTTTCGTGACCGCGCTGAAGGAAATTCGCGTGCAACAGTTGTTTTGTTCCTTTACTTTCGTTTTTTTTTCTTCTTTTTGTAATTACCGTTGTTCTCGCTATTACCAGTGTCGTTGTGCTGCCTAGACCGTGCGATATGTACGAAAGGGAACGCGCGTGCACGCGAGAGCCGAATCGCTGCACGAGATATCGCGTTCCGTTTCAAGAGACGCGACGTTCCGGGAGTTTATCGGTCTTTGCGTCACGACGAATCGCACGAATGTTTCTTCGCATCGCGAATTTGGCTGCAGTATTTATAGAAATATAAGCGAAGGTATTGGCAGCTCAGGGCAGCGGTCGTTCGGCCGCGTTCCGGAGCACCGGCGAGTCTCGATTCGCGATTCGTGCGGCTCCGCACCGGCAAATTCGTAGCTACCTTAGCGGCTACGCTATAGTTTCCCAAAAACTTGGTCCGCGCGAACGGTTTGCTCGCGATCCAGCGAGTTCCGATCAAGCGAAACTCGGTCTCGCGCGATCCAACATGAATTGGGACCATGCTCGCCAGGAGTTCTCTTCTCGACAAGCCTGAGAATCTCCGTGACCGTTCGGCTACGGTCTTCCGCTTGTTGTGTATGCGTTTTCTATTCATATACATATATCTTTAAATAAATATCATCGATATTCGAAGCGCCCCATGTTGGAATGTTTTGTCGAACCAAATCTGTTCTCTCTTTCTGTCTTTCTCGCCCCCTCTCTTTCTCTCTTCGATCAACGGACACCAAATGTTTCTGCGAGGCAATTCTCACGACATCGCGCGCTCCGTCAACAAATTTCAGGTATTATCCGTTCTATGATTCTGCATCATGATGAACCCGGTGAAATTACGATTCCTCTCCGAGAGATACGAGAAAGAGAAGAAACACCTGCGGCTGATAGAAAAGTTCGTCGCTATCGGTCGGTCGGAAGCACCGACCGGCAACAAGTTTTACGCGAAACACGATGCGTTCTTGGATTCGGAGATCCGTCAGGAGTATGTCGATTTGGTGACGAGGCGCAACCTCATGATCCCGAAGGACGTTTATCCTTCTGGGCCGCCGACGGTCAACATGCAGTACGGCTGGTACACGGATCCCTTGATACCATTGACGAACGATCCTAGATTACGATTTCCCAGAACGCGAACGGACTTCATAGCTACCGAGCTCGAGATCCGTTTCACTCAACGAGGAATACCGATCGAGAAATTCACCGGAGTGCCGTTCAAAGTTTAAGCTTATCGATTCGACGTCGCGCCGCCGTTCAACGGACGGGAAAGGAGAGAAAAGAGAGAAAGAGAGAAACGTGTTCGATCCTCGGCGAAATTCAACTTGTATCCGATGTTGTGCGCTCATCGTTACCAAGCAACAAGCGCTCGACGCTAGTTCACGTTCGAGACGAGAGGACACACGGCACAAGGAAGATCTTTGACTCGCGTTACCGTCGAGGATCCGGAGGACTCGGAGCTATCGGCCGCGCTAATCCTACGGTAAGGCGCGAGCGAATCAAACACGAACGAACGAACGAACGAACGAAAACGCGATGCTGTTCAAGGATCGACGGTGATCAACCGGATCGGCGCGCCAAAATGGCAGGCAAAGGCGGCAAAGGTTTCCGTGTAAAGGTGCGACTGGACCTGCACGCCGTATGTATACCATATCGTATCGTGTCGACGTTTCCATAGGTACGAGCTAGAACATCGACGATCAACGCCACTACGTTCGATACGCGCGCCGTGCGCTGTTTCAGATAACTTGTCCAGGCGTTTGGCTGTGCCCTAGCGGCAAAGTGGCACTCCGGATAACCAGTCTCGGCTCCACCCTAGAATCTCACAGAGTATCTCCGATTTTTCCACTATTATTTCACAACGAGTTTAACTTTAAGAAAACGTTCACACGGCTGGCTGGTTTGACAGAACTGCAACGGAAATTGGAGCAACAGTCTATCCGCGCGGAATTGATACAATGGTTTGGTCCGTGCAACCGTGTCGTCGCGTTAGCCACCTTCGAAACCAATTTGGCGGACGTCCTCTACCCCCTGTCCCGATGCAAATGCTTGTTACCCGGAGTAGACGTCGACCTCCTCATGGATCCGATGAGATCGTTCCCCGTTAGTAAACGGTTAGACCCATCGAACGAGTCTCGACAACCCGACCCGTTTCATCTTTCGTTAGGTTTGCTCGATTTTACAGATACCGGAACAGGAGATACCGTTTCCTGTTTGCCTCGGATCGTCGAGACTCGGATCTTTGGTTTTCACGCGATTCCCACTAAATTTCCACGCGGTTCATCGTTCGATATCCCCGCTAATTGAATACATTGTACCCGACCGGGGACAATTCAGGGTATTATAGCGCCCAAGATCGAAATCTCGACGAGAACCGTGATAGAGGAAGTACTGGGTGTCCTCGACGGATGGTCGGACGAAGCGTCCGGAATAGATTCGACAATGACCATCTCCAAGGTATACACACTGTGACAATTTTAATCGAAACGACGAATACGACGAGCCCCACTAACCACCCATCTTTCAGCGCACGCTGTCCGCTCCGAGGAGACGACTCACGAAAGGTATCATCAGACAAAAGCGAGTGTGTCACAGCCGAACGCATCCTGGACTCGAAGTTCCTCGACCGTGAGTATCGACGAAGAATCGATCGTCAAATCGGCGCGTATCGCAGACTTTTGATAGTTTAAAGTTTTCGTTCAAGCGTGAGATACCGGTGCGCGGACGAGAACGCGGACGTGGACAGCCTTCCCATCTGCCATCAGCCACGAATCGGTCAACGTTGTCGAACGACTCGTCGATGCAAACGCATCGAATCCCTTCGAGACGTTCACGAGCAACCGAGAGACCACGAAGTCTACGTTGGCGTTTGCGAGAACGCTCGTCTCTTCGATAGATGCCCAGTTTGTTCGATGTACAAGTGTTACTTCGACTGTGACTGCGACTGCGAGAACGATGTAAAACACAATCGGCAAAGCGCCGGCGGAGATCCAGAGTCCTCTGACGAATTGCGGTCTTGCGGTGCTGCTCAAACATTCGCGTAAGTTTCGCAAGAAAAGTTCGCGACTTTGTTCGCGTTACCGAGCATCTTGTTCTTACAGAAAATCGTCGAGAGCTCGATGCTCGAGGAGAGACGAGAATAGGTACCGTTGCCCGGACAAAGATCGCGGAGCAAAATGTCGGTACGTGTTAAAAGTAGAGATCCTGGTTTTGAACGTGTATTAATAACACACGTGTATACACGTGCATGTGTATTTACATACACGTACTTTAGTAAAAACAACAGGCTGGACCGTGCATTTCAGTATTTCAGAATGCGATCGTTCGACAGCGGCACGGGACCGTCACGACGCGAGTCAAGGCTTCTACGGGAACTTGGAGAAATTTTACAAAGGAATGTACAAGCAAGCGAAACTCCAAGCGCGAGAGACCGACGATCCTTGATCGTCCAACCAACGCCCGTCTTAAGATTCTATAACGCGTGTGTAAAAGGCAACCGTAAATAGGAATAAACCAGTGAAATCTGATGATTTATTTCACGTAAACCTGTCGTCCCAACGAATACAGTGGCGTGTGCTGAATCTTCGTGCCGCGAAAGTTGACGGTTTTCGAGAGCAACGCTGGAGTCCTGAGATATATACCTCGTGCCTGAGGTGTCCACGCTCTTAACCTAGCGTGCTCATTCTCGTGCAGTGTTAACGCGATCCAACCTAAACGAAAGAAAACCCGATCTTATGGAATAGGAAGCTTCGCGAGCGTAAAACGTATGTAACGGGTTGGTAGATTACCTATACTCGATAAAACAATGTCAGCCACGGATTCCGTATGGCTGATACCGGTGACATCAAATTCTTTCGAGCCCAATTTCGGCCAAGATTTCAACCGTCCGGGACTGTTGATCGGCACTGCGAAAGCTTTGGTTATCAGTAATTGTTCGTAAAGCTCGTCGGCGTGCTCCGTGTAGCATATCGTTATAGGCAGCCTATTGCTTGCAAACAGTGTACACCTGTTATCGAAAGAAAGAGTAAGCCTCGCTAAGTGTAGCTTCGTGTTTCGAAGAAAGGAGCGCGTTCTGTCGGAAAATTCAGTACCGAATGTAAACCTTCCCTTTGACGAAGTCCAATCTTCCCATACCAGCCACGAACAAGGTTTCCTTCGGTCTAAGGATGAACGTCCTCGGTGATATTGTTTGACTCGGTACGGTCAACGTTAATTCATCGGTAGTTAACAGGTCCAATACTTGGTCCCGCTGAATGGTGCCCGGTGTGTCGTAACACCAACGACTTTGCGCATATTCTGGCTGAGACTCGTCGAAACAGGGTGCCCTTTCCAGGAACTTGGCCGATTTCTGCGAGAATGGATCCTCTTCTTCATCTCTGTCGACGAACGTTCTGCCGACGTTGTCTATGGAAAAACATTCGCATCTGTTCAATTTAGAAGAGCCGGAGAAAACGGTTTCAGCGTTATTTGTGTGCTCAAGATCATAACTAGACTGTGGATCTTTATGCATTTATGATTGCTGAAGATTTTCAAAAAATAGTAGAATATAAAATTTGACAGAGTTTAGTACGATTTCTATGTATTTCAAATCTACAAAGGCTACTACCACTGAAAACAAGATTTGTGCGGAAAAACGCGTTATCGAGTTAAGCGAATATCCTTTACCTTGCAACGTGGCGTATCGTATGTTTCTCGTCTCCCTAAACTTCATATTTCTGTACTCCATCTCCGCGTGTTTGTAAATATTTTCCTCCCTAAGTCTTTTCATTCGTGACACGAGTTTCCTGGGCTGCGGGTTCAGAATAGGAAATTTCAGTAGATTCAACGTAGTTCCTGGCCAAGGCGATATGGTGGCGCGTTGCACCAGATCTACAGCTTGAACTTTACAGTAATCCGAATTGATCAGTGCGTTGAACATTGTACTTTTTCCAACGTTCGTACATCCTACCAGATAGACGTCTCCTAAAAATTTCAATAATTCTCAAACGTATGAACCTCCAGTCTGGATCATGATAAATCAAGATTAAAACAAGTACCATGATGCCTCCACATATGCTGTAACTTGTTTATGAGCTGCTCTATGCCGTAACCAGTCTTCGCGGACGCGAGCGTAGCGTGCATCACGTTCTCTCGTTTTATACCAGTTACATTGAGTAGAGTGTCGACTAATTGGTTCTTTATATTATCGAGAAATGTGGGACAATCCCTTGGAAGTAAATCGACTTTATTCCCAACCAGAACTATAGGCGTGAAAGGATGCATAATGCTTTTCAAATCAGGCCATATACTACAGGGGAAATCCGTTAAATCAACGATTAAAAGCATCGCGCATTTTTTCCTTTTTATAACTTTCAACAGCTCCGGATAATCGTCTATCGTTACCTTCACGTGTAAGGCAGCATTGTAAGCCATTAAGAAATGGCATCTCTGACAAACCGTACGTTTCAAATCTGATTCGTTGCCGTCCGAAAACAATTCTGATGGAAGGTAACCAGGCATTAATGGATCTATGCAATGCAGCAATGCTCCGCATCCTCCACAATTAATGGAACTCGGCTCGGATGTTGGATCCGGGGTTCCATAACTTCGAAATGTCTCTTTCTCCGCTAAACTATCGTCAAACTGTTCAAAATCTGTCATCCATGTCTGCGGTATCTTCCACAGCTCTCCCTTTGGTAATGAACTGTCGAGGTTGTTCTTTAGAATATCTTGAACTTTTTGTATATTGTTGCTGTCAGATTTCTGTGCCTCCAAATATTTTTCGTATAATTCTTTGTACTTTGGGTTTAACGAATTCGACGGTCCTTTGTCTAGGTCTTTCTTTGGCAAATTAAAGGTTTCGTAATAATTTGTTCTGGAATGCGGCATAGAGAACTCGGCAGCCGATTTGTTTTCTGTGTCCATCTCGTTATCATTTGCATCCCTGTCGAGTGGCTCATACACTTCGTCTACAATTATGCTAGAAACAGGTTTCTCGCGGGACATATTATAGTTTTCCATTCTTTGGGACACTAACGTCTTCACCTGGTTCTGTTTGCGCACATAATACCCGGCTTTAGCGGTTTCGAGATCCAAGTAATCGCAATACAATAACTTGTCTCGTAACCTTAAAACTCTAGAATCTACATTCTTGCGATGAACTTTTGGCTTGGCAGCTGCATGTTCGGTGTGATACAATTTTATGTTACATAGAATCTTGCGAACCTTCAGCCGCGAAGAAAGGATACTGATCTTTAAAACGTACATGATGAAACAAATTGAGAATGTACATAACCTATGAACGTTTCAAACACTTTCTTCTGTCCATAACGAGTTCCAGCGAAGAATTACATATAAGCCATAAACATCGTCGCACGACATTTACTGCAGTCCCTGTGTAAGCGAGTATTATAATTAATTGTTTCAAAGAAAAATACAACACCGACTTTCCGATTTACACATAACCTATAAACTACTGTTTACACATATGCTGTAAGGAAAACATGGATGAGCAGATGAGCATAGATTCGCTATGAATGTATAGCCAGAGAGTAAATGAGAGTGCTCACGCCCGGGCTTTGGCCGTGCCACTATTGGCTGCACATCAACTCGCAGTCCGGAAAAGAACCTACATCAACTCGCACTCAGGACAAGAACCAACAAGAACCTACATCGACTCTCAGTGACTCTCAGTCCGGACAACATCATTTTTGGCCTTGATCAGAATAAAAAGTTTATATTGATTGATTCGCAGCACCCGTATTATATTATAAACAATTTTTATTTGAATATGTTCTCCAAGTTCAGTTTCTCTCTCTTTTTCATGAAATTAAGAAAATATCATGTATTAAAATAATTGCAGAAAATAATTATTTAATAAGGTCAAATAAATGGAAGGATTACAGAAGTAGACACATTATACTAAACAAAAAAGATCGAACAACATTTTAGCTCTACTTCCAACAAACTAGAAAAAAAAACCTCCAAATTGAATAATAATTATTAAACCCGGGTTTTAAAAAAAAAATTTAGTCCAAATTTCGCATCGATATTTTTTTTAGATCAAAAGTTATAGCAAAATGTGCACCGCGCCGCGCTGGGAATCGAACGCGCTACCTCCAGATGGCGACTCATGTACTCGAAACTTCGGTAAAACGTTTTTCGAAGGAACGCTTCGAGTCGAATAGGCAGCCACACGGCAGACTAGAGGTATGCTTGTGTGTGTAGCGCGTGTGCAGAAGAAGCAACGTAAGAAGCCGATGGTACGTCAGAGTAGCGGTCCAGCCGGCTGAGCCAGCGGCGGGGAAAAATACCACGTTCCACGATTCTGGCATCACTGCTTGGAATTCTAGGATGTAGAATTCATGTGAACGCAAGATTGAACACCGTGAACAGTTTAGAACTGTTCATATTCTGAAATATATAGATATATGAAATGTGTGTTTAACGTGTAAGAACGGATTCAATCCTTTTTAATAATATTCGGTTTATGAAATGATGTATATAGTAAACATCGATTTCTACTATATTACATTTCAAATTAACCGCGCTTC
The DNA here is from genome assembly GCA_028455805.1 of Lasioglossum figueresi. Taxonomy (NCBI): domain Eukaryota; kingdom Metazoa; phylum Arthropoda; class Insecta; order Hymenoptera; family Halictidae; genus Lasioglossum; species Lasioglossum figueresi. The sequence goes on along the minus strand of CM052200.1, from coordinate 9,120,911 downwards.
ATTCGCTCAAACTGGCACGTAGTGACCATAGATCATATATTCTAATAGGATATGCCTAGGACGCAGTATTCCAAGATAACGAAATATCTGGAGCCCACAAGCACGTCACAAAGTACCACGAACCTAAAGTGAATATAGAGGGGAAAGGGGAATCGTTACCGTATCTCATTCTGTATAATGAACAAGGCTGCTCTCTCGTTATTGGTACATTGAGTGATTCGTCCTTCTCCTATCTATCGACTGTGTTTTCGAGGCTGTTTCTCTTTTGATAGAATTTAGGGGGCGCTGTGGAAACTGTCGAGAGTGGTTTTCCATATCTTGAAAAGTCAGAATATGTGGTTGAATCGTGCACATAGTCGTGCCGACCGGGTCAAAGGGAGAGACAGGAATTTCGAGATTTCATGCTTATTTCGACTGTATTCAAACCTTCCCACATTTGAAGGGGAAAAGATAATTTTTGTTGTGGAAGAGGAATTTTACTGGGGCCACGGTAACAATATCACTGAAAAGCTGAACGTACAAAAGGAAATTCTCGAAAGCGGATCAAGATGCAGGAAGCTCAGCCGAAGAAAGGCAAGAAAGGTAAGGAGACAGTGGTACATTTTATTCACAAAAGAAAACAGTGTCATTTTACATCACCGTGTTGGGTCTTTAATATATTTAAAACATATTTAACGCGTTCTTCTTACATGAGAACTGTCGTCTGCTTTAACATAACCTAAACTTAACCACTATTCCGATGCATACGGAGAACTTAAAAACGTATTTTTAGTTTGTTCATTGCGTTCGGAGTGAGATTAATGAAGGTTCTGATTGTTCACCCTCTTCCACAATATTGAACATCGTTCTATTCCTCTTCGCATCCTAGAAATGACTGTAATTCAAATTCGGTTTTCGAATGCATATTTTACGTGCTCGAAGTAGATATCCACGAGATTTTCTTCTTTACCGGGTTTACACGTATTGCTGACAATGTAGCAATGTTTAAATATCTGGTAATCACCGATGCTGTTACATTGTCAAAATCAGTGAAAAGTGAAAGTTGTCCGGTTGTGAACCAGATAGTGAAAGTACCATGAGTGGCAGGGTGTGATTTCATAACTTGTATAAAATTGAATGTCACATTGGAACTCGACTCCATTTAAATAATTGAACAAATTTAGGGTCACATTCCTGCTTGCATCCGATTGCAACATTGTTATTACATAACATAATGAAATTTATTAAATAAGAAATGAATTGATGATCTCGTGTGCACACTTGTTTTCTGAATAAATATGCTTTCTTTTAATCTGTGCGTTATATTTTTATCTTGATAGAATAATTTTTGCATTTTTGTTCTCTCTCAGGCAGAAGAAAGCGCAATGATAGCGAAGAGGATATCAATAAAGTATTGGCCGAATTGGAAATGGAATATTCTGGACAAAAGAAAGAGGAACCGAGCGATCCAGTCGAGCAGCCTAGCGACGATGACGAGGATAAAAAGAAAAAAGAGAAGAAAGGTAAGAAAAAGGAAAAGGCTGAAGTTATTGATATTAAAGAAGAGCTGAAGGCTTCGGATGGACTGGATGAGAATGATATGGACGACGACCTTGAGATCAGTACTGTGAAAACTGCTGCACAAAAGAAGAAGGAGAAGAAGGAGAGGGAGAAACAGAAGAAATTGGCTCTAAAGAAAGCGGTATGTGATTATTATACCTATTCCTCTTTCGTGTATGGAAGAAACAGTGAAATTGATGTATCATTTAATTGCGATAGGAAATAGTGAAGAAGACGGATCAAAATGATCAAAATGAAACGAACGATGTGGAACCTCCAGCGAATGAAACCAAGAAAGAAACTAAAAAGGAAATAAAGAAAGAAGCAAAGAAGGAACAGAAGAAGGAGCCAGAGGTGACGGTACCGGAACCTAGTGATATGGATACTGTTCCAGCCGAAGGGGAGGAAGGGAAGAAGAAAAAGAAGAAAGGAGTGAAAGAGGAGATCAAAGACAAGGACAAAGGTAGCGTATAGTTTGGTAAAATTTCTGATGCTGTAAACACATTTAGTATACTTAGATGTGTGCAATAGGGAAAGGTCCTGGGAAGAAGACTATCGCTGCGATGCAGGAGGCATTGAAGAAATTAAAGGAGGATGAAGAGCGGATGAAACAAGAAGAGGAGGAAAGGTTGAAGCGAGAAGAGATACAGGAACAGCAACGTCAAGAGCTGATGCGTCTGGAACAGGAGCGTAAGGAAAGGAAGAAACTTAAGGAGAAGCAGAGGAAAGAGAGGCTGAAAGCGGAAGGAAAGCTTTTAACGACGAAACAGAAACAGGACAGAGCGAGAGCGCAAGCTATGATCGCCGCGCTGAAAGCTCAAGGTTTGGATTTGCCGGAAGTAGGAGAAAAGAAGCCCAGAGCAGGTAATGGAAAACAATATGCGTAACGTAGGATTTAATCGAGTACGAGAATTGTCTATAATAATGTATCGATTCAGGAACCCGTATAAGACCGAATAAATTGAAACAACAAACGAGTGTCGACGAAAAAGATGACGATAAAATGGACGACAGCATGACGGACGCGGATAAGGTTGAAGTAGAAATCGTGGATCAGCAGATGAAAGACTCTGAAGAGAAGGCTGAGGATGTTAAGGATTCATGGGACGCTGAGAGCAGCGAAGAAGAACAGGAAGAAGGTATATATAACATTTTTGTTATACGTAGAATATTTCTTTTCTTATTAAGATACGTGTTGTTTCTTAGATAAATCGGACGATGTACCGAAAACCCCGGTCAAGGTGTCAGCCACAAAGGCGAAACGAACCCATGAAATCGGTAAAGACTCGTCGGAAAGCGAGTCGGAGAGCGAAAGTGGCAGCGAGTCGGACTCCGAGGAGAGCGAAGACGACAGCGAGTTGGAAGACAAAGTATCGGACGCGATGAGAAAGAAGGAACGAGCCAAAGTACGGATACAATGTCGGAGGATAGACGCGGAGAAAAAGAAATCGCTGGATAATCTTAGGGCTGCCGTAGTCTGCGTATTGGGTCACGTCGACACAGGTAAAACCAAGATCTTGGACAAGCTTAGGAGAACGAATGTACAAGATGGCGAAGCAGGAGGTATCACGCAGCAAATCGGTGCAACGAACGTACCCATCGACGCCATTCAAGAATCAACGAAACACGTTAAAGGAGTAAGTTCTGCCTTCGTATTTCCTTATGATTAGACTGTGGATCTTTGTCCAATGTCCAACGAGAACATTGCGATATTTCTTCTTTCAGTTTGCCGATAAAATATTCAGAATCCCCGGACTCCTGATCATAGACACACCTGGCCACGAATCGTTTAGTAATTTAAGGAACAGAGGATCTTCTCTTTGTGATATAGCGATATTAGTAGTAGACATTATGCACGGACTAGAGCCGCAAACTATTGAAAGTATAGATCTTCTGAAATCGAAGAAATGCCCTTTTATCGTCGCTTTAAATAAGATAGATAGGTAAAGTATCGAAAGTCTATATGTATGATACTTCAAAACGTTTGTTGCACGGCGAAACGATATTAATCGAATGTTCGTAGATTATACGATTGGCAAACTATGAACCGGAAGGATATACAAGATATTGTAAAAAGTCAAGCAATTAACACGCAGCGTGAATTTGAGAAACGTTCGAAGGATGTGATTGTGCAATTTGCCGAGCAGGGCTTGAATGCTGCGTTGTTCTACGAGAATCCCGATCCTAGAAGTTACGTTTCCCTCGTTCCCACTAGCGCCATCACAGGTAAATTAATATGCTACGCGTATTTAATAGTCAACCATACACAACGTACGTATGTTGCATGTAAAAAATATATTCTTTTTCTCCTGGTCCAGGCGAGGGCATGGGTAACTTGTTGTCATTGATCGTGGACGCCTGCCAAGGCCCCCTAGCTAAGAGACTTATGTACAGCGACGAGCTTCAAGCTACAGTTTTGGAAGTAAAAGCGCTGCCAGGTTTGGGTACTACGATAGATTGTATTCTAGTCAATGGAATGTTGAGGGAAGGCGAGACGATGATAGTCGCCGGAACCGATGGTCCTATAGTCACTCAAATACGTTCGCTTCTTATGCCGCAGCCGTTGAAGGAGCTCAGAGTCAAGGTAAATCTATTTGTTACAAATCACCCGTCCACCTTCTCTTTGGAGAGGAGCGGTTCAGGACAATCTGTATAATACTTGCGTTGTCCTTTCTAGAGCGCTTATATCGAACATCGGGAAGTTCAAGCAGCACAGGGAGTAAAGATCGCTGCGAAGGATCTGGAAAAGGCTATCGCAGGTAAAAATTCTTCCTGGCGATCGCATGTATTGGAGGGAAAGTTCTGTCGTATTTGAAATAAGCAGGTAATTTTGCTTGTAAATAAAAAACGGGAATTGACTGAAAGATGGCAACAAGTTGTTACAAATAAATACAACAGGGTTTTCCTTCCAACATAATATATTATTTTACTTTAATCGTGTTCGTGCGAGTGAACGTAACGGGCGAGCTAATCGTACGGTTCCCTATTTTCCGAGCAGGTTTGAATCTTCAAGTGGCCCAGAAGCCCGACGAGGTGGAGATCTTGAAGGAGGAGATCGCGAAGGAATTGAGCAGTGCTCTTGGAAATATTCGGCTGGCGGAACGCGGCGTCTACGTGCAGGCGTCGACTTTAGGCGCTCTCGAAGCGTTATTAGACTTCTTGAAGAGCAGCAAAATACCGGTGAGTCTTGCTTTCTTTTGATTCTTATTCGATTAAATTCGCTTCCAAAGATGAACGGATTAAAACGGATGGGAAAGTAGAAATCGGAAATGCTTTACGGGATCGACTGCTCTTTGATTAGTCGCGCGAGTGACTATATACAGGGTGTTGCGATGTTCGCGAGTTTCACCGAAAGTCTTCGATACTTTTCGAGATATGTTTTGGCAACTGGGAAAGGAGCAATGCATAGTTGTCGATGTTGGTAGGATAGGTGTCCGAAAGGCGTTGAATAGGCCGTTGTCGGCATTTCTATTATCGACCTTTCGCGCTATCTTTGCGTTCAATGATGGAACGCCACAGAGCATCCAGAGCGAAGCGTAACCGCGGGAGCGAATAGTGCGGCCAGCAGAAAGATAGACAGCGAACGAAGCAGACAGACAGAGAGAAATGGAGGCTGCGAGACCGCCCAGAGGAGAAGAGGATGAGTTTCGCCGGAGAGAGACCGGCGAGGTGTGGAACGGGAGGGCGAGCGAGAGAGAAGAGGCAGCAACGAACCACTTCCTTCTTAACAGTTTAGCAGGATACGACTCATTGGTCGCATACGGTGCATGTAGTTGTGATCCATCGAGCTATCAGTCGTGTTGTGCATCCGTGGGCACGCCTTGCACGCCTCGCACGCCTTGCATGCTTCCACAGGGTGTCTTGCATGTCATGGGATTTTTCACGATGGGAAACTCTCCTTCGTGAAAATTTCTCTTGCGAGAAATTTTACTATTACGTAAAATTTTCTGTCGGGGTCATCGTTCGTGTTGGAGGTACGACGACAGTCTTCAAAGTTGAGGCTGGCAACGTCTTTTAAAAGTTAAAAAATATATCGTACTTATCCTCGCAAATTTCTTTCATGAAATAATAACATCTTTTCAGCGGTATTTGTATACACACAGCACGTATCTATCAGGTCGCTTGATAACGGTAGAGGCAAAGAACCGAGAGATTCGTAAAACAAGAAATGTCGATGCGTAAGAAATGCAGGAGACAGAGGAAAGATTATGCCTGTTCATGATTACTTAGAAACCGGACGAGATCAACGGAAGCGACGAAGATAATATTACGCCCAACGATACGTCGGTATCGGTATTATTGCAGGCTGGTAGATTTCGGGAATTATGCAAGATTAGGGAGTTCCCCGACAATGTTTTTGCGCGGTCAAGAAGAATTACAAAGTATATTCGAGAAATGACGGGATTCGTCGGAGCACGGGAGCCGCGTAAATTTTGCATTGGTTTTACGCGTCGTGTTTCGTTGCGTGAACGGTGATGTTCACCCGACGGTGTGTCATTGGTGCTCGAGCCAAACAGGAAATCCGGAGGAAACGGTAAACAATGAAATTTTGAAAGAGGTCTGTCGAAAATAGTCCACGTTAAATTGCACGAGAGATAGCCTTGCGAATGAATGGTTGTTCCTCTACGATCTTTCGTCACTTGGCAAAGATTGGCGAGGCAAAGAGGATGGATAAGTGGCCTCCGTGCGAGCTGAGAGACGTTCGAGAGCCTCGGTAAAATAAGACGCGGCGCGCGTTCTTCGAACAACGAACAATTAAAACTCGTTCTCCGGTTTGTTTCGTTTCTCCTGCGTTTTTCTTAGTTCTACTTCTCTCGTTTCCAGGATTTCAAGGGTGCTGGATGATGCGCCTTCTCGTTTCTCTAGTCGAAAGCGCTAGATAAAAGATATTGATATTTTTACGTTTCCGAGGCGAACTTATCTACGCCGAGGAAAGCGAGATCGGAACGAAGTTGCGTTACGAGTTCGATAAGGTTGTTCGAAGCGAATCGACGAAGCATCCTAATCCCGATTTGGTAATACCGAAGAGTTTCGAGAGACAGGAGAACCGAGAATTTCACGTGACATTTTGATGAGAGAGACAAAACTCTCCGGAGAAATTCGGGAGATGACGTGGCTGGTCTCACAAGTTCGCATCGTTGTTCGAGCATTATCGTTCGACGGTGTTCGGAGCTGTCGGTGGTGCATCAGCCGTGGTTCAAGAATTATCGAGCATAAGAGAGAGAGAGAGAGAGAGAGAGAGAGAGAGAGAGAGAGAGAGAGAGAGAGAGAGAGAAAACAAGGGAAGGGGGAGGGGACAAAGACAAACGGAACGAAAGAAAGCAAAGAAAGAGGAAAAAAGGCTGGTACGTCGTTCGGTTCGAGGTAACATCCGAAACGGCCTTAAGCCTGTCCTTCCTCGGATTATGAATGGGCTGCCCCCACCGTATCGTACGATCACGTGGCTCGTGACGTCAGGTTTTATCGCTGGCATACGCGACACACGCACGCACGCACGCACGTAGCCAGCCGTAAGTACGTTCCCTCTGCCGCACCGCATCGCGGCTGTGCGTTTTACATATGGCACGCAGGAGGGAGTATATGAAGAGAGAGGAGAGAAGACGAGTGGTAAGGGAGACGGTGGCTCTTGTCTCCTTTGCTCTTTCTCTCCATCCTTCGTTCACCGATTCTCCGTTCCTCCGAGCTCCCGTGCTCCTTCGTGCCTGTTTGCGACTTACAAATCCCACCGATGAGCTCGGGTACGTAACCCGTTTCACCGAGTAGAGAAGTTTCGGCCGAGGAACGCTCGAGGGGAGCAAAACGTACGTCTGGAGGAGTTACAGAAAGGGATAGTGTAGGTTGTCGATGCTTGGATCAAGTTTATGCTTGGACGCAAACGCTCGCGACAACGAGGAGGATCGCTATCGAATCCAAAGGAACAAGCATAGCCCGACGAAATTTTTCTTCAGGCCATTTCCAACTCCACACGCGATTCTCGTGAATTCTTTCGCAAGCCTACGTTTCTCTCCTCTCGTGCTGGCTACGTCCAAGCATAAACTTAGCCAGCCCGAGAGAAGGAAAATGTAGGCTTGTGCGAAAGAATTCGAGAGAATCGCGTGTGGACTAGAAAATGGCCAGAAGATAAGTTTCGTCGAGCTATGCTTGTTCCTTTCGAGTCGGTAGCGATTCTCCGAGTTGTCGCGAGCGTTTGCGGGCGCGAGCGACACAGAGGAACGCTTGCACGCGGACGCGTGTGGGCTGGAAAAAGGAATACGTGACCAACGTACAGGAAACTGCCCACACTCGGAGCAAAAGCCGCGTGGGTGGACGGACGGATCGACGAACGGGCGGACGTACCCGATCCGACTCGATCCCGTAGCCCTGAGCGGCGCGGAGCAGCGACGGCGCGCGTCCTCGTGTCCATAAGGCGTGCGAGCATGATTGCGCCACGCGGACGAGCCACGAGTGCCATGCACCGGTCTCCTCGAACAGGAATGCCTCGTCGATTCGAAGATCGACTTTTCTCTCCTCTCTCTCTCTCTTTCTCTCTCTCTCCCTTTTTTCGGCGGAGCGTGGGCGGCGGAGGCCGACCGGCTATCGATACCTCGGTCCCGTTCGATCGAACCAGCACGCGTCGGCCCGTGGCCTCGTTTCAACCGACACGATTGCTCGTGATTCCTTTTCGGATAGTCCCCATTTCTTCGCTGCGCCGTTTACGGTCGTATCGCGATACTCGAAATCCACCTACCTGCGGCTGTAGTCCTGAAACATGGCAACGCGCGAACGTCGCGTATTACCATAAAATTTCGTTTTACATACAAAATTTCAGTTACACACTTCATCATTAGACTGCGGATCTTTGTGCAAAATGAAAATGTTCTGCATCGATTGCGGGAAGTAGAAATAAAATAAAAACTGATTTCGTCCCTTAACGACTTCGTTACATTAAAAGCAAAATTCTTCATAAACGCATAAAGATCCGCTGTCCATTTATCATTTATTTTCTAGAATTTGAGCACGGTTGTGGAAAATATCAATGAGTCTGAATCACCGACAGATTACAGTAACACGAATGAAATTGACGATCGCCGTCCTACTCGAAGGGCTAACGCAGAATCGATACAGTCGTAAAGAAAGAAACAGCACAAAATTAGGATTGCTCGCACCATTCGGAAATAACGAATCCACAAGCGGCGCGTACTACTTTTGTTTGGGAGAAATAGTTGCGGGGATGAGCCAATGGATTTTTGTTACGACTGCTCGGCCAGAGTCGGTTTGATTCGATCGCGAACGGATTAAGTGACCTGCGCGTCGTTGATTATGCGGGGCTGGTGGATCCGTTGGAAGCGTAGGGGAGCGCTTAGTATTTACGAAGCGAGCCGCTTCGCCCCGGCTCCGGCTCCGGCTTCGGCTTCGACTCCGACAACGGCTTCGACTCCGACAACGGCTTCGAACCGCATACGTACGCATATTCGCTTGATTATGATGGCGTTGGCGAATCGAACATTCTTGCCGGGCGTCTTCCTGTCCTCGTCCTGTTTGGTCGAGCAAGATCGGAACAAATAGTTTAACCGGGACACGCGCTATTCTTCTCGGAACGAGCCGAAGACCACGCGTATCGATTAACAATTAACCATACCGTTTTCGTAGTGCGGCCACGTACCGATTAACGTTTCGGTCTTGTTCGGCGCCGTGGAACACAAACCAGACACACGCATCTAGAGAAACACACACACACACACACACAGACAGAGAGAGAGACAGCAATGCGAACATTTTAACAAAATGTCTAGATCCAAGATTTTTGCTCGACGAAATCATTCGGAACTCGACGATTTGTCTTCAGTCAGTTACCAACTCGAACGCATTTATTTATTAATCCTCCGACGGCGAGTTTGGGTCTATTTTGACCCGGAGTATCAAACTCGTCATTCGATCACTCAGTTTCGGACGAATCAATGAACAGCTGCTGCATTCGGGACAATAGAAAGACTAACTTGTCCACAAAAAGTATCACCAAAAATATGTTTAAAAAGATTGGTAAATTAAACAGTGAATGGTTAAGTTAATCGATGCCTTTAAAGAAAGATCTAATTCAATCGCGATGAAGAATTAGGCTGAAAGTGAGCAAATTTTCTCTAGATTAAAAACTCACGATCACGGCGCGAATGATGTTGAAATCACGACCTTGATCGTGATTCTACGATCACTGTGATAATGGGATGCTGATGCGTTATGAATATATTCGAGCCTGTCGATCGGGGAGAACGAACGTATCCGCGATGCGAGGAATCGCGTTGGCTTTGCTGAAGAAGCAGAGAAGCAACGAGCGGGTTCTCTCGCTCTCGTTGGAAAGGCTTGTGTGTAGGATCGTCGGATGCCGGCAGCAAGGGCCGACAGAGCGTGCACTCGCGTGTCCGCGCTCCGCATATCCGCTCCCATGTCCCGGTATAGCTGCTTATATACCGCGGTTAAAAACAATGCGAGGAAACGAGCCATCTTTTCCTGCTGCAGAAGAGGAGCGAACTGCACCTCCGCCCGTCCGTCCGTCCATCCGTCTGTTCGTTCGTCGGTCCGTCCTGCCGGTCGTCACGAGCCACATTACAACGGAATCGAGCTCTCCGACTTCATGGGACACGAGCGAAAAATTCACGGCTCAACCCAGCCAACCTAGGTCCCTTCTCGGGCAATCTTCGACTCCGAGTTCGAGAGGATCGATAGTTTTTCGCAAACTATGGCCGCGGTTTGTCACATTCGCGAATCGCCGTGCATACGTATCTGTTGGAGCCCGATCAGACCAGGGCTGTTACTTTCCTTCGAAGGTCGAAGATTTTGAAGCTTCGAAATTCGAATCTCCGTAGTAAAATTATTAGAGGATTAAAAGAAACGAAGTTTCGAAGCTTCGAACTTCGAAATTTAACTAAAAGACTTTAGATTAGCTAGAAAACTTCGAAACTTCGTGCATTTCGAAGTTCCCTTCGTTCCTTCGAATCTTCGAAGAGTCGAAGCTTCGGATAAGTAACAGCCCTAGTTCAGACGCGGCGGAAACCGCGCTTTTTAGATCCGCTACGCACATCCGTTTTTCTAACGTGCTGCGCCCGTACGGTGCCGAAATTGAGCGGAATACTGAAATAGTACTATGGATTCGATTAGTCCATTTCGTCCCGTTCGAGTAGTACATTATCGCATATCAGTCGATGTACACGTCCGTTATACTGCACGGCCGCCGCACGTTAGAAAAACGGGCGATTTAATCGCGCGATTTTTATTTCGGATTGTTGGTCCGTGCGGATAGATGCGAACGAATACGAAGACACTAATGTAAAATAAGCTCCGCGCGTTCTATGTACAGGGTGGTCTACGAAATCGTTCGACAAAATGTTCCCTGCGGTTTATGACGAGAGAGGCTGAAGAGGATCCGTGGCCTGCGGGCCGGTTTTTAATGCCGGAAGCGTCCCTCTCTCTCCGACGGACCCCTCCGTTTTTCTCTCTGTTGCTCTTTCGACTTCCTCTCCCGTTTGTACCAGCATTTCTTTCGCTGGCAACATCTGTCGTTCGTCTTTTCTCCGTGGAATCTCCGTCTCTTTCCCTTCGCTTTCTCTTCCCCGTTTCCCCTGCGCCGCGTTCGCTCTCGCAGCAGCCCTTTTATCCGACCGCTTTTTGTTCTTTCCTATTTTCCTCCGTCCTCCTTTCCCCTCCTCCTCCCCCGCTGCTCAACGGATAGCAGAAACGGGCTCGGAGTACCTAAGCTTCGCAACTGGGTTCAAACTTTGACCGATCGGTATTGAGGAAGAACTAATCTTCGCAAGTATCTTATATTATAATAGACTTGCGTTTCTGTTAGAGACGTTTCGATCGGCCGAAAACATCGCGAAATGCAAAGTTTACGGAGCAGAATCGTGAAATTGAACGGTGGATCGATGATGGTATTGACGGTGCGGGTGCCGTTGTCGTTCGATCCGCGGCGTGGTCTATTGTTCGGCCGGTGTTCGGTCAGCGTTCCCTCGTTCACGTTGTCTGGCCTCCTCCCACGCCCACGCTACACCCTTTTTACGTTCTCTCTTTTTCATTGATCCGGTCGACCGGGGTCCTCTTTCCTTTTTCCAGCGAATGGTATCGCACGGCGATGGCGAAGCGGTGCGGTGCGGTGCGGTGCGGTGCGTTACGATACGGTGGAACGGTTCACCGTTCATCAATGAAACATGACTAGCTCTCTGCCGGTGTTTCGGTGAGTAGGCTCGTTTATCGAGCGCCAGTGCCTGCTAATTGGCTCCCCCGTTTTTCTTTCCTTTTTCCTCTATCGTTCATCGCCGTCGCGCCGGTTCTTCGTTCACTCGTTCATTCATTACGTAAAGGTCGCGGGAGAGTTTCACCGGGTTTGCGCCCGACGATTCGCTAAAGCATCGCTCACAACGGCCCTCGCGTGTTCAGAACGATGCACCGTACGCTTCCGGACGCCTATCCATACGTAATGTACGTGTAATAATAAGTATGGATCATTGTTACGAAGTACAGACAATTGTGCCCATCGTTACGAAGGTAGTCTAAGTCATATATGTATTTCTTGTCTCGAGATATTTAAAGTAAGATGCGAAGTAACCGATAAACTTGTTCTTTTATGAATTTTGACTTGGAGCACTTTCATAATTATGGGCACAATTCAGCGATCAGGTTGCCCGAGAAGCTTAAAGAAGGGGGAAACACTTGAAAAATTCAGCAGGAAAAGGGTCGATTATCCTAATAAGTTCCCCCCGATGCGACGAGAAGAAAAAAAGGGCGAAACACGTGTACGCTGTTACGTCGGGGCATCAACGTGGACGGGAACATGTTGGAGGATGCGTTACGGTGGCCCGCGTAAAAAACCACCGGTCGGCCGTATCTTCTTCTAATATCGGAATGCGACGACGCAACCGGAAGTCTTAAAAACCAGCCTTATCTTCGAAAATTCTCGTCGACGCGACTAGTCTTCGTGTCCTTCGTCTCTCCGGTTGTTTCGTCTATTCTCTTCAGCAGGCTTCAGCCATTTTTACGCTGCGAGCATCGTAATTTTCTGAATTTAAAAAAGGAAGCCGGACGCGTCTGGATAGAGCAGACCGTCAAAGAAAGTTTATTTTGAAAGCTCGACTTCTATTCCATTTTCAAAGACGCGCGTGCGAGTTTGCGAGTCCAATGGCGTATGTTGCCTTGAAAGTTGCCGAGCGTCTACAGCAAACGTCGAGATAGAAAAATAAGAATCGAAGATGCGCCAGTCCGTTCGTCGCGAAGGAGCAGCCCGGCGTTCGAACGGGAACGCGTACGAGCGCAAACGTAGTTCCGTAGTCGGAAGGAAAACAAAATATTAAGCTAAAACATAAACCTCTGTCACCGTAACATAAATACACGGGGAACGGTATGCGCGCGAGCGTGTGTGTCAGTTTCGCCGCGAAAATAACTAGTGACGCATGCTGTTCGGATTCGGCCAGCCTGGTGCGACGAGACGCGACGAAACGCGTCGAGACGAGACGCGACACGTAGAAATAAACGCACCTACAACCGAGCGACGATACGCTCGCCTAATCGTGGGTCTTCGATCCAGGGGTGATATCGTAGGGTCTCTTTTCCTCTTAAGAGGCGCGGGCCCTGTAAACTGCTTATATTTTCCTCGATCTTTATGAATTTTTTGCACGAGAAATAATGCGCCGCTCCTGTCGGATCTTTGCAGATACTTTATTTAACATTACGACAAGTACAAAACATTTTTTTGGCAATAGAATTATGATAAATACAAAAGAATGAGAGCATTGTCAATAGGTTTTTTCTTCGAGATGCCCTTAACGTTCGACTAGAAATTCAACGGGAATGTATGCTGCGAGAATAAGATGAAACGTTTACGAGATGGTACAATTACGAAAGAAAAGAAAATGACGACGACGTTTCTCGCGTTCTGTTACAGTACGCCGGCATCCGAATCGGTCCCGTTGTTAAGAAGGACGTGATGAAGGCTTCCATCATGTTGGAACACGACAGCCAGTGAGTACACAATACGGAAAACTGTCCTTAGAATTTTTACGGAGCCAAGGACCTCGACGTAACAAACAGAGAACGAAATAAACGATATGTTGACAAGGTGTTCTTGATTCGCAGATACGCCACGATCCTCGCGTTCGACGTGAAGATCGAGAGAGACGCCCAGGAGTTGGCGGATTCCCTCGGGGTGAAGATCTTCCAGGCGGACATCATTTACCACCTCTTCGACAAGTTCACGTCGTACAGAGAAGAGCTGAAGCAGCGGAAGCGAGACGAGAACAAGCACATCGCCGTGTTCCCGTGCAAGCTTCGGATATTGCCACAGGTATCGCCACTCGGATTCTTACCGTTCACGCGTTCGACAGGAGTCGAGCGATAGCGTTTTCGCTTCGCGAGACTCGACGCTCTTCTTCTACCCGTCTAAAAGATGACTGGCCTCGATTTCAGCACATCTTCAACTCTCGCGATCCTATCGTGATGGGCGTGATGGTCGAAGCAGGAATCGTTAAAGAAGGAACCCCTCTCTGTGTGCCCAGCAAAGACGTGAGTATCTACGAATGTTCTCGCGACAGCCTATCCAGAGAAGTAGGTGGTGCCTACGCTGCTCCCAGGGCAAAACCGGAGCGCCCCGGGAGCAGACACTTGACCGGCGCTATTTTCGACGCGATCTTTTTCCTTTGAACTTCGCCAATCGATTCCCCACGGATCCGGAATCGCATCTTCTACCGATATCTCAGGAATTTTCGGCGCTTCGACGTTATTTAAGACGAAGGAAAAGTGGTGTCGCGATCGGGTAGTTTCGCGGCGATCGGAGCCGCTGATAATCCACTCGGTCTCGCGATTTGTCGACGCGTAGGTGAACTCGTTCGTCGGTTCGCGGGGAAATAGCGGCGATCCAGTTGGTCGGCGATCGATCACACACCGCCCCTCCCCCTCCTCCCGATCGAGCGACCAAGCGCGTATAAAATCGTTCGAGACAGCCTCGCCGGTTTCCTCGAGTTTCTTTCTCTTTCCCGTAGGTGTGACCGGCAGGCCTGCCGGCGACCGGTGACCGGACCGATATCCTCCGGCCGCCGATTTTTCGCGTTCCCGTCCCGTTTCCTCGAGAATGTTTCATGCCGCGTTACAATAACAACAAACGACGCTCGCGTGGGAGTCGCCACGGAAGCTATATAGGGTGTATCGAGCAAGTGTCGCCGTAAACGCTCCAGCAGTGTTTTATCGGCAGTTGCACTTTTTCCACGCTGGAAACTTCATTCTTCATTACTTCATTACTTCATCACCTCGTACATTACGAGCACGGGTAAACTGGAATCCCGATTCTTTTCAAAAACGTGACGCGAGTCTCTCTCCTGCTAGATTACCGATACACGTACATTTTGTACGATTCGACTGGTATTCCGTGTAAAATGTTCGAATAACCGCAAGGAAGGTTTTCGGAAAATTGAAGGCGACGGCGGCGGCGTCCGTTCCATCGGTTCTCGGTTCTCGGTTCTCGTTCTCTTTCCCGTAGGAGTAAACTGGTGGGCAGCGGTTCTTTGCAGCCTCGCCTTACGCGGTAGCACGCGAACAGCTACAGGTTGCCTAGCCCGGGGTTCGTAGGCGTCGCGATGCCATTAGCAGCCCGCAAATTCCACGGTAAACAAAAATTCCGTCCGGGTACACTCTCGTGAAAGACGCCCACGCCTCGAGTCCCTAGCCTTCTCTCCGGAGCCACGGAGTCGCTCGGAGTCCAGCTTCGAGAGATGATTTACTAGGCAAATGGCTCGTCCCCCGAATGGCCGCGTTATTTGCGCAAGATCTGAGAAGATTTTCGTACCGTGCGTGGGAAACGGTTGATTTATCGGGAAGTCTCGTCAGGAGGGACGGCCAATTCCCTCGACACCGTTCAATTAGATCGTCAAACTCGCGCGCCCGCAGCCAGCCTGTCTGTCCGTCTGTCCGCCTGTCCGCCTGTCTGCTGGAACCCGGCTTGTCGCGTCCAATCGTTTCCCTTTCCGTGGCTTCGCGACAGGACGAACACCGGTGGGCGTTCGATCAAAGGACGCGTTAGACGCGTTCCTGCACCTGTTGCTCGTTCGCGTTTTCGAAAATCGCGTTTTTCCTCGTCGAAACTTGTCTGAAACGTTTCGACGAACAAACACGCACGGTGTTGCCGACCGATGCACTCTGTCGTCTCCTCTTTAACAAGAAAGTATTAGGGATGTTAGATGGAAAATGGATTAGTTTAGAAGGTATTATAATTGTTGGGATTATAGGTTAGAAGATTGAACACGTTTTTCAATATCAGATAAATTAGTCATAAGCGGGGAATGTGTCGCGTACGACTCGCGAGTTTCAAGTTGGAACTCTCCGGTCTAAAAGATTCCGAGAAGTCGAAATTAAGCCGAGCGAAAAAGGAGAAGGGCTTCTGGAGAATTGGGGATTGGAGGCGTCAGTGGGCGTGACTCGGTTGCTCTCGATTTACCGCGAGACTCCGCGTTCACCGAGCGAAATTATGAGAATTCGACGGTCGTGTTACTCCGTGACATTATTAATTCGCCGGGCAACGAGCGAGAAGGCGTAGACAGAAGACGAGAGACGTCGATAGAACCGTTTTCGGTCGGGGCGGTCGCGTTTCGGACGAGAATGCAACGATAAATAATCCGATTGGATAATGCCTGGGCCGTATGTGGGTGATAGTGGAGGAAGCGTGTAAAATTGGTATCGGTTCGGATTGGGCTGTTGCACGGTATATATCCACGGTTGTGTCTGGCTGCGTGCGCGACCGAAGACTTCTCGCCCGCGCGTAGAAAGCAGCTCCGACCACGTTGTTGGCCCACGCGCTTCGCTTCGCACCGTGTGCGCACACACTTCTCTCGGCCCTACCCTGCTTCATCGGTGCATTTTGGCCTTTCTTAAAATTCAACGGAAATTCCACCGGTAGAAAGTGGCCGGATAATTTGTATCACTGCTATCGAGACTAGCGACCGCGTGCAAAATCACGAATCACGAATCACGATCACGGTCGTCATTTTAACTTTATTCGCACCGTGATCGTAATTTTTTAATCTAGAATAAATTTCCTCGCTGTCATCCTAATTATTCGTCACGATTGAATTGGTTCTTTTCTTAAATACATCAATTAGCTTGCACAAAAATATCTGCATACAACGTGCATTTAAAATTACGTTGCGTTTTCTGTATACAGGGTGATCCACGAATCGTGATCAGTAGAGATTAATCTGTTGCTAGCAGCCCGATCGAAAATAATCGTGTGAAAGCTCTCTTGAAACCATGCTATATCCGATGAAACCATTTTCGATCGGACTCGTGGTTCACCCTGTATACAATGGAATTATTCTAGATCGGAAGAGGTGTTTAGTATTCAAGTTAAAACAGCTCCGACTGCAAAGGGTTAACAGCGCAACAACTTGCAAGCTGCGAAACGTTCGAAGCGGGTGTTACGTAAGAAAGAATCAGGTCGGGTCTGGGCGAGCCGGATCGGGCCGAGATCGTTTGTTGAATAGCGAAGCCGGTGAGTATCTGTCGTCGCCTTTATATTGGCGAACGATGATCCGGACCGGATGTCGGATATCACGAAACCTAGTTGGCTTAGGTCAGGTCTGAAGCGTACGAGATAGACGGTCTCGCGAAAGAAAGACCGGCGAGAACCTGGATGGAAAAACGACACCACGTGTACTACGTGATTCCGCAACCGTCCAGCGAATTTCGTTTGATTCGCGACGACGAGCGACTCCTGAATTTTATCGCCGGTGCAAATGAATCTCTGACCGATGGTGCCGAGGTTCTAACAGACTCTATCCTCTTAGCTCTTCTCGCGTTTCCATTTCTTTAAAGTTGTAGTTGCGTCGAGCGATGAGAGACGGGTTCGGACAATCGATCCGATGAACGAACGCCTGTGAAAAACGGTCGATCGTTTGTCGAACGGAGCACAAGGCTCTCGGATGATCGAGCTGCTAGCGAGCAACGGCAGCCACTGCGCCGAGCCGTGTCGAGCCGTGTCGAGCCGTGTCGAGCCACGTCGAGCCACGTCGAGTCGAGCCGACTAGAGAAAGAGGGAAAGGGAAAAGACGAAGAGAACGAACGGCGGAACG
Organism: Lasioglossum figueresi; assembly: GCA_028455805.1. Taxonomy (NCBI): domain Eukaryota; kingdom Metazoa; phylum Arthropoda; class Insecta; order Hymenoptera; family Halictidae; genus Lasioglossum; species Lasioglossum figueresi. Next base: position 9,103,290 of record CM052200.1, on the reverse strand, counting down.
GCAAGAAAACGGCAGGCTAAAAGAATCCGCCGGATTTCCGCTCGACGTTAAAGCGCCTATCGAGGCCGTTGCGCAACAACCGTACACGCCCGATAACGATACCAACCGAGGAGATCGTTCGAATCCTCATCGGTACCTTCCATTTCTATTAGCCGCGCTGCCAATTAACCAGCGATCGAGGATCTGGGCTAATCGTCAGCTCTCTTTTCGTCGTTCCAATTTAAAACGATTCCGTGTAGAAATCTGATTCCACTATTCCATAGATTCTCGTTTGCACAGGAGTTTCTTAAAAGCAACATTGCGAGAAGGAAGCGAACGCGTGCTACATTACACGGTCTTAATTCAAATTTGTTAAGCTACCATATTGGTATACGATATAATTGCGTAAGCATCCGCAGTCTGCTTGTAAGCGTTATGGGCAGCGAACGTGTTAAGTATTTCATCCGATCGCGAAAACAAGATAAGAGATTAAGCTTCCGTTTGCATTTGACACGCGCTCGTACGTTGGGAACGCGCAGAGGACACGGTAAAGGAAAACGAATCCGAGCGACCACGAAATTTTGTTCTGTTCGTTGTGGAATTTGTGGAAATCGTTCGACGTGGCGGTTATCGTCGTGCGTATTGTTTCGACGCGATAATGGGGAACACGCGGAGAGAGAGAGAGAGAGAGAGAGAGAGATAGATCATAATTAGCGGAACTGGCGGCGTTACAGATTTAAACGCGGCTTCCGGTGGTCGCGCCGGTTCGACGTACGGCGATAATTATATCAAGGAAACGCGAACGAGAGAGAGATTTTCGAGCGGAATCGCCGCCGCGCGTTGCGTTGCCTGGCCGCGTTGAGCCGCCGCCGTCGCGTCGGTGCTCCCCGAGTGACAGGAACTAGAAACTCCGTGGTGTATGAGTCCTCTTCCGGCGGAAGGCCGCTCGTAACGTTCTTCCTCTGGTGCCTCTCCTCCGTCTCCTCCACCTCCGCGTTCTCTTTCTTCCTTCATCTCCCCTTCCCGGCCCGATTTTCCTTCTTCGTTCGACTATCGCGAGGGTGAAGGGGTGGGAGAGAGAGGAGGCTGTACGTGAATTTGCCGATCGGGAGCAGAAAATTAAAACGTCGGTGGGATGAGAGGAGGTGGAGGAGGAGGAGAAGGAAGAGGTGGGAAGCGGAGGTGGAGGAGGAGGAGGAGGAGGATCGTTCAAGCGGCAGCTCTCCCGCGAGGGAAGCTAATTAACGAGCACGCGAACGGAACGCGATACCTGTTCGCGTACAGCGTGATCGGGCCACGATAACGCCCCAGCCGTGAAACTTTTTCACGGGCAGAACCGCCGGCTCTAGGGAGCCAAGGGGCGTAGGTAGGGGCGCGGCCGAGATGCGCGCGCAATACGCTCGCGTGTCCTCGAATAGACACGCGAACGGAACCACCCGAATCTTTCGTGCTTCCGTGCGTTCGCGTGCGCTCGTGCTTTCCAGGCTTCCGAAACGATCGCCGCCGCGCTACATCGCGGTGGGACAACCTTCCGACAGCCGGCCGGATGCCTAATATTAGAGAAAAGGTCGAAAACTCGAGAGAGGAAGGGCATCGAAGAGAGCCGGAGAGCCGAAGAGCCGGAAAGCCGGCGAGCAACCGGACGATCCTCTTCCGGAGAGAGACAGAGACAGAGAGATGAGTGCCGCGAAGGAAACGAGATTTCTTATCCTCCCTGATCGGCCCCTTTTTCTTTCTTTGTTCTCGCTCTCGCACCCCCGCGATCATCCTACCGATCCACCAAACTGCTCGTCCACAGATATAGAAATACCTGATTATTATCTTTACTCGGTGTCACATTCACTATATTTTCCATTATTCTCGTCTTTTCTGAAAATCTCGAAAGTGAGACGAACTTTCTCCCTCGCGAAAAATGTGTAGCGCAGTGAAACCGTCAAAATTTTATTCATTTATTTATAGTTTATTTCAATGTGGTCGCGTTAACAGCGAGGTCATTAGCGACCACATGGTTTACACCTGATTATAACTAGACTGCGAATCTTTATGCATTTATGTCTTCAAAAAATGCTAGAATATAAAATTGCACCGAATTTCGTACGATTTTTATTCATTCTAGTATCGCGCAATGACATTTTTTAAAAATTTGCCTAGAAAAATTGAAAATTGCCTAAACATTCGCCGTCTAATTACAACATACCTTACATGCAGCTTGCAAAGAAGGCCACGATTAATGCTGACATGGAATGAAAAGCAACAACACAAATTTACAGCAGTTCGTATACGACAGAATTTATTCGACCGGCGAACGCGCGATAATATCCTCGGGGCGATAATGGTTAATAACGCGGAATATACGAGTATAATACAAATAAAAGAAGTGTTGGTTGCCGCGGGGTGTAATACCCGGGTTATCGTTGCAAGGTCGTTAAGTACGAAGCGAGCGGTAACAAAGTCGACTTGGTATTCGTGGTGTCGGCGAGGCGGGTAGGAAGGTTACATACACGAGAACAGTGTATCTACGTTTCGAGAGTCTAACGAGTGATAACCGACCGGAAGGAAGCCAGAGGCGTTTCCACGAAAGTTGCAGCCGAGCCGGAAGGCCGAAAGACGGGATGTGGTTGGTGAGTAAGTGACGTCGATGCGTTAGTGTGCAAGCGTATTCTGCCCCTCTCTTTCTCTCTCTATCTTTTTCTCTGTTGTCCCCTCTCCGAGTCTCTGCCACAGCCTCTAACTTGGTCGATCCTCTCGTTCTCTCTCGTTTCGTCGGTGTTTCTCTAAGTAGGCAGCTGGTTAACGTTGCTATCGTAGCGAACCAAAGAAAAAAGAGGAGAAATAGCTTGGGAAAGAGAGAAGCAAGAGTAAGAGAGATAAAGAGGCCGAAGGAAAGAGCGTGTGAGAGAGCCAACCGGCGGGAGACAGGGCAGAGAGAGAGAGAGAGAGAGAGAGAGAGAGAGAAGGAGAAGCGTGCCGACCGGATGTCGAGTTTCCAATGTCGAGTAGATCGTTTTACCCGGGCTCGCGATTCATTTCGCCAACAACGAATGCCGACGATAAACGCTTCGACGAAAGAATGCTTATCGAGGGGCGTCGTCGCTCCGTTTCCGGTCCCCGAAATCGAAACGTATCGAAGCGTCGCATCGTTAAGAAATATCATTGCGAAAGTTCTTTGATCGACGAGATCGCGTTTGCAAATTCTTTGTTAATATCCGTGGGATCGAGTTTCGTCTTCAAAGTTGCCTGCGTTACTCGACCCACGATCGGCAGATTCCCGATCATCAGGGATATACTCGTTTCCAGGATTGCAAGGGTGCAGGATGCGCCTTCTCATTTCTCAATAATGCAAAACTGGGGATTTTCTGTAGTCAAATGAGTTTGATTGCGATTGTGGCCTAGATTGATCTTTTATCTAACGCTTTTAACTATTGAAAAACCCCATCTTTGCATTATCGAGAAATGAGAAGGGGCATCCCGCACCCTTGCAATCCTGGAAAACGAGTCTACCCCCTTCAGGTCGATTTATACTATTTACGCATTGAAGAATAATTTGTCTAGTCGGATACGTTCAAAGCGACCAGCATCGACCTGTTATTTCCATTTTGCTGTTCGAGGGCCACTTCCCAACGTTCGCGATTGCTTCGCAAAATTTCTATGTGGACGCGATCCCTCGACTCAACAGAGATTCGCCGGTCCCAGCGTCCTGGAGCACCGCTGTCTGTGTCGGCGCGGTCTTCTCCCTATCGTTAGACCGCGATACGGTTTGCTCGTTGCTCGTTGCACGTTCCTCGGGCACATCGAATGCGTTCACTTCGCTCTCCCGTCCGCGTCCCTTTACTAAACTTAGACCCCATTCAGAACGATGGCACGGTCTCTCTCCCGAGAGAGAGAGAAAGGGAGAACGAGTTGGCCCGACCCGCGAGACAGTATCGTTTCGTGGCACGTTTCCTGCCGACCGTAAACAACGAAATACACCCGCAGCACGTCGAATTCTGTCACGATGTTTGCGCTCGTTCACCTCTTGCTCAGTTGTCCTGAATTAAACCGATTCGTCGAGTACGTCAAGAATAAAAACGAGAATTAAAAAGTTAGTACGGTAAACACGAATATAGTTCGTTCGTTCAGATGCTTTTTGAAGAATAACTCCGAAGACACTGATCGAAATATTTAAAAATCGTTCCATTTAAAATAACGACGATGTCCTTGAAATATTGGAAAATATGACCCGGAGGGAAAAAACTTCTCCGTCGCAAAAATTACCCCACTAAACCAAACATTTTCTTCCTGACACATCTTTTCGTATTACTAAAAACAATGAAGATATTTTCGGTCAGAGTCTCAGCTGCCCCACCCTGTACATTAAAATAGAAAAATTCGAAAACTAATTGGCAGTGTAGCTTTGTTTCTCCGTGCATCGTCCTCGGCCGAGTATCAGCGATTAACCTCGATGCCGGAGCTCGATATCTCGTTCGATACGCGCAACGATCTCCGGCGGATCGCTAAACAAGTTATCTCGATCTTATTGATCCGATCGGTTACAGGGGACAAAAAACTGTGATTGCCTTCGGTTGTACGAGAGCCTCGTCAATTATTACTCTCTCTTTCTTTCCCTCTTTCATCTCGTGCGAGCACTCCCGACAGTGTAGCAGCGTCTGCCCGCTGCGAAACCGGTCGCTCCCGATTATTATTTATCGTTATTGTTATTTGTTTACGAATCTTCCACTGATCGGTTGTTTCCGACGAAGGGACAATCTGAAACAGAGAACGACTTTGAAGCGACACGAATTTGGGAACCATTTTTAACGAGTCCAGGAAAGCAGGATAAAATTGAAGGTTGAAGCTGGTTATACTCTGCTTACTTTTTGTGGCAAAAATTCAATTTTTCGGCTTTCAAATTACAAGAAAAATTTGACTTATGCGCCGTCGCGTCGGCGCAGCGTCTGACGAGACGATCTTGTAAAGCGCAAGCCCTCGGACTCGAAGAAACAGAAATTTGTTAGATGAATTTGTCAAGAGGAGTTGAAAGATAAAGCGCGCGAGAGACGCGAAGAATTCCTGTTGTCGCGGTTGGTTGTTTACGTTTCCGACTTGGTAGCGTTGCGTCGGGGAAGAAGACCGACGACAAGGAAGGTGTCGATGCGTTCTCGCGGAGAAGATTTGCGTTCCTCGTTCGAATTGGATGGATTTCCGTGGAAGAACAAACAAAGAAAAATAGAGAAAAACGAGGGTCGAAGGAGAGGAAGAGGGATGGGAGAGGGTTGGTCGGGCTTGGCCGAGCCCGGTCGGGGTGTTAGCATACTCCGTAGCAGACGCTCGGCGTGGCACAGCGAGTAAACGCGCGAGACGGGAACCGGAAGTCTATTTTCGTGAGGCGCACCGATTTAGAAAGCTTTATAGTTTGTACGAGCCTGAGTGGCTAACAGCCAACCATCGTCGGCGTGGCTCTCCGCTTCGGGTACACGCACGAGTCCTCGAGTTCTCTTTCCTCTGGCACACCTATCCCCCAGGTGAAAATCAGCCGACAGACACGGGTAGCAAAACTGCTATGCAGGAGTTTGCGATCGGACCGCCCTATCAAGCAGAAACGAAAGGTCGCGCAGGGATGGGTATCTAAGGGTGCGAGTGCAACGGAACTGCATGCTGAGTGTAGCTCTCCGCTTCAATGTGAACGCTTCCACTATAAAAGTATACATTCTATTTCTAGCTTCGATCTGTTCGCTATCGTATACATAGCTCCGTCGTACTTGTGGGTAAAATTGCGGGTAAAAGTCAAGAGAAAGTCAAGAGACATCTGAAGATTCGGATAGCTCGATCGTGTCGAGCAGCTCGTAAAGCGAGTACATCATTTATGACAGGATTCGTACGAATTACGAATCGTATGTTCAATCTCAAGTATAAAAAACTCGCGTCCGAGTTTGACCAATCTAATCCGAATGTCTCCGGAGACTATTCGTGACAATCTAGCACCCGACGCGATCGAGCTATCCGAATATCTAAATGTCTAGGATACTCCCCGATTTTTTCCGACCCAACCCGAACCGGTATATTCGGGTACCCGCACACTTCTAGTTGGCAGGGTTGCTTCGGATCGAGTAGAAGAAAAGTTTCGTGGACGTTCAACCAACGATAACGACGAGAATAAATAAATCGATACGGCGAGTTAAGGTTGCACCGTTCCCGTGGACAACCGCGTTCCTCGATCCTCGATAAAAAGCGACTCTCGAGGCTACGCGGCTCCATCGAAGCCAACGGTTCCCCGTTATCGCTCTCGTCACGCTCCATCTCTCGTCACTGGCTACCTCGATGCCAGCTCGATGTTTCGATCGATATCCCATGACCCTTGCGCAGGACTCGTTCGAACGTCTCGTTATTCGTTACCCCGTCACGAAAATTCATTTACGTCGGTGCAACCCGGGTCTTGGATGGATCGAACAACCATGCTTTAGTCCCCTTAATAAAATTTCCCGACGAGACTAATTAAATCGCAGGAAGCGAATATGTTTCTGCGCCCCGTGGAGCAATCGCTTCCGGACGGGAAGTGCGACGCTAATCACCGGATATATCGGGCGACAAACGTCGGTACTAATCAGCGGCGCAGCTCGCTAACGGTGCCCGCGTATCAGCTCGCCGCCACACGATACACGCTCCAGAACGGAGATAACGCGGCCGAGTAGCGAGCAAACATTTGCGAGGATACCAACGCCTCGAACAACGAGCAACCATGCTGCACGATCCTTGATTTTCGCAACAATATCGACGAAAAGATTCTGTCCAATTCGACTTCCAGATTATTGCAATATTCATAAATTTTCTCTTGAATCTTCCGGAAGGAAGGCTGTCGCCCTTTTCGGAAATCCGACTTTTCACCCTTTGCACTTTTGGAGATATTTTAACTTGAAAATTAAATATGCCTTTCGACCTATACAATTTCCGTTCTATATGATTTTTTCTTTTTCATTTTGTGGATCTGAGATTGATATAATATCTCATACAATACTTAAATGTTTAGTAACGAATTAGATACCTACATGTTTAATAATCTAGACAATATTTTGAATAATGGTACAGCAAATACAAATACCGTGTATGTAAAATGCAATGTAACACATTTACAATTATCGATTAGTAGTAGGGGTCAGAATTTTGCGCTCCTAAATCGGTCGTTTTCCCTACTGTGCGTCGCGGAGGATGGCGAGTAGGCAGGAAGGGCGAGAGAACAGGGCTCGGACTGCTCGGAGCGAGAAGGATCGGCCGTGTGTGGGCATATTGCTCTTTCGGCGTGGGTTTCGGCCAGGGACCGGGCATATTCGACCGGTCATTGTCCATCGATTGGCGCGGAGCCGCAGAGAACAACGCGTTTCTGCGTGGCTGACTTTGCTTTTTCGGCCAAAATTCATGATGAAAACGCATTGCACAATATGTATACTATGAATACGTCCGAGTCGGGACCTGACAACGCGCAATGCTCAGGTACTCGGTTTTCTCTCGACTTCCGGTCGCGGAAAGGAGGAAAGGAATGCATAGGCGGAGCTATGCCCACGCAACGAGACACTCCAATCGCTGCGCACGAGACACATTTCTACTCAATGGGAATTCTCTCCCGATGTATCTTTGCTTTTTCAAAGCCTGGCGATCCTCGTCTAGGACCGTCTCGTTGTGAATTTCTGAAATTATTATAAATTAATCATTTGTGGCACAGTGGGGAAAATACCCGATCTAGCTGTACAACAGTCTCGTGGAAGAATTTGTACCATCTTGAAATTTTATTGTCTCATACGAAAATCAAATTTTATTTCATTTATAAAGAAAGGGGTAACATTTGTATTTGCTAGACTTTGTTTAAAACCTTAATCGCGAGGTGACTCGTTAAAGTACGACAAGGGTTTGATAATTGCTATCAAAACATTCTGAATCGTCGGCAATCATCGAAGGAATACCTGGGAAAAATGACTTTTGTCCATCTGGATTGGCGATTTTTCCCATTGCGCGACGTCAGGTGTCGATTCGATGAAACGTCTCTTTGGATCGATTACCGGGAACGATGATCCAACTTCTGTCTTAAATTACGGGTCTATTTGCATTCGAAACGCTACGCCGAAAATCCTTGAGGATGTAATTGCATGCAAATTAGCCTACATCGCGACACGATCGTTAGCCTGTTCGACAGCCGATTTGTCATCCGACGGTTCTTTCGAAATCCTGATATCGGCGATCCATTAATTATTAGGTTGTAACGCGGATACAAAACGCGTTCCGATTCCGAGAATTGACTTGTGGCACGTTGCGAACAAAACGTCGTTGACGGAGATTCTGTTGTATTAAATACATGATCGAATAATCATAGACAGTCTACAATGTATAGATCCTTGCTGGATAATAATTTCTCGCCGTTTTGTTCTTGCAGTTCCTCGAATTGGGCATGGTCACCAGTATAGAGTACAATCACAAGCCTGTCGAGTCCGCGAGAAAGGGTCAAGAGGTCTGCGTGAAGATCGAGCCGATACCCGGGGAGGCGCCGAAAATGTATGGCCGTCATTTCGACGAGAAGGACTTCGTCATCAGCAAGGTAAGCTTGTATTTTCCGGAACAACTCGTCAGCGAACGCTAGGAAGAACGCTGATCTCATTTCCTCTTTGACTCATTGAGTCACCGGTAATTATCAATCTTCCTCTTCGTTGCACCGGCTAGATCAGCCTTCCAGCTAAACTATCTGCAATATTGAAACACGTCTGAATATAGAAAATCAAATCTCGTTTCCCCTTTGACTCTTAGAATCACTAAAATTGTCAATCTTCCTCTTCGTTGCACTGGCTAGACAAACCTAGCTAAACTATCTGCAATGTTCGAGCGAAGGAATGGAGAAAATCAAATCTCGTTTCCTCTTTGAGTCATAGAAATGGTCAATCTTCCTCTTCGTTGCACCGGCTAGGCAAACCTAGCCAAACTATCTGCAATGTTCGAGCGAAGGAATGGAGAAAATCAAATCTCGTTTCCTCTTTGACTCTTTGAGTCATCGAAATTGTCAATCTTCCTCTACGTTGCACCGGCTAGACCAACTTAGCTAAACTATCTGCAATATTAAAATATGTCCGAAGGGTGTAACGGAGAAAATCAGATACACCTTGACACCCGTTCGGTGCGAACCATGATCTAATCGGTCGCGCGCGATAAAGCTGTTCGAACGCGAAATAAAAGGGAACCGAGGAAAAGGACAGGAAAGGGAAAAGGGGGAGCGTGGTAGGAAGAGAGCAGGGTTCGGAGTTCCGTTGGAAGAGGCAGCTGCTCCGAAGGAATCCGATCGACAGGTGGTCCCAGCGGACTTTGACGAAATTCCGGCAGTGAACGACGTGCCTCGGCCAGTTTCGGCCCCTTTCGTTTTCTTTCGCTCTTTTCTTTCGCGTAACTTCGGAATTTCATCAAAATCAGTGGCAAGCGAGACGGAAACGATCCTTATTAGTATGCGAGACTCTGGTCGAAAAAGGAAGATGCACATCCGGCAGCGATCAGCCGTCCACCATCGACTTCCGCTCTTCGCAGAACCTCCGTTCCTTTCTTGCCACTCCTCCTCCTTCTCTTCTTCCTTTCCTCTTCACCTCTCCTCTTCTCTCCTCTCTTCTCCTCTCTCCTCCTCTCCGCTCCGCTCCTCGCCGTGACTCGCGTTGCCCTAGCATCGTTTCTTTCTTTTCCGTCTTCCGCTTCGAATATCGACTGCGAATCGATCGATCGAATGTACACTAAGACTGTTGCTTTTCCGAAGCTTCGACTCTTCGAAGATTCGAAGGAACAAAGGGAACTTCGAAGTCTTCGAATCGTATGAAGTTGTAGCTTACGAGATTCACGTTATGTGAAAATTTTGGACAAATCAAAATATGAATAAAAAATTCGACAGAATTTTCACAGAATATAAATACGACCAGTTATATAAAAAATATATTTATTGTACAAATAAATTGTAAACAAGATTTCATGAAAACGAATCATTGAACGCAAGATAAAACGAAATAGATCTTTTAATCTTCTAATAATTTAGAAGCGTCTATTTCCTAAGGGTTAACGAACGAGAATGATTATCCGCAAGCAACGAAGCGCTCGATCGTCGCGATCTCGTTCGCACCGATTGTTCGAGGTGATTCGAATTATCGAGTATCCCACTCCAGTCATCGAAATCATCGATCAACGATCCGATCGCACGATAATCGCGACGGCTTCGTTCGTCGCGGACTTCGCTGCCTATCTGCATTTTCCGGTGCTGCACGTACGTCGCGGGATCAGTTTATTCGTTGCTGCACTGCTCGGCAGTAATGGGTTCGAGTGTTTCACGAGCAAGCTCGAACAACGATCGATTTTGGGCAAATAGAGCTGCGGCTCTCTAACGCCATCTCTGTTTTTTTCTGGAGTAAAGAATAAACCGAACGATCGATTCGTCATTACTAGATGGCGGATTTTATGCATTTATGACAAAAATGAGTAGATGTAATTTAAAATAGTACACGCATTAAAAGAATTTAAGAATAGTGTTGCATTATCCTCAACCCACTAAACATATTAAGACAGAAAATAAATTTCAATTTCATTCCAGCTTGTTGCAAATCGGGAAGAAAATTTTTATTTTGCATATAGATCCGCTGTCTAATTATTACATGTAGACGTTGTCTCGGTGTTGTTTCGCTTGATCGATTACAGGATTATCTCAACTTCAACCCTGTACGACTAAGTCACCGTTCAGCGTAATTAATTTTTCTTTTATTTGACAATAAACGTATTCTGTTTCCGATAGTATTTACTGATCGTCATTTTAACGAAGAGTGAAACACTCGATAGGACGTAATTCGGAATTGTACGTTGTCGAATCGAGGTTCGATCCATCGCTACCGGTTGGTCTGCGCTCTCGCGGTGGCGGTGACGGTGTGGCGGGTTTCTGTGCCGGCGCAGCTCGGCTCGTTGGGACCGGAAGTCGTCGTTACCGTTTGCTTCGTGGAATCGATTCTCCGGAATCACCTTGTTCCCACGATGATTTGTGGAGCGACGATTTCGCGCGTAGTCCGCGAACGCCCGCGTCACTCCTCCCCCGAAACCCCTCGTTTCCTTTTCCTTTTCCTTTCCCTTCCTTCTGGGATTCTGGGACGCGGCTTTCCGCTAGCCTAACTTTAGACGATAGTCGCTGTGTTCTCGAGCGAGCAGCCTCCTGCTCGCTGTTCGTCAAACGGATGGTTTGTAGTCGATCGAGGAGACCGTTCCTTTGACGTTCGAACTACCGTGCACAGTACACCGAGGAAGCTCGTTGATGTCATCGATCCCGATCCATCAAAAATTTACTTTATTCAACGCTGCCACGTCCTGGTGACGTGTCTTAACGATCCAAATTTCCGTTCTTGCACATCGGTAGACATTTTTCATTCGTCAACTGTCTAGTTCCGGTTTGATCAGCCTGGAGTACGTTTGCACCCCGCACAAAGAGAGAAAAGGTGATTCGGAATTCGGATAGCTCTCGAAAACCCGAACACCGCGGTGCTCGGCTAATTTTAGGTGACACGCCGAGGGAATATTCGGGGGCGCTTAGAGGTCAAGAAGGTGGCCGCCGTTTGGGACACTTCGGTGGCTGTAGTCTGTTTTTTCAGAGCAAGAGACACGCCTCCGGACCGAATTCTGTTCGAACGTGGCTTTCCGTAAACCGATTCGCCAAAAACAGGGGGTCCACTGTATTCCTGTGATTGTAAAGAAGAACGCCGCATGTCACATACTTTCACCTTCGTGGTATTGTCGTTTAAAATTTCGATCACTAGACTGCAGATTTTATGTATTTATGAAAATAAGGGTACGTACAATTTAAAGCAGTGGTCTTGTTAAACATATTTAAGGACTTCAATGTATTAGTTTCAACTTGATAGGATAATTAAAAGAAGAATACTATTTTTATTTGGTTCCCGTGTCCTGCAATCAATGCTGCAAATTTTTAATTTGCATAATGTTCCGCAGTCTATTGATCACTAACTCTTCGACAATAGGACATCGGTCAAATTGCATTATTACGCAATTATTTTTTAGCCTTTCGAATTTGTTTTCACGACTTTCGGCAAGCTTGTCGAAACGTTACCTCCTCTCGGATTTTGATGAAGGTGAAATATGTTGTCAAGGTCAACCAGGAATCGCGACCAGTACAGATTACTCTGTTATTAGCAGTCCGATCGAAAATGTTTTTATCAGGTATAACATGGTTTCAAGAGAGCTTTCATCTGATTATAGCAAATTTTTTGTCAACTCTTTTTTTTCATGATTTTTCAAGGTCACCTTCAATTTCTTACAAATACACCTATAATTGTTTACGCCTATTTGTTAGAGGATTTCAAGACGAATTCGGTAAGTATCGTAACATAATCAAAAATAGCAAAAAATTACTTTTTTATTCTTTTTTTACAAACAATTTGCTATAATCACGTGAAAGCTCTTTTGAAATCATGCTGTATGCGACAAGAACATTTTCGATCGGATTGCTAATAACAGAGTAGTCTCTACTGGTCACGATTCGTGGTTCACCCTGAATAATAAGTGGTCGTAAATCCTACACTTTAAAGCTCAATTAATGCGTACACTCGAATTTTTTGAAATTGCAACGTGCGGCGTTTTTCCTAGAAACCACGGATATTACGATCATTCGTGCAGCTTTCGAAAAACAAAAGAAAGAAGCTATAGTTTGCCGAGGTGTATCGAACCCTGAGCTATAGCGAAGCGACCGCAGCATTTCGACGAGGAGGACCTTTCGGAGATCGGTGCAATGTTGCGCAAATAGAGAACCGAGAGCGGACAAGAGAGACGCTCGGAGACAAACAGTCGGAAAAAGATGGCGAGAAGTGATCGGGAGGAAGAGAGGCGAGAGACAAAGAATTATATGGAGAGCTAGAGATGTGTGAAGTTACTCTATGCGTGTGTGTGCGTGTGTGCACGCCTAAGAGAGAGAGAGAGAGAAAGGTTAGGAGGAAGGGAACGAGGAGGAAAAGGAAGGAGAGAGAGAAAGATATAGAGAGGAAAGGAGAGGGAGAAGTAGCAGGGGCGTGGCGGGAGGCAGGCGTCCTCAATAGCCGCGTAAAACCACCATTGTGACCGATCCATGAATGAAACGGGACTTCCGGCCGGGAGTGGGGGCGGAAACAGTTGTAAAGCGTTACGTTAGTGAATGGACCGTGTGCGCGAGCATGCGCCTGTCCTCGCAAAAACCGATTCAAGGAAATTATACCTAGACGAGGAGGACGACAACAACGACGATCGATATAGGCGACTCGGTTCGTGTTCGAGATCTGACGCGTCAACGACTCGCCTCTGTCCGTGAAATTTCGCGAGCTGGCCCTTTGTTGTTGTGAAATATAATTGCTTTAAAATAGCAAAAATTACAAGTAGACTACGGATGTTCATGCATTTATAGCCGAATTCAGCAGATGAAATTCAAAATTGTTGGAAAATTTTGAAAAGATGTCAATGTACATGTATTTCGATTACGACTTCTCCTCTGTTAAAATCATTAAGTAAAGAAATAACATTCAATTTGGTTTTCCATAATTTTTGCATAAACATCCGCAGTCTAATTACAAGAATCTCAAACCCTAAATTCAAAGATTTTTACATCTTGCAATGCCCATAGCTCTTTCGTGCGTCGACCGATTTCAATGAAACTTTGCACATGTACACAACTTACATAGATTTACAAAATACATGTGTGAAATTTTCATAACAGGCACAGATAAAAAATGAAAAAATCCTGACATATCCCTGAGGTATATCTTGTCGTTCCATGGTGTTTGTTGTCCTGTTACAGATCAGCAGACAGAGCATAGACGCGTGCAAGGAGTACTTCCGGGACGATCTGGTGAAGACAGACTGGCAGCTGATGGTGGAACTGAAGAAGCTCTTCCAGATACTCTAGGATCGGTTGTCGCGTGGGTACCTTGAGGATACGCCGGTGCGGCGGATCGATCGGCCGCCAGACGGAACATCGGCGAGGTGGTCCACGATCCGCGATCCGCAAACGACACAAGCCCCCGCGAACCCCATTGAATCCGTGTCCGATCGTAGTTATCGATCGTTCTCCCGAATTGTAATATATACGTCGAACTTTCTGATCTCTGTGTCGTTTGTCTTTGATATCTGCCGAACGATCGCGCGCGAGTGTTTCGCCCCGCGATCGATCCCTCGAAATGAACGGTTCACGTTCATCTCGGATCATTTTCCTCCGAAATCCGTTCGGTTCGAGAATAGCACAAACAATCGTTTTATTCGTATGCTTTTCCTTTTAGTATTTCGATCGTAATCGATACGGTTTGCTCGATCGAGACGATCGGAGCGGTCTTGCAGCCGCGCATCCGTAGCTATCAGGTCGTTAAGTATGAAACTTGACAAAGAAAACGCAAACCTCTTGACATTTGTCAAGCTTTATACTTAACGACCTGATACAACCGTATACGCCTAGAAAACCGTGAAAAGGAACCGGGAGGAACGAATATACGGATCGATCCGTCATCGGTAATTAGTCGGTGCGCATCGGTTCTGCGGGTCTGCTCGTTCAGAGGTAAATTAAGGAGAAAGATTCGTTTTTCCAGGATCGCAAGGGTCTGGAGAACGCCTTCTCATTTCTCGATAATGCAAACACGGGGTTTTTCAGCAGTGAAAAGCAGTAGATGAAAGATCATTCTGGGCCGCAATCGCCCTCAAGGGTCACATTTTTACGTTTACGAGGCGTAATTTTCATTATTCGGAAGCATGAAGCTGCGCATGTAGCTATTTTCATAAAGCTCCGACAGCTATGTGCTGCTGAATAAAACGCGCGGGCCGCAGCTGCGGATTCGGAGTCTTTGCGATGCGGAGCTCAGTGGTCAAGATCTAGAAATTCAGTGACATTTTGTTATAAGTTATAACTGTTGAACCATTGGAGATATCGGAAATAAATTTTCGCTAGAAATATGTAGAAAAGAGTAATTCTTACAAACTACGCCTCGTAAACATAAAATTTTTAGATTGATCTTTTATCTAGCGGTTTTGAGAAATGAGATAGGCGCATCCCGCACCCTTGCAATCCTGGAACCGAGTCTACCGCCTTAAGGTACGAGTTGATTGGTCATTTTAATTGGTACGCACATTAGTCGCGGTATCATTGTTCCGCGAGTATTCGGCCAAGGCGAACGACCCGTGGACTCGACGCGACTCGACAAACCGGCGCGGCGCTCGACTCGTTCGTTGTTCCATCCCTTTTCGTCGAGTTCCTTCGTCCGCTCGTCCGCTCGTTCGCCACAGAATCCCGATTCTTTCGAAGTGACTCGCAACCCCGCGCTCCACGATTAGAACCGGTTTATCCGTCGCGTCCATGCTGAAGCCAGAGGCTCGTTTTTCTTAGCCACGCGAAAATTTATGAAATCGTCTTCCGGTGCAGCCATGCCATCTCCCCAGATCTACAAGAGGACGTCGAGTACTCGAGCCTTTTATTCACCAGCCCCGTTCGATCCCGATCGAAATTGTAAAGCGCGTTGGTTCGAGTTCGTTGCTGTTGTTCGGGTATTACAGGTTTTGCAAATCAATATTAACCCTTTGCACTCGGAGCTATTTTAACTGGAAAATTAAACATTTCTTCTGACCTAAGATATTTCCATTTTCTATGATTTTTTAATTTCGTACAATGCTTAAATGTTTAGTAATTGAATAGACACCAACATGTCTAATAATCTAAACAATATTTTAAATAATAGTACAGCAAAAAAACGTTGTGACTCTGAGTTCGAGTGCTGAGGGTTAAGAGGGAAGACTCGTTTCTAGAATTGCAAGGGTGCGGGAAGCGCCTTCTTATTTCTCCGTAATGCATGCGACGGGGGGTTTCAGTAGTCAAAAGCACTAGATAAAAGATCGATCTAGGCCGCGATCGCCCTCGAAAGTCCTGTTATTACGTTTACGAAGCGTAATTTGCATTATTCGGTAGCATGCAGCTGCACTGCTTTATGAAAATAGTTAGGAGCATAACATATCACACACACTTTAAATCACAATAACTTTTTTATGAATGGATCAAACGACTTCAATTTCTCTCTAAGGCTAGAAGAATTAATTTAGTAAATGTCGTCTAATAAATATGTTGAAAAACTGCATTTGGTTGGAATTGTGAAAAACAATAGTAAAAATCGATTTTTACAGCTTTTTTGATCGCGGCCTAGATTAATCTTTTATCCAGTGCTTTTGATTAGTGAAAAACCATCCCGCACCCTTGCGATCCTGGAAACGAGTATCTACCCCATTAAAGGGAGTCGCCGTATATTACGTCCCGGTTGGTCTCGATCAGACTTTCGAATTGATCTCCGAAGCGGCGATCGAGGGAAGAAAATCGATTTTCCTTTGCAACATTAAAACCGATGCGAGACGATGATTCTACGCTTGTTAAATAATTCGTAGTTTAAAGGTACATCGGGGATTCTCCGATAGACCGTTCGAATGTTAGTGAAATAAGAAGAAAGGCTTCGAGTGAAAGTCGCGTAAAATTGTCCGCGGGAATTTCGGACGAAGGAACCGACGACAACCGGTCCGCCCGCTGTTCCACGTCGATCAACGATGCCGATACCTCGTCGAAGAATTATTTTTTCTAATCGCTACGCCTGAGACTTCAATTGAATCGTGCGAGGAATGAATCGCGAGCTTTCGGTCGACAGCGCTTCCGGAGCTTCGCAGTGCTTACGTGGACAGGCTACGAGCCCGAGCACCACGATTTCTATGAAACTTTCTATCATCGTACGAAGCGATACGATGTACAGGGTGTCCGTAAACGA
Organism: Lasioglossum figueresi; assembly: GCA_028455805.1. Lineage (NCBI taxonomy): Eukaryota > Metazoa > Arthropoda > Insecta > Hymenoptera > Halictidae > Lasioglossum > Lasioglossum figueresi. Next base: position 9,086,524 of record CM052200.1, on the reverse strand, counting down.
TCGCTGTGCCCGAACAAGCATCACACATACGTATGTATCATGGCTGCTACTTTTCCGAAGCTTCGAAGCCTTCGACGTGCACGAAGTTTCGAGGTCTTCGAATTGTAAGATTTCTTTTCAAAACGTAGGAGTGTCTAATTACTTTTTACACTCACTGTAATTGTATTGGATATAACTTACCAGCGAAATTTCAAAGTTCAACGCTTCGAAATTCCGTTTCTTTTAATCATTTAATAATTTGCTACGGAGCTTCGGAATTCGAAGCTTCGAGCCTTCGAAATGTAAGATTTTTTAACGAAATGTAGGAGTGTCCAACCACTTTTGACATTCACTGTAATTGTATCAAATATAACTTACCAGCGAAATTGGAAGTTGACGCTTCGAAACTCCTTTTATTTTAGTCTTTTGATAATTTACCAAGGAAGTTCGAAATTCGAAGTTTCGAAACTTCGATTCAAAGCTTTCGAAGATTCAAAATCTTCGACCGCCGAAGAAAAGCAACAGCTCTAGTATGTATATGATATTATTCTGTATAGATCGTTCATGATACGTGACGCTGTTGAAACAAAAGAGATCTCTGTACGCGTCGCCCCGTTTGGAGTACATCAAAACACATCGGTACAATAGACAAATCCTCCGAGGAATGCTCGAGGCTCGATCCTTTGGTTTAATACGCTTCAACGAATCTGGAACACGGTGGACGATCTTTCGTGTTTATTGTAGCCGCTGATCACTTTGTTCTAGCACTCAGTTTTACCGGACACTGCAGATGATTGTGCGAGTATTTTCTACGGACCAATTTACAGAAACTAGAATCGAGCATATACTTTTGTTGTGTTCAATCTTTTAATTCTCCGCAGAAAGAAACTACAGCGAATTGATCGCACGTTGATCATTAGACTTCGGATTTGATGCATTTGTAGTAAAAATGGGCAAGTGCAATTTAAAACAATTAAAATATTCAAAAACTTTAAGAGTGTTAATATATTATTTTCACCGCATTAAAATCATTAATGAAGAATGTAAATTTATATTTAGCTACTGCGGTTTGCAATTGATGTACAAACTTTTTATTTTGCATAAACATCCCGAATCTATTGATCATTTACGATGCTTGCGCACGATCTCTTCTCGAGGCAGAACTTTTTCGTGTTCCGAAAGTTCTAACTCGCACTCGGTCGATTACAGGATGTCTTGAGAACCAGGAGGAGACAGGGTGAGCCACGAACCTCCGACACCTGTGTCATTGGTGTTCCAGATCGCAGGTGTCTCGAAAGGGTTGAATTTGAGGGGTTGAAGTTGAGCCATGACGGATAAACTCGCCCGGGCGTCGGCGCTCGCCCAGGATCGCTTCGTGGAAGCAGATGCGTGGCTCGCATAAAGTCTCCGACGTGTTTCCGGTTTCGTCGTCGCGTCGCGTCGTCGAGAACCCACGTGCGAGCGAGCGAATGAGAAAGCGAGAGAAGAGAAAGGGAAGTAGATGTAGATACTCGAACGGAACGAAGATAACGAATGAATGCGCGGAAAAGTGAGAGAGAGAGAGAGAGAGAGAGAGAGAATGCGACAGAGTCGAGGCGAGAGATATTGTCCACTTAAAAAATTAGTAGAATTCCATCGCGTCGTTACGGGAAGAGAAATAGAGAACGAATATATATACATATAGACGCGAGCCTCGAATGTGTTTTGTATATGTACCCACTTTGTATATGATAATCGAGCGAATTATCACGATCAAAATAAAGACTATGAGAGTTTCACAAGAAAAAGAAACGAGACTGGTCAGACACTTGCACTCGAGTGTATCAGCGTAACCTTCTTCCTGTTTTTGTTTTCGCCGCGACGCCGGCTCGCGAACAGTGTCACGAGCCTTTTCTTTCTTGAACATGACAGCGACGATCTACGGTCTCTGGAAACCCGCCATTTATATGGAGAAAATTTTGCTTGCAACAGAGTTAGAACCCTTCGAAGCATCCAAATCCAAATTATTGTTCATCTCGTAACGTTTGGACAACAAAATCGTAAAATTCAGATGAAATGAAACTAGTCCTATACTAGTACATACTATATATTTAATAAAGAAACAAATTTTATTAGATTTTTAAAATGTTACCTGACATACTATATAACCTTTAATCTAATATTTTTGGTCACAAAAATCGGGTTTACAGACCATAGTGCGACGGTGATCGCTTGCATTATTTTACGATCGCGATATCAAAGTCTTGGGCGCGACTACAAAATTATAGTCTATTAAACGTAATACGCTCGAGAACCAGCTCTACGAGAATTCAGTGGGACAAAACGATAGCGTATGCCGCGATAAAACGAGAAGTCGGGGGGTACCGACTTCCGGTGACTCCTAAAAAGGATGCGCCGCGTTCGATAAAATATCGCGACTACGAAGCGTGATGTCGCGCAGTGAGGAATACGGCCGATTTAGAAGTGCAAAATCCTAAGCGCTACTAATACTCGATACCTCTGCGTTACATGTATTTTATACACATTCTACTACATATTCAACCACGTATTACATTTCCAGTGTTCATTTTCAGCGTGATCGCGACTGAAACGTGTTTTCGTTGATAATTACCAGGCTGCGACAGCGAGGCGGGCAGGCTCGGTAAATTGCAGCGATTCTAGAAAGTAGAACGCGATTCGGTGTGCAACCGAATTCGACGGCTACGTTTCGATGATCGTGTAATAGATTTGCGCGTGCCGTTGCGGCGATGAGATTCGTGCGCGATACGCGTTACGTTTCTCGGGGAAAAGAACGGAAGGTACTCGCGAATTTTCTCAGCCGTTCGAGAATCCCGCTTTCCGGGACACCGTGTACGTAACGTTGTGGCAACGTGCTTGCCTTCGCGTTCGCCTTCGCCTTCGCCTTTGCCTTCGCCTTCGCCTTCACCATTCGCCTTCGCCTTTGCCTTCAGCCATCGCCTTCGCCTTCGCCTTCACCGCGAATGAAATACCGGAAGGCAAGCGAAGTACGACCGCCGAATCCGGAATACTTAAAATTCCCCGGTGAGATACCATGTCTCATTAACTTTTTAATGGTAGGTATAACTGTTCCGCTTCCTTCTCTCGGCAGCAGATCGGTAAATTTGAAATATAATTAGCGACGTGGCTCGAAACAAGACTATATCGTCGTTTCGCGAACGAGTGCGCGGCCACGAGAGCTCAGGTTCGCGTTCGCGCTCGCGCACATTCACAGGAAATGCATCGGTGGCGACCACGATGCGCTCGCTGCGTTCCTTTTCTTCCGTTCTCTGGACTGGTTGCGGCTTCGTTGCGATCTCTCTTCTCTCTCTTCCCATAGACGTCCAGCCCTTTTTCCACCAAATCTACCAGTATCTTCGATTGCAACTTCTCCTCCGTCCCACTGCTCTTATGCAAGTCGTTTAATCGGTTTACCGACGCACTCGACATCGCCACACACGCATATTCGCTCGCACGCTTTTCTACGTGGCCGTGCCCGCCTCGCGCACGCTCATTTCCGCCGATTCCCCTCTCCTCGGCTTAACGATCCTCTTCGTCCCCCGACCGTCCACTCACCGATACCACTGCCCTCCCCAGTCATCGATACTTTCCCGGTTATACTTGTTAAAGGGTTGAAACGAACAGCCGATACGAACAAGTCTCATGGTTCACGCGAAACCTTTTTCCTCGCATAGGTTTTAGCTCTGTCTTTTTAAGTTATTACCTTTTTTCTCGAGAAAATATAGAAACCAATTTCTTACCATTTCTCGTTGAATTTCTGTTCTTCGTTGGCAAGAAATTGAGTTACATGACTAGACTGCGGATCTTTGTGCAAAATAAAAAATACATGCATCAATTGCAAGACACAGCAGCCAAATATAAATGTTTTTTCTTCTTTTAATTATCTTGTTAAGGTGAAACTAATACAATGGTGGCCCTCAAATATTTTTAATGTATCGCATAAAATTCGCAGTATATGTAAAACTTTCTACGAAATGAGAAATGAGAAGGCGCATCCCGCACTGTTGCAATCCTGCAAAGGATATTAACGTTATCGCGGATGGCCCACGGTCCACGGCGCAGAACCAGATATCGAATAGAATAAAATAGAGAAGCATATTCCTTCGAACGAGCTTGCGTCCTCCTCGTTCGTCAGTAATATTACTCCGTTACGAAGGCGGACGGTAATTCACAGGTAGTTCTACTTTAGTGCGACGGCTGCCACTCGACCCGCCTACCCGGATTACACAACTTCCGGTCCGATGATGTTGAATTAATCCACGGATAAGAAGCCGAGCGAAAGGAATTTCACTTTGGCGTTATACGGTTCTACGGACGTCGAACGACGAGGATTTCCGTTGATAAACTGGCAAAAGATTATCGAACGTTCGACAGAAGATATATTTATTACACCGTTAGCGAGATTGTTCGTAATTGAAGTCTACGGAAGAACAGAGACGCAACCGGGGAAAAACGAAGCGTCGCGTCGGTTCGAATCTTTTCCTACGCGAGTCAGAAAATATGTCGTGTCCTTGCTGGGAGCAACCGAGACCAGCAAGTCGGCACGCCGAGCCGCGCTCAATGAACACACGTCATTTCGAGTCATTCATGCATCTGCAGGTTGTCCTCGCGCGTCCATACGCGACGCACGTGGCTCCGTGTGCGTTAGCGATGGGAATGATGACCTCGCAAGCGGCAAAACGAAGAGGCGGCGATGCGGCAATCGTAAATCGTGAATCGTGACCACGTACCGCTCGCTTTTCGTGGAAAAAAGTCCTGCTTCCTGTGCCGGTCACCTGGAATTTCCTCTCGCTCCCACACCGACACCGACATATTTTCTGTCAACCGACACACCGAACCGCCGCACAATGTACCGAATGCCCAAGGTGGAAAAAAATCCTACTCATCAGATGCGGCTAATGGTGTCGTTGTAAAGCGGGGGTCTCGATCTTCAAGTTTATCGAATAAAATTGAACTTCCGGTTGCTACAGTGGGCCATATGCCCAATCTAGGTGGAAAAAAATCATACGTCATCGTATGTCGCTCGTGACTAGACTGCGGATTTTTATGTATAATAAAATCTTAATCTCAAAAATGTCGTAGAAGAGAAAAGAAAATTTACTCTAATCCTTAAATATTAATTACAAACGAATCAAATTTTATTTCGTTTAGAAACAACGCGTAACATTTATATTTGTTAGACTTTATTCAAAATCTTCATGAGGAGTATGACTCGTTGAAATGCGACAAGGGATTAAAAACGGGACCACTGAAACAATTTTAAATGATACGATAGCATAGAACTTAATGATCGTCGAGTTTTTTCAAATAAAAGGAATGAAAACTACTTCTTCGACTGTATCAATTTTTCTGTCCTCTCCTTTCACCCTGTCCTCGTGCCAAAGTGTCCAGACAGGGCGTGGTTCCATCGCTGCCGATTTCAACGTGAATCTTCAAACGAAGAATCGCGAGTAAGATTTTCCAAATACCTCGTACGCCGGAGATTTGTAATATTCCGTATCGAATTGTTAATCGGCGACTCGACGGTAATTGAAAATTCCGACTGGCTACGTAACAGCGTGTCGATAGTACAACTCGTTCTTCGGTTACTATACGTACTACGGCTTGATTACGTGTCGCCTATGAAAACTTACGTAATTTGTTTTCCCGAAGGTTTGCGTGTTCATTGAGATCGACTGACAGCGAATAGGCGAATAGAAATGTCTAATTCGATTTTCCACGATCGACACGAAAGGTTTCGAGTTCCTTGAAATCGAACAGGAAACACGCTCGTGTCCGCCATCGAACCGTTTCCGGTCCCCGTTTTGTAGTTTTTTTTACCATTTACGACTAGTACGTTAATTAATTACCACATTTCGACGAACAATCTTATAATGCTATCGTCAGTAAGTTATTTTTCCAGAGATATAAAAGGAACACACGACAGTCGCGTTGACTGACGTTGAAATAAACTGTATTTAAAACTAAAATTGTACGATAAACATAAAACTATAAATGTAACAGGCACGTGGTTGCCTTACAAAAATAATACGTGCTCCAATAAAGATATTTATTAAATTATTTCTTATGAAAGCATCTTTATCATTTCATTAATTGTGATTGTCAACGCCATCGAACCGTTTCCGGTCCTCGTTTCGCGGACGCGAGCAAAAATTCGGTGATCGACGATCATGTTTCAATCGAAACGCTTCGCTCGTCGATGACCGAGGATTCGTCGCGATCCGGTAAGTCGATCCGTCGCGTCGAGGAAGTGGATTATTAGGCTGTTAATCTGCCGCGTGTTCGTTTCAGGAAATGAAATATTAAACTCTTAATCGCGCGTTTCAATTTCAGGAAGTCGCGACCGTCGCGGGCCAGAAAAGAAAAAGGAAACGCGGACGAGCGAGGCGTTCTCTGATTCTCTTATTCTGTTATCGCGTGGTCGAATCGGCTGATAACTGCTCTATCTCCTTCCGTGGAAGAAGCCGAGCTCGCCGACTCGTTGATTACCGTTTCGTCCGATTTCCGTTTCTCGACTTGTCGAGCCCAATAAACCGATTGCGTCGAGAATGAGAGGGGAAGATAGAGATTCATTTCCGCCTATAGCTCAGGTATGTCTTTGGCTCGCCAAGTCAGAAAAAAGTCGATTTTAAAATTCTACGTAAATCGTAAAATTGTTGCGGTCCGACGTAGTTAAAGATCTGAAGAATTGATTTCAGTTTTCTTTCTTTGATTTGTTTACCCGTGAAGTACCCTACGTCATCGAAAGTCAAGGGATTCTATAGCACGCTCCTCTAAGAGGGTCGAATTGTTTCTATAACTGCAAGGGTGCGGGATGCGCCTTCTCATTTCTCGATAATGCAAAGATGGGGTTTTTCAGTAGTCAAAAGAGTTTGATAAAAGATCAATCTAAGCCGCAATCGCCCTGAAAAATCCTATTTTTACGTTTACGAGGCGTAATTTGTCAAAATTCTATCGAAAATTTCATTGCGATATCTCCAATGGGTCAAAAATTATAACTAGACTGCGGATGTTTATGCAATTAACAATTTTTATAGACAAATTTTAAGTACAGTGGCATGAAATAAAATCCTGTTTTCAATGGAAATCTTATATTCCATTAATCTATCGAATCGCAAATTCCGTCATTTTTGAAAAATTTTCATAAGCCATAAGTCATAAAGATCCGCAGTCTAGTTATAAGAAAAAGGCACTGAATTTCTCGATCGGGACCACTGTGCTCCGCATCGCAGAGACTCCGAATCCGCAGCCGCGGGTCGCGCGTTTGCAAGGAATAAATTATGCGTTCGCGCGAACAGTCGCGCGTTATCGACGGCACACATAATCACCGGGTGATTAGCAAACTAACCGAGAAATAAGAATAAGAATACGGTTGGAGGATCTCGTTGCTGTCGATTTCGACGGGATCAGAGAAAGAGAGCATCGCCTGACGGTGTGCAATCCGCGCGAAATGCATCGCAGCGGTTCTGGTTTCTGGTTTCTGGTGGAGTCACGTTCGAACGCGGGGAACAGCTTAATCAAGGCCAGCCACGAGAGGCAGAAATGTGTCTCAGTATGTCGTAGGTTACAAATCGTCCAAGCGAGAGGACTGTAAACAGGCGTAAGGTTAAATGGGCGTGCACACACGTAAGCGCATTAATGAACGCGCTTAAGATACGCGGCGTGCCGCGCGTTTAAATATAGGCTAAACCAGTGTTTCTCAGCCTGTGGCGATTCCACACGGCCTATTTAGATCCGGCCGACAACGGCGTCGTCGGTGCCTCCGCGTAAACGATACCGTGAGAAGAAAACGCGGTTAAGGCACCCGCCAAACGCCGCGACCCAACTTCCTAGCACGGGACAAGAATTGGTTTCAATTGAACTTGAACCCCGCCGCGTTAAACCGCCCGCCAAGCCGCGCCGAGCCCGAGGAAAACAAAACGGATCCGCTTCTGTCTCCCCGAGCAAACGCCGCAACAGAGAAGGTATTTACTTACGACGTACGATGGCTGCTTGGAATCTAGCCCTCCGGATCCTAGGGCTGTTACTTTTCCGAAGCTCTGACTATTAGAAGACTCGGAGGATTCAAAGGAACGTGGGGAACTTCGAAGTGTACGATCAATCACTTTTTACACACTCACTGCAATTGTATGAAATTTAACTTATTGTTAGCATCGAAATTAGCAGCTTCGAAACTCTTCGATTCTAATCACTAGACTGTGGATCTTTATGCAAAATAATAGAAACCAAATGGAATGTTAATTCTTCCCTTAACGATTTTAATAGAGGAGAAATCGTACATTGGCACTTTCAATTTTTTCAATTTCTTAACAATTTTTAACTTCATCTACCCAATTCTCCTATAAATGCATAAAGATCCGCAGTCTACTCACCACCTTAACAGGAAAGTAACAGCCCTCCTTTTTTTTCTCTTCGATCCACTTTGTCCGCGGTGTCGCGACACGTGGTTGCACGGAGTAGACAAGGGGCGGGGAGTATTAGCTGTCCTGAAATCCATTGTTTCCAGTCCCGACGATTACTACGATAACGATCGACCAATTCGCAGAGTTTATCGTCCAGAAGAGAAACCAACAGAAGGAAAGAGGCACAGGCGGTTGATTCCCGCCTAACTCTGGCCGCGGTCGTTTTCTGCGCCATCGGTTTCAGCGGCTGCAAGGGTTAATTGTCTAATTAAGTAAGGCGGTCGGTCGGACGGACGGGCCGCGCGACGAGGAGCCTGGAGGAACCATCAGCACCGCGAGCGTGCTCGTGGAACCACGACGGCGAAAGTTACCCTCGTTTTCGCAACACTGTTCCCACCCTTGCTCCGCTTTTCTCCGCTCTACATTGTTGCTCCTCTTTCCCCGGCCCGGTCCGGCTCGGTCCGTCCCGATCTCGTCTGTCTCCGTCGAGCATGCTCTCCTTATTGTCAGCAACTCGACTGCCTCTCCTCTCATTCAGCGAATAGGCCTTTTTCAGAGAGTTCTCTTTTCGAGGTAGAATTCGGTTCGTAATTCGGCCCGTAATTCTGTAGAGAGCGATTGGATGAATTTTTGAATCTAGAAGCCCGATCGTGAAAAGGAGAGAGATACAACGATAGTCTCTTACACGAGACGAACAGAAAAGAAAACACTGCGATTACTTGAGGATAGATCCGTTTATTTTGGCGGCGAGAACTATACTGATACGACTGAAAACAATACAGAGAGAGAGAGGGAACATTCAAGAGATAGATCGACATACTACATACGTTTAACTAGAGTGAGCTCAGATGACGAGCAAACGTAACATATGGGAAGGGAGTCCCATTTCCGTCGTGCCTAGAGGAAGGACTGGAAACCGTTAATGGGCCCGCATATGTTGGCGAAAATCGTGGGACGAGTATAGGCACGCCGAAACAAGAATACGTCGAGACGTGCTACATATTTACTACGCTGCGAAAGGTGATCATCGAACGTAGGAGGGAATAGTGGTGGCCCAGATGAAGGGGGCAGAGGGACTAGAGCGTCGGAAAGAGCGGAAAAGAGAAAGAGAGAGAGAGAGAGAGAGAGAGAGAGAGAGAGAGACTAGTAGGACGAAGCGTTTCCACACCGGATATCCTTCCGAGGGAAGTGGTGCACGCGATTCGCATCTCCACGCCCGCGGTGCTTGTATTTCGATTATTATAAATTCGTCTCTTCACGTCCCATTAACGGCGATTTCCCTTCTTAGCTTGTTATCCAATTTGTTTAACCCGTTCGTAGCCGACCATTTACTGCATTTTTTCCACAAGTTGTTCATGTTCCTCTAAAAATAATGCAAAATTTCTTTGAATGTCCATTCTTTGATAGCTGATATACACCACCGGCGAAAAGTTTGGAATCACTCGACGATTTTTGTCAAAATAAAAAGTTGATCAAATACAATGAATATCAGTATTTTACACCCGGTGTAAGATAATGCTCGGAATGCATTTTTCTAGAGGGACATCTTTGGCAATTTCTACAAGCAGCATGGAAAAATGTCAAATTAGAAACATTCGAAAAACTAATTGCCACGATGACATGAATATATTTTCCATCTAAAATGGCCATTCGGTACACTGTGCAGCCAGAGACATTCACGGTTTCCGCTTGTGGGTGCACGATTCCGAAGAAACAGGTAGAGAAATCTTTTTTACCAATTCTTCTTTGGATGTTTTCGCTGAGTTTCGAATAAAAGAATTCCGTATATTTGCATTACCATTGTGGTAGACGCAACAGCGAACGGAGGGAAATGCCTATTGGTAGGACCCGCATGTTGTGCGGTTGAAGAAGAGCGGACAGCTGTTACGACCATTCACGAACCTCGGTTCTGTCATCCATAAAAGCGAGCGCAGTGCGCTCGTGCATCGCGTAGCGGCGCCCTTCGAGATCACGCAACTTTTCTATACACACGACAATTGTTTGTACACCTTTCAACGAAGAATTTCTTCAAGGTGATCGAGTCGCGGTGTGACCACCCTATATACTACATGTACATATATACGGTAGAACTGGCACGCGGCGTAAGAAGCCTGATGCAAAGTATGTAGTTTTTTAAATAACATTACGTTACATTGTTTTCGCGCCCGTCAGATACACCAGTGCGTAGGGAGATAGCGTGCTCGTTTTATGCTTTGAAAGGTTACTTATTCGCATGCTCGCGATGGAAAAAAATACTACGAGGAAGGATCGTTGGGCAAAGATAGATAACAAAAAACCGCGAGCACAGTGTGATATCTCGGGGGCGACTCTGTCGAGCATGTAACACATCATGCTAGGCGCTCGCGAACTGCGTCGGCCAAGAAAAAGAGAGACATAGGCACACCTTATACGCGTGCTAGAGGAAAAATAAAGAACTATGGAGCCGCGCAGCGTAAAAGTAAACACGGCGAATATTTCATCGATCGTTCGATCCACTGGCGATGTTCCCTGTGGAAACGGTTTTACGTATCGGCCAACGACGGAGACAATTTTCTGCCTAAAGTCTTAGGTACCTCACCCTCTGCATGGTCTAAGAATCACACCGGAGTATTAGGGACATTCCTAGTGGTTTTTGTGCCGCAGTAATGGGCTCCTCCTTCACTTTGATGTACGTAATGCTATGGGCTTAATGTCTGTATTAAAAAAGCAAGAGAAGTTTGTTTTTATACTTTTACTGTATCGAATTAGGTATCTAGATAATAATAAATGTAGAATCATGTGAAATGGTCTTATTTTTATAAAAATATGAGAATGGTCGACAATTTTGTTCGCCTTGCCAACGAGAATACATTCTTCTCGAATTGTACAAATTGATTCAGAGTAAAATATTTATTTATCGTATTTTAATCTCATTGAGGAAAAATACCGCAGTAATATGCACGCTTACCCTAGCAAAGGATCGAGAGAGCGGGAAATTGTCGACGATCTCGCGGTCGATTCGGGGCCAGCAACACGTCGGAGCTCGAGGGAGCAAGGCGCTTGGTCCGGTTGGGCGGAAAAGAGCTCGACGTGATGCAACCAACCGCGTATTTATGGTAATTTTATTTGCAGGAGTCTCGTCGATTTATCTCGACAATATCCCGCTCGTGATTCCGAGGACTTGCGTGTCCGATTAATAGCAGAACTGGTGCGGCTCGATTCGATCCACGTATGTAACGTACGTGCGCCAGTGTGTACATGCGAGAGACCGGAGTGAAAGAGAGAACGAGTGAACAGTAAAGAAGAAAGAGAAAATGAGAGAGCTGGTAAGACTGGAAGAGAGAGTGAGAGAGAGAGAGTGAGAGAGAGAGAAAGAGAGTGACGAGGACAGTCTGGTTTATGCTCACTCTCTGGCTTACGACAGAGAGTGGGAGGAGGAACACGCACACACGGCTACATAAATAACGTGTGTACACAGAGAGAGGCTCGCCCAGAGGACGAGAGAGAGTGAGAGAAACGAGCGAAAGAGACGAAGACGAAAGAGGATGTAGTCGGCGGACATTTACGAAGTGAACCGAGTCTCTCCGACATGTGGGAGAGCCCGTAGTACACACCGAGGGGAGGGGTGTATCGGTTTTACGACGTTCGATCACCTGAACGAAGATTTTTCAAGCGCCCCACGAGAAGAGAGAACGCGACCGTCGTCATTCGCGTAGCCGCCATTCTTCAATGAATAAAACTGTCCTACACTACGCTGACACGTTCGGCCGCGGAAATTTCACTTTGCACTTCCGGCGCGGCGCGCGCCTCTTTTCTACTCTCCCGTTACGTTGCATCTTCCGCAGAAACTCGCGACCCCTCAAATCCACGAAACGATTCAAACCGATCCTTTGTCTATGTCCAATTATTGGGTTGGAACAAAACTTCGTAGCGTTTGCAAATTAATATTCCAAGATGAAAGTAAGATATTTATTCACGGGTCTATTAAAAAGTGGCAAGAAGCAATAAAACAGAATGGAAAATGTGTTATTGAACGAATCTGCGAATAATCTCTTAATTTTATCATTGAATTTTAACCGTTTTCACTCGGAGCTATTTTGACTCGAAAAGGAAACATTTCTTCCGACCTAAAATAATTTTATTCTATATGATTTTTTTTTATTTTATAAATACGAAATTGATACAATACCTCATACAATACTTAATCAGTAATCTATTAGATATCAACATATTTAATAACGTAAAAAATATTGTGAATAATGGCACAGCCATTTTTAGTGGGCTCGAGTGCTGAGGGATCAATTAAAATTCAATGATAAAATTAAGAGATTTATTCACAGATTACGAAGTTTCGTTCCAACCCAATAGATGGAAATGTTCCAGCGTATGCGCCTAGAAACAAATCCCCTGGCATGGCAGCACCAATTCCACGGTGTGCCGGCGAATGCATATTTGCGATTCGCAAGCAACGATACTTCGTAGAACGATAAGAAGTTTCTAGTTAGGAGGAAACCATCTACGGAAATTCGTATTACTCGTGGGACAATCTTGTAGCACATCGGTTCATCTGAGTAACGATGTATAATACGATCAAACTATGTATTGCGTGCGATCGAACGAAGGACGAAGGGCGAGAAAATGTCGCGTGTCGGTGTGAAAAAGAATGCATATTTGCGATTCGCAAGCAACGATACTTCGTAGAACGATAGGAAGTTCCGAGTTAGCAGGAAACCATCTACGGAAATTCGTATTACTCGTGGGACAATCTTGTACAGTAGCGTGCGAATTAATGTGAACACAAGTGAAATATTGAAACACAAAATCAAATACAAAGTGGTATATATTTTAATTGTTTTAATACAAGATATGGCTCACCTCTTGGCCTGTATAATATCTTGAACACGTTTAGGCATAGAATCAGTAAGATTTTTGCATTTTGCTAATATTTCTTCGTCTCGAAACCATATATGAATTACAGCCTCTATCAGCTGCGTTGTTGTTGTACAGACAACTTTACGAAGTCTGGCTATCACGATAGCCTACAGATTTTCAATGGGATTTACATGTGGCAAGTTTCCTGGCCAATCTAGACAAGTTATATTTTTCTCGTTTCTATGACGTTATACCCATTTTCCGAAATTGTATACAACTCGTAACGGTTTCAAAGGTAATTTTTAACAGACTTATCCACTAACGACACGCCAATACCTCTTAACAGGTCGGTACAGACCAGTTCATCAAACGTACAACAAAATGGCTGCTGCCATTGACACAGTCATGTTGCCACATTCAAAAACTAATAAGTAGACTGTAAATTTTATGCATTAACGGCAAAAATGGATGGACGTAATTCACAACAGTAAAAAGATTAAGATGATTTCAGGACATCCATACGTTATTTTTAATTAATTACAATTGTTAAAGAGAGGAAGACATTTTGTATGGTTCCCGCGTCTTGTAAGCCACGAAGAAAATGTTTATTTTGCATAGAGATCCGCAGTCTACTGGTAAAACATTCAAAATATTGGTGTGTTCACATTAATTCGCGCGCTACTGACCATATCGGTCCATGAAGTAACAATGTATAATACGATCAAGGTATTGCGTGCGATCGAAGGACGAAGGGTGAGAAAATGTCGCGTGTCGTTGTGAAAAAAAAGAATTGATGAAAAGCGCGTGGGGCCAGAGCAAACAGAAGCAGCCCTGGCCGCACAATACGAGCATGAATGAAGTATCGCGTCTGGCTCGCGGGGTACGGTATACGATGGCTCGGCGTGGAGGGGAAAGGGCAGAGAGCGGAGGTTCATGGGGCGTGGGACGGATGGTGGGGGGCGTCACGGTGCTTTCGTGGCGTGGGTTTGCGTGTGTGCGAGTTGGTCCGCACCCGCGCATTTACGTGCGAGGTTCGTCGAGGCTTGGCCGTCGTGAAACAGTGCGAGTATACGTTCTCGCGCGCACGAGCGACCGAACGCGCGCGCATATGCAAGCAAGTTCGATGTAGAGATCGAGAGCGCATGCGCATTCGAGCACCCCACCCACGGATACAACAGGCCGCTGCTCCTCGACTCGACGCGCTGTTTCGATGTTTGTAAGCGAGCGGTGAGTCTGGAACGCCACAGCAGCGTCGAGCGTAGCCGGTCTCGGCTCCGAAACGAGAGACGACAACACGCAGAGAGCGAATGAACGGTGTACGAGCCGGGTGTTCACGGTAGCAAAGAGAAAAGAGGAACAACAAAAGTAGGGAGACGTCGAATAAAATCGTTCGTTGTCGAATAAAATATAAAGCGAGAGAGAGGGAGAGAGAGAAAGATAGAGAGACAGAAAGAAAAGAAAAAGAGAGAGAAAGAAGGTCTCGTGAGTGCGCGCGCGTTGTTGCTCGGTTCCTTCTGTTTTGCCGCACGCGAGAGAGCAGCCGCTCCTCCCTCCCCCACCCCCACCAGTCTCCGTAAAGCCGCGAGAAAAATTGTAAAAAAAAAGGGAGACCCGCTGCCGAGAGACAGTTATCCGGAGACGCGAGGAAACGCGTTCATTCGATCGTGTCTCGAATGTGCGCGACACTCGCTCGTGCCAACTAACGCGTTGCCTCCGAGACCGATTGAACGCGCGCGTGTATGTGTGTGTGCGTGTGCTGGCGATGAGACCGAAACCGACGAGAACCGATGGATACACACCATGAACCGTGATCGATCCGTCCGTCGACCTGCACGGCGACACGCGTTAACGTGAACGAAGAAAACGGGCGTACGACACGGTAACGGGGAGAGAGAGAGAGAGAGGTTAGAATCGCAATCCATCGAGAGAGGAGGATCGTGTTGTGTCGGTGATATTATTGTGACTTCCGTGGGAGTACGTCAAGGAAGAGACGAGGGGGAAATCGAAGAGGAAAAAAGAATAGGGAAGGAAGAAGAGGGGAAAAGACAAGAAAAAAGAGAGAAGGCGTGCACCGATTGACTGGTGGCCCCGTTGGTCGGATAGTACGCGCCTGGGCTGCTCTCGCACGATCTACACCGGCATGGCCGCCGAGGCCAGCTGAACTTTTTCGTCTCTCGCTCGCTCGTTCTTCGTCTTCGTTCGTGCTCCCTCTCTTCCCCTTTCATCGTCTTTCTCTCACTCTCTCACTCTCTCTCTCTCTCTCTCCGTTTCAACCCCCACTCTTTCGACTCCCAGTGTCCCCCCTTGTATATCCCCCAGCCGCCGCCGGCTACTCGTCGTTTCGTCTCTTTTTTTCTTGCTTCCAGCCGTCTCGTTCCAACTCTCTTTCCGCTTAACGCGAGAGAGGAGAGAGACCGTGCGCGCGGTCGCGCGTACGTCACGAATACCCGGATCGTTCGGTGTGTTTGTGTGTACGGGGCGAAGAGTGTGCACGGTGGTGTTGGTTGTGCGCGGGGTTCGCGAACGTGAGTTGCGCCGTGTTCACCGGAGCGATCGGGGATCGGAGAGGGGAGAGAGAACGAGCGAAGGCTTGCCATTCGAGAAAACCAGTGAACTCGAGTGAGAGCACTACGGGGCGCGTAACTGGAATCACACGCGCGCGCAACGGATCCGTTCGTTGTTCGCGGGAGTGCCGAGCGTCCGATCGATCGAGACACATCGTCGTCGTGCTCGCGAGAAGTCGATCGCCGCGATAATTAAACTGCTTTCCATTCGGATTTTTAACGAGTGTGCACGTACCTGAAGATCCAAGTCGATCAGTGTTTTTGGACCTTGTTGAGGACGCGTTCGACGACAGTAACACACGGAGGACTGTCGCGAGAAAGTCGTCCGTGCGTGTTCATTCTTCCGGTGACTGTAACAGCCGAAGGTAGCAAGGTAGGCTGGGACACCGGTTACCGATATCACGCACCTGTTGTTTCCTCGAGGTGTTGTACGCGTGTGTGTGTGTTCGTGTGTGTGTACCGCGCAGCAGACAGTGACACGAGAACTCGGTATAGAACCGAGATGTCTCGCTTCGAAAAATAACGGAGAGCGAAATAAAAGAAACCGTACGTATCCGGTTCTGCGAAGCGTACGTTCGAAGAAGGGGAACAGGAACAGGAACAGGAACAGGAACAGGAACAAGGAACAAGAGAGAAGGATGCGCCAGAAGGAGAACGCCGGTGTGGGCCTCCTACTCTTCGCTTTTCCACGGAGGGCAGTACTGTTGTCGAAGGTGCGAGCCGCGTGACACGAATGCGAGAGTGCGAGAGAAAGGGGATCCACGAACGAGGAGGCGGCGGTGGGACAGAGAGAGAGGGACCGAGAGATAGAGAAGGAGGAAGAAGAAGACGAAGAAGAAGGAGATCCGTTTGCCGGTGGAGAGCAACGGCAACGGCAACAGCGACGGAGACGTCGACGGCAACGACGACGAGGACGACGACGACGACGACGAAGGCACCAGCGGGAGCATATATCCGGCCGTGGCATGTGCGCGGAACAAGGACAGACCGAGAAGTGGCTATTTCTGTGGAGCATATAGGGGGCCGCCCGTATAAAATAAGCAGTGAATGAAGGAGCCTGTTTACTGGCAGACAGCCTACGCGAGATTCAGTCGGCTCTCTCTCTCGGTCTCCCGCCGCGGTTCGGTCCTCTATCTCCTCTCTCTCTCTCTCTCTATGTCGGTAAGCCTGCGTGTTTCTCGCTCTGACTCGTTGTACGCATCCCGTAGCGGATACAAGAGAGAAAGGAAGAAGAGTGAGAGAGAGAAAGAGGGATATACCGAGTAGGAACAGAGTAAGCAAGCACCAGCAGGCAGCATAAGCAGCATAAGCAGCAGCAGCAGCAGCAGCATTCGTTGCCACGAGACGAGAAAGAGCCCTGTGTGTGGCCAGTGCGCGAGAAGAAGCCGCGGTGTGTGTTCACCGATCTTGTCCTTCTGTCTCGTCTCGACTCGTCTCGTCTGATCTCGTCTCGGTCCCGTCCCAACCCGTCCCCATCTTGCCCCGCCTTGCCTTGCCTCACCTCGCGTCTTCCCATCTCGTCTCGCATCGTGCCTCGTGTTTTTCTCGACCGGGTTCTCGTACACGGCGAGTAGTCGAGAGCTACACTGTGCTCCGGTGCCGCCTTTCGCGTTCCTCGGCCCCCGTGCTCCGCCTCACCGTCAGGATTATCAACCACAGGAGTTTCTTGTTCCTCTGTTCGATACACCAGTTGCGTTCCGTTTTGTTTCGCTAAAACGCGTCGACTTGCTACGCTTCGACGGTACATGTAACTGCCTACATGTAACTCGAGCGTTGTGTTTACGTGTGTTATGTGAGACCGGTGATCGGTGACTAGTGCGAACCAAGTGAGGAATCGAAGGGAGACGCAGAGAGAGAGAGAGAGAGAGAGAAAGAGAAAGAAACGAATTTCCGTTTATTTTCTCGACAAACGTGCCACCCTCTCTCCAGTGAAATATCAGTGAGAAAAGAAGCTTGTCGTCTGCTCGTCGCCCGAGACGAGAAATACGTATAGGACGCGTTGGATGAGTTTGTGTGCGCGCCCGCCAACGTTGGAACCACGGGTGAACGGATAAAATCAGGAAGCAGAGAATACGGAAACGGGAGACGATAACGAGATAGAGAGGAAGTTCGCGGTGCCAGGGTACAGGTGAAACGGAAGTGCCGAAAGTGTGGATACCTTGGACTACGAGCCGCCCCCGGTGCTGCCCCCGCGGCGCCCGCCCTGGCCGTCCAACAACCCGAGCAGCACCGCCTCGAGGTACAGCGGCCAGCAGCAGCGCATCGCCACAGCCACCGCCACCGCCAACACCGATAGCAACGCCAACACTACAGCCGCCACCACGTTCTCGCTGACAGCGACGGCGGCTACGACGACTACCACGTCGACGACGCTTAGACCGGCGTTCCGAGGCTCAACGACCTCCTCGTCTGCGCGAGTGTCGCCGCAGCCGCCCCCCTTGACGCCGCCCCAGTATCCTGCGCCCCCACGGCCCCCTAGTCGAAACGGTGAGTGTCCTTTAATTCTTCGACGTTAACCAATCCACCGCTATAATACCACCCTGCCTCGTTTCCGGTCTACCTCGCGCCTATCTATGTGTTCTTTCTCTTGGCATTGCTATTGGGTCGAAACGAAACTTCGTAGCGTTTGCAAATTAAAATTCCAAGATGAAATTAAGATATTTATTCACAGTTCATTCTCGTTTAGTCAAAAATCGCAAAAAGCAATCGAACAGAATGGAAAATCTGTTATCGAACGAATGCGCGAACAAATCTCGTAATTTTGTCATTGAATTTTAATTTAAAAACGCTACGATCTTTCGTTCCAACCCAATAGCAGGGGTGGACCCCGAAAATTAGTATACTCGAGTACCCGAAAATTTATGACATTCCGGGAACCGAACAATATAAATTTTCGGGTTCCCGGCCCGAGCCGATTTCGACTTCGGGTACTCGGGCGGGTATCACGAATTTTCTAGTTACTGGGAGTGGCCGGGTACCTAAAATTTTCTAGCCTCTGTTCGGTTTTGGGGGGTATCTGAACAGTATAAATTTTCGGGTTAACGTTTCTTATACAAAATAAGGCTATGTTCTTCGAAAGTTCAGCCTCGACCCGATCCGAACCCGGAATTTTCGGACACCCGCCCACCCCCGGGCGTTACCGATAGTCAAGTTGAGTTACCGACCGAGTACAAACGTGTCCTACGCGTGAAAATTCTCTCGTTGCATTCCCCACAGCTTGGCGAGTATGCAACGGGAAGCTACGCTTTCTCATAGCGCGATTATAAAATTCGGAGTTTGTTCTTCTTCTTGGAGACGTAGATGGACACAGGTTTCGACTCACCGCGGCATTCTCGACTAGAGAATCGCTACCGAATCGGTACACTGGAAGTCCATTTGTTCGAGGAAAACGCTTCCGGATATACACCCGGGATACGTTGGACGTGTGTTCGCGCTCTTATCGGCGCTACTGCCAAGTGGCACTCCACTTACGCGAACACAGCGTCTCTTTATGCTGCCGGCGATCGGTCTGAACATCGCGAACTCGATCCCATTCATAAAGGCCCGGGTTCAGCTGTGTATACACGCTGACTGGGACGGTTGTCGCGGGACAGCCTTGTCGGACGTGTCGCTGCGCTGCGACCACGACAAATGCTCCGCGAAGAATAACGTTATTTCGTTATTTCCATCGTTGTTTCGTGTTATGTACATGTAATGCCCATTTTATGCATTTATTACGAAAAACGAGCAGATGCGATTTATTGGGTTGGAACGAATTTCCAAGATGAAATTAAGATATTTATTCACAGGTTTATTAAAAAATGGCAAGAAGCGATAGAACAGAATGGAAAATGCGTTATCGAACGAATCTGCGAACAAATCTCTTAATTTTATCATTGAATTTTAATTTAACAACGCTACGAACTTTCGTTCCAACCCAATAATACGGTCAAACCATTAAGGGAACTTAGGTTCCACGAAGAATAACGTTACTTCCAACGTTGTTCGTTGTTGTTAGTATTACTATTATTATTTACAATGTCGAAAGGCTTTCCTTCGCCAGCGTCGGCGCAACTTAGTCCGAAATGAAAATTATTTGAACGGTGTTATCGGTGTTCGAGCGAAAGGATTCCGAGTAAATAGGAAGTCCTCCGACGAGCCAACCGTTTCCTATTATACTACCGGTCTTCCAGTTTCTCGTGAATCGATGCGCCTTGTAGCTGCTTCCGGTTTCTCCCTATTGTCTCGACTGGAATCTAATACGCGTACAGACCGGTCGAGGGCGAACGCGTACAAAAGGTTTCACGGGTGCGAGGGTTGCACGGTGCACGGGACACGGGACACCGGAGATGGAGGCTGGTTTTCTCTGTTCCACGTTCGTTTCGGAAACGCCGGTTAAGACCTGGAACTCCACCGGTGATCGCCTTCCTAATCCACGTTTAACCCATTGCACTTCAAGGCGCCACTAAAACTTACCATTCCGTAATTCCGTAATGAATACTTTTAGGCACGTAGAATGAGTGGGAAAAAATTGTTTAAAATTACTGTGTGTCTGTATCTTCTGTAGCAGTAAATGTACAATCGTCAAATGATTTGAACCAATTTTAACACTTTACCTACCGAAAGCCTGTTAATAGGATTTTCAATAAGATTTTCAATAAGGTTTTCAATATTAAATAAAAGTATTAGATGACGTTATTGAGGGTGACTTGTCGAAGGTCACAACCCAAATCAAACTCCCTGGTTTGCTCAAAATTTTGATGTCCACATTAAAAGGGGTTTTATAACCACAGTAAACCGTATCAGGGCCAATCATTACAATCTCGCCGCCTCTCTGCATCGAATAAACATTGTCAGTGATCCTAGTTGTGAGTGTGGTTATAGCTCCGAGGACATAGGCCATGTTTTACAGCAGTGTCGTCTTTATGATTCACAAAGAATTAAATTAGTTAATAAGTTGCGTAAAATTAAGTTTTTTCTACCATTAAAAGCGGACATTTTCTTTGCTAAACCTAATGTTAAAGCCAGTGAATATATTTTTCAGTTTTTATGCGACTGCAATCTTCATATCTAGAGATTATTAATTCTGTCATTGTATACTAACTGTAAGACTACTGTTAAAAAAAAAATATATTGTCAAGCCGAAATAAACCTATAATAGGTTTCAGTGGCTCAATAAAAAAAAAAAAAAACTTGTTGAAGGTACCATTAAAAAGTATTCAGCCATGTACCATAGATTTAAAAATATTATGGAATAATCACCGGTCGGTAATGTGTTAAGAAAGTATATACAGTCTTTTCAAAGAAGTTTCTGGTCGCGTTATACGGGAGTGCACAGAGGGCTGATCGATGGTTTCGCGAGGGGACGGGATCGAGACGTGGGTGTGGGTCTCGAGGGAAACGCGATCAAGGATCCACGGAGCGTGACTCGTCGCGCGGATTGAGTCACACTACGCTTTCATAGAGGAGGCGAGCTGGCACGGGCCGAGGAGTAGTGAATGAAATTTACCGGTGTAGAAAGTTGCGCGCGAGAAAGTCGCCCCCGGACACGGCTGCCACCTTTCCGCTGGTGATGACGTTCGAAACGCAAACCCAATCGTGAACGTAGACGACGACGGTGGACGTCGACGCCAACGCGTCGAGCGAAGCAGCGTTTCTTTCCAGCTTGGATTCTCGGGGCCGGCCGTTCTCCTCTCTAACAACTCGCGACTCTCAGCGCAGCGCATAGCTCGCAGCACGCAGCGCAGCACGCAGCTCGTTGCTCGTAGCTGGCAAAGGGAACGGCGACCTCGTAGGCGGGCCCGTCCATAGTTTCGCGGAAAGTATTCGCCTTGTTCCGACTGCTTATGAATGCGCCTGGGTGTGAATGGTATTCCGAGGGAGCAGCGTGTCGAAACGTTCGCGACGACTCGACTAGACTCGACTAGATTCGACTAGACTCGACTCGACTCGGCTCGACTCGACTAGCTCTGCTCGCGCGAATAACAACATCATCGTTTCCCTATCGCCGCGCGATCCCCGTTGCGTTTCTCAGCCACTAATGCCGAGGTTAAGATTGCATAGTGCGCGGCACGCTGCAACACGATAATGTTTCATCGTTCCTGAGTTTAAAGAAAAACCTGAGGAAATCATGCAACTCTGTCTCGATCAGGGCTGTTACTTTCCTTCGAAGGTCGAATATTTTGAAGCTTCGATATTCGAACCTCCGCAGTAATTTATTAGAGGGTTAAATGAAACGGAGTTTCGAATCATTGAACTTCGAAATTTCGCTGCTAAGTTGTATTCGATACAATTACAGACACTCCGAAATTTCGAGAAAAACACGCCACCGCAGCTAAAAGATTGATTAAGTTACAAGTTCATGCGATTTGAAACTTTGGACACTTCGAATCTTCGAAGAGTCGAAGCTTCGGAAAAGTAACAGTGCTAGTCTCGATTGTTTTCGAAACGAGGAAGCGCTGCCAGGTGTTGCTGCAAGGTATTAAACTCGGCTCAAGCTGCCTTTTATCTGTCGCCGGTTAATCTTCGCTCGGCCTTCGATAAACTATTTCCACCTTCGTAGACGTTGAACAAAGTTCTACGAGGCTGGAAACAAAGCTTGTTCGTTCTTACAAATTTTACCCGCTTGCATCGATCCTATTTGTTCCGGTTTAACATGATCCACGAATTTTCCTCGATCGAGACGCGCGTGCGACATGCGACAGGCGGTATGTCGCCGCTCGAAAATTTCCATACGGCGATCGAATCGGTCCCATCGCTGGTCTCCTCTCTCTTGGAGCGGAGTACGAGCGCATGCGCTCGCGCTATAGCATTCGATCGAATGCTCACAAACACAAACGCGTGATTCGCCTCGACGGCAACAGGGAATGAATGCCAATCGCGATTTCGCGTACCTGGAGACTTTGCCGCGCATGCGTCTGCCCCGTACTCTCTTTTTCTCTCTTTTTCTCTCTTTTATTTTGTCTCGGTCTCTCGCGTTTGGTCGCGCACGTAAAACGTAGAACGTAGAACGTAGAACGTAGAACGTAGAACGTAGAACGTAGAACGTAGAACGTAGAACGTAGGAACGGGCCAGACCGATTTACGCTCCGTTCGAGAATAATCGGTGACTCGCGACCTCGATGAGTAGTCGGTTTCCACGAAATTCGATGAGCTCGCGCGCGCGCGCGTGCTCGCTGACGCGTATCCCGAACCGATGAATCGGGAGACCTTAGACGATATTATCTCGAGAAACTCGGAATCGCTTACTCAGAATACCGGGATCGAGATCCAACCCGTCACCTAGATATCCGATCGGACAGTCGCGATTAGATAGCCACCGATATCGAGCCGGTGATACTAACCAGGTATGTAATCCGAATCGGAAACGCGTATTCGCGAATCGAATAGACTTCGAACGTAGCTCACTCGAGACCACGTGAAATAACACGGGAACAGGGTGAACAACGCGGACTCGCCTCGAGCCGATCGAGGATAATAACTCGATTCGAGAGATTGTCGTTCGAAGCAAAGCTCCGATTCGTTGGAATTCGCAAAGAAGAAAGGAAATGTCTATTCGTTGATCTGTTTACGCGTATCAGAGAGTTTCGCGTCATCGGAGCACCGTGTTGTACGAAACACGGAATTATTTCAAGTCGGATGAAATTCAATTTAATTTTGACACTGATCTAAAATACAAAATTTTGACGTATCGGATTGTAAGAAACACGGAATTAGTTCAAGTCGGATCAAATTCACTTTAATTTCGATAGCGATCGTGAGTTTTGCTCGGCGTGACAAGAGTCTCGCGTCGCAGGAGGATTTTCCATTATTCTTGCACGACGACATTCTCTTCTGAACGAGCTGACCGCGCAAGGAGTGCTCGCAGAAGACACAGCACAGCGTCTGTACACGGTCGTTCTCGAAACGAGATATCGTGGTGCGCGCTCGAGCTCTCGTTCGAGCTCGCGTATCGTGACACAGATACACGCACGCAAGTCAGGGTCGGTCTGGCATGAATGAAGCCCATGATTTCCACGCATGGCGCATAGGTAGGCGAGTCGAACGAGACGACGCTGTTGCTCCCAAGTTGCAGCTCGCAGCAGCTCGTCGATCAGGAAAGATCAATCCTCTCTCTCGTTCTCTCGTCGATCAAGAGAAATCGTCAATCGTTTTTACCTTTATTATCGTTACGAGCTCGCGTGATAAGCAAACGAGTGTCAAATTCCACAAACACAAGGAAAAGAATTAGACGTACTCGCGAAAGAAAAACGCAAGAAGAAAAGAGAAAGAGAGCATAGCAGGAAGTTGAAGGCGAAATAGGTTGTGGACGATTAAAACCGACAGCGTCGTTAGATACTCGAACTTTTTTCCTTTCGTTTCTCAATGGTTGAAGCAATCGCGATAGCGATTTCGCTATCTACGGCTGGCGGAGCCTTGGAATCGGCGATACCGAAAGCTGTTCGACCCGATTGCATCTCGATCGATGGCCGATCGATAAGTTTCTCATTCAACCAGTCCTCGTGCGGCTATATCAATGAAGACCGGTATCGTTATCGTTCGACGTTGTATTCGTAAACGATCTTGGTACACGTCTCGGAGGTTTCGCAAACACGCGAGAGCGATCGACGCTCTTCGTCGTCGTCGTCGTCGTCGTTGTTGTCGTCGTCGGAGGCTCGTATCGGCTCGTCTCTCTCTCTTAAATTCCCTTTTATCAGCCTCGGTGCTCCGTGTCACCCACGCACTCCGCGTGACGCAACTTTTCATCTGAACTTGAGAATTGACCTACGCTTCGAGATTCCCGCCGATACGTAAAAACGAATCGTTATCCGTAAAAATCGTTTGTTCCCCGTTCTCAATCATTTTTACATACGAATTCTCGTGTTTTCCCGTGATAGAGATCTTCTGGCAGCATGATCGACGATTTCTCCAGAAGTATTGGGTTGGCAAGAAAGTAATTTCGGTATTTTAAGATGAAATAAATCTCAATTTTTTTATCCAAGCAATGAACTGTAACGAATAAGATATTTTCCATTTTGTTCGATGATCCTTTGTCAATAAGAATAAATAAGAAAATATTTTATCGATTAAAGATCATCGCTTGAATAAAAAATATTCGGTTTTACTTCACCTTAAAATACCGAAATTACTTTCTTGCCAACCCAATAGCATCGCCAAGCGTTCGGCGTTCAGCGTTCGCTCTGTTATGTTATTCTGTTTGCGCGCGTCATTTCCTGCAAAGGGACGGGAGCGAAGCCGATGACGTAAAAGGCGACGAGGAACGTGGTTTTCCGATTTATCCTCGGAGAGCTGAATAATTCGAGCCGCGTCCGAGATACGCGACAATGCGATATTCATTATATCTCGACGACGTAGAGGGTGTCCGGCGACTGGAGGCGCGATCGAGATTGGGGGTTCGTTTCTATCGTTCCTTTCTCGAGAAGATCGACTGGAAACGCTGGTTCTGCCTAGAATTACCGTCGCGTCGTGCCACAAGCCACTGGCCACGATGTTACTCGATTGTACCCCGTGGAATTCCGCGTTGTCGTCGCTGGAGAAGGTCCGACAACGCCGCGCGGGCCGTCTGTTTTGCTTTTCGATTCGATAATGATACGGCCGTCGATGAACGTCGTCGATACGAGATCCGTCGATATACCGTGGCGATCGAACTCGCTTCTAAAAAAAGAAATTAGCTCGCGTAATTGCTCCGATTCGAGGATTCCCGATTATCTCGCTGCGATAGGTTATTCTAAACGCTCCTTTGAGCTTCGAGGTGCACTCCCGTTCATAAGTCTTACAATTAGGACAACTCTGGTTTTTAGCAAAACTCTGGTATTTCGTATAGATTATGAACGTTTAACTCTGTACACAGAAAAATTATGGGACGAACTGAATAACCAGGTACGAAACTTTTGCTCGACTTCGAAAACAAATTTATGGAATATTTTGGAACTAGAATGGAATAATATAACAACAGAAAGTATGAAAAAATTGATCCTTGATTCTTCGATGAGAAGAAAATATAAATATTTTTTACTTTTTGGTAAGATTTTTGATATACGAGTGCAGCATCCTTGCCTCGACATGGAAACCTTTAAATAAGGAAAAATTTGTTCGCATCCTTCAACGATTATTTCATTTTAACAGAGTTGAATACAAATATGACCACTGTCCTAAGACTTATGAGCGGGAGTGTAATTATCGATTGGTTGGCTTCGTTGGCAACATCTTGACAACGAAATTTCTTCGGATCTTGTGGATCCGCGGCGAGAAACAAATGATTTCGAAGTTCCTAGGTAGGCGTAACTCCTCGAACGATAATAACAGCGTGTTTATCGCGCACACGAAGCGTATCGACGAGCGCAACGCGCGGGTTCGCTCCTGTTTTTCAAACAGACCGTCCCGAGGAAAAAAGTGCACGATATCGCGTTATCGAATAAATATATTCGAGAGCATTCCCGAGGAAGATTACTCTCTCCGCGAGAGAGACACGGAGAAACAGAGGGAGAGGGAATAGAAATCGTGACGTATCGCTTTCTTTGAGCGAACAACCGATTCTTTTACATAATCTCTGATTTGCCGGTCTCCGTGAACAAACGACGGCAACTCGATAGCGTTCGAATTTCATTCACGAATCGAAACGACGCTTGGCACTCTTTCGCGAGGAATTACGTGATCTCTGTTCTTCTTTTTCTTCATTTTCTTCTTTTTCTTCTTTTTCAGCTGAAATTTCGAGTTCTCAGCCAACACGTGCCGCGTGTCAGAAGACCGTGCGCCGCGTCGGCCACGTCTCTCGCTCGTTTGTGAAATTTCGCTCCGCGTTTGGTCATGTTCTACAATCTTTGAACCCAGATCGTCGGAGGACCGAAGGCGCGTTTTCGAGCGGCTGTTTGCCTGCCCGTTTCTTATGTAACGCCTCGCATTGCCTCGCCTCGCCTCAACTCGCCTCACCCCCTTCTCTCCCCGCCTCGGCTCGCTTCGTCTCACCCATGTGTGGTAACGCGCTGCGAATGCACGCGGATCGTCTTCGCGCGAGCACCCCGTGTCCTTGAGCGACATGTGCCCGGAATAATGAATCGAAGGAGTATGAAACAGAGTCGCGAAAGGAGTGGCCGACGCACACCGCGACGTAGCGCAGCGAAGCGCGGTGCAGTGTTTCGCTCATCGCCCTGGCATTCCGATTGCGCATCGCTCGCACATCCTTCTCCTCCACGATCCTCGCGATTCAACAGAATTTCATTGGTCACCGACTGCCGCGGAACTCGTCCGCCCCTGGCACTATTCTCTTATTCACTTCCGAGAAATTATTTTCCACGGAAAAGGAGAACCTTGAGGACACTTGCACTATATACAGTACACCATTCTATAATTTTTATTACGATTTCATTTCTACTCCGATTTGTACTAATTTCCAACCTTTCCCAACCTTCTCTCTGTGTAGTGCTACTCTAATGTTAACCGTGTACGAGGAGTAATTGGACCCCATACATTTAGATTTACGAAGGAAAATGAGAGAACAAAGTCTACGTATGTATCCGTGACACTTTATTGATTTTTCAAAGATAAGTATACATTACTTAAAAAAGTTGGAACGTACCACAGATAGTATTCCTAGAAGATTTTTGGGAATTTTCTATTCGTCGACGTTTTATTTCCGTCCTTATCCGCCTGGATACCCGTTGGAACGAAACTTCGTAACGTTTGCAAATGAAAACTCTAAGATGAAATTAAGATATTTATTCACACAGGTTTATTAAAAAATGGCAAAAAGCAATAGAACGAAGATAGAGCAATAGAATGAATCTGTGAATAAATAATTTTATCATTGAATTTTATGTTCCAATCCAATACCATTCATTCTCAGTAAATTGCTACTCGTTGCGCGCAGGTCGGAAGCTTGCTTCAAACTCGACAGTCGCACTCCAAAATTCGTGCTACGTACTCTTTCGAAACGCGATCGGTTTCCGGTGTTTCGTTCGTCCTTCCAGCCTCTTTCCCCTATCGCTCGCCGCGAGAGAGTAAACTGCGGATCGACGGTGGTTATGTTCGGGTTGGGTAACCGATACATTCGTAACATGTTAACGATCGCGTTCGTCGTCCAGGCTCGTCGACCTATCCCACTGATATTCTCGAGCCGCGGTCGTAATCGAATCTCTAATAAGGGACGTGACTCGAGTGCTCCGAGTCGATTTCGTTCGACTCGAACAGCGTCGTCGGACGCTGAATTCCTGAAACGAGGCGAAGCGCGACGCAGCGCTATCGGGACACAGACAAAACGACCCCGATTCTCGTTCCGATCGATCGTTCTCTCCAGTCCCTCATTCTAAAACGCAAAGGCCAGTTCAAATCAAAATCATTTTCGTTTATTTGCGAATCGTACGTGCCTGTCCCGATAAACCCGAAAGGTCTGGAGCTTCTCAATGTACTCGATTGTTCCGGAGTAAAGGTACGTGTTCATCCGAGAGTTTCTGTCGACAGTTGCTTCTCGAGAATACTGTGAATTTGAACAAAGCCTCGACCCCTCGAAGAGCTGCGTATATCGAGCTTCGAAACTGCGATTCTCATTGCCTTCGAAGTTTTTGAAATCGATGCTTCAAAATCTTCGGCTTTCGAAGGAAAGTAACAGCACCTATTTGAGAGTACTTCAGACATTTTCAATACCACGCACGATGACGAATTTCACTCTCGAGATCAACTCGCGACAGTTTTACTCTCAGATGGACACGTACCTTTAGTTAGATCGACGGATCACTCGAGAAACGGTCGACCGTTTGTTTCCCTCCGATGAATCGTGTTTTAGGTTTGTATCCCTGGAAAATCGGACGGCGAGTACTTTCGTAAAGATGTTCGCCAAGTCGCTGTTGGTTGGTACACGTGTATCCGGCGATGGTCTATCCTAGGCAGTAGATTTTCAGAGTCGAGCGTAGCGCTCTCGAAGCAGAAGAATCGAATCGGTTCGAAACACTTGGGTCACGTACCACAGTCTTTCTCTCTCGGACACACTCTCACTCTTTGATTCTCCCTCTTTCTCTCTGTTCGTAACACAAGAACACCGCCGCTACGCTATCTTGGTGTTTGCCAACCCCGTTATCTCTCGTTCCGTCCGTCTTTGATCTCCTCTCACGCTTTCCCGTGTCTCGTTGGTCTTTTCTCTCTCTCTCTCTCTCTCTCTCTCTCTCTCTCACGCACACATACTCCCCTCTCTCGAGGAGATCGCGGTCCGCTCGTCTCTCTCCCGTCTATATCCTCCGTGCTCTGTTACCCTCCCCTGTTCGTCGTCGTTTCATCAACTCGCTCCTGCTCGGCTGCTGCCTTTTGCACGAGCACCGAACGCAATCTACGATCATCGTTATGTGCTGTCGCCGCGTCATATCCGGTCTGCCCGATCGCTCTTCGTTCCCCTCCTCCACCTCCTCCGTCTCCGCTCCTCTCCTCCTCTCTCTCTCGGAGAACAACCAGCTCGTAATGCTTCTCTTTCCGATCTTGCTGCTGCTACTCCGGACCGATCTGCGTCATTTCTTCCAGCCGAACCTTCCCAAAATCATTCGATGTACAACTATAGTTTCTCCACCAAGAGAAGAGGCGTTTATACATCGATGTCTTTTTCCTGCAGGCATTTAAAGGCGAGTCCCGAGCGGGCTCGGATTTCCGGAGCGTTTCGGAGCAGTTTTTCTACGGTGTCGCGGTCTCGGTCATTCTCTGACCCACATGGTCGGCCTAGGTTTCACTGTGCCGCTTATCTCGTCCACAGTTTTTCGAATCGTTCCGATAAAGGGGCAGACCGCAGCGATACATCGAGGAATCGAGGTGCGCGACCTCTGTCGAGTCGAGAATGATATTCTATCTTGATCTCTTTCTCATCTTTTCCTTTTCCGCACCGGTGCGTCGGGATGCACGTGGTCCGGAGCCACGCGTTTCGAGATTCTCGAGGTTCGATGGCGAACACACACGTGCTAGAAAGAACCTAATTAACATTAGAATGGCAACACATTAGAAGGTAAATTAAACGCAATGTTTGCGGAGCAATAACGCGAAAACAACTCGTGAACGGATCAGCGAACGCCGGTGGAAAAGATTGCACGATAAGTTCTAATCGCGCATCAAGGGAAGTCAAGAATTTGGTTATCATCGCGGCACCGGAAACCGACTCTTCAACCCGCGATTACGCCGGTCGATATCGCTGCGTAGACAACTGCAAATAAGATCGATGAGTATTGCTTTCCGTTTAAAGTTCCGTAAACACCAACAAGACCGTGATCGTTTCGTAATCGAGAACCGTTCGTACGGAATGTTACCGCAGCAGTTTCACCGCGTTTCGAATAATCGAACTTCGTCGTTCGCATTCGATTAACAAATCCATGCTGTCTGTAAAAAGTACTAAATCGATTAAGCATAGTAAGGGTTTAATCTTCGACGAGTATATTTCAATGACGAATAAAACTCGACGAACAACCGTGCGAGAAAGTTGGCAGTTTTTTGGCAAGACGTATCAAATGTTGGTTGTAACAAAATAAACGTGCTTCTGGTACTTTATGAATAAGGTATTGCCACACCGATTTTTAAATTACGGGAAAAAATTGGTTACTTTTGGCCACGATTTCGGTCGAACTCACCACTGTGCGCTGCTCCACTCGACTCCGCTCCGAAGGTTTGGCGCGCTCGAAACTGAAACGCACGGAATACCTAGAGCTATCTATTCCGCCTCGTCTACTATTATTACTCCCGTGAAAATTCGTGGTCCCGAAATAACTCTCGGATCCTCTTTCTCCGTGGGACGCGAGACGCGAGACGAGAAACGATAGAATAAGAGAGAAGACGAAGAGAGAGAGAGAGAGAGAGAGAGAGAGAGAAAGAGAGAGAAGATAAACGCGGCGTGTCTCCGTTCGGATTCGCAGCTCGACCCGCTCCTACGCCTCCTCGGCTGTTCTTTGACTTTTCCCTGGCCGTCCTTGAAGGGAAGGGAACGTTGACCCTCTCGACCGTCCATCTGCCCGTACGTCCGCTCGTCCATGCGTCCATACGCCGTCATGAGGCCGTCCATGCGAACGTGGTTTCATTCAGAATGCAACGCCAGCAAGATCGATGTCAAACACTACCTTTTTTCTCCCCACCTCGACACCGACCACTCGTTAGCTGCTCCAACTCTGACCGATACACACGACTTTCCTATTCGAGTTCGTATCGTCTCGGACGATTATCAATTTCAGACTGCTCGCTTCCTCGAAAAATGTAAAACCAGTATTTAGCCTCTACCGTTCATATTATTTTAACTTGTAATTATATTTAAATTCAAATTCAACTTTCAATCATTATATGTATGTGCCCATAATTATGAAAGTGCTCCAACTCAAAATTCTTAAAAAACAAGTTTATCGGTTACTTCGCATCACGTTATTTTAAACTGAATTAATCGAAGGTAATTTTTACGATATTGAGAAATATGTACCATTTCATACCGCTTGTTGTTTCAACATTATATGGAATTCATTCAGTGTTAATATCCTTTTGCTTTAAATGTCTGGAAACAAAATACAAGTCGCTTAGACCACTTTCATAATTATGGCTGTGGGCATATATACGGTTTCAGGATGACAAAACCTAGAGACGACAGAAACTTTCTTGGTTACCCGATAGGTTTCGAAAGGTTCAGGTCAATTCGGGTCGGTTCGGGTCGCGGCAGTCGACGACACGAGTGCTGGTGCGGGTGCGGACGCGAAAAGGCTATGGCGGAGTGTGGGTCGAGCGTGCGTGGGCTTGTATTTATACATACTCGCGAGCGGGAACACGTAAACTCGCGTACGTGACCGCGCATTTGATATCCGGATTTCTCTGGGCCCACGTTCGGATAATCAGCCAGCCGTTTTCAGCGCAAAATATTCAACGCGTCGCCTCGTATTTTTCGGAGGAGCTCCGGAACGGCTTGTTCCCTTCTCTTCCTCGTTATTAACAAGCGTACGCCTTTTCAGTTATAACACCCTTCTTCCGCCATCTCTTCTCTTTCTTCTTCTTCTTCTTCTTCTTCGTTGAACAACTCCGCCCCAGGATCATCTTCCTTTTCTCTCGTCGCGATCGTCCACTCCTGTTCTTAGGATTTGGCGATTCCAGAATTCCCTCGTCGAACATTGTACGTCGATGATCTTGACCATGGATACTAAATTCAAAATAGGTGCCTTTTCAGGCAATTGGACCGGCAAGGAAACGCGCGCACACAGTTTGCTCGTTCGTTCGATCGCTCGCACGCACGCACAATCGGAATTCCTAACCGGCGAATGATTTCATGTGACGCGAATGTGGTAACACCGGCTATAAATTTCCATTCCGCGAGCCGTGTAATTACGACTGAAATCGCTAACGAACTTTCCTCGGCGCGATCGTAAAAGCGTAAATGCGCGGCGCGAGCGACTCGCGACGACAACCGCGAGAACGAACTTGGCCAAAACTATTTCAGCATTGTTTGAACACTTTATCTACCGGTAGTCTATCAATAGGCTTCTCAATAATTGTGCTGCACCGAATGGAAGCTTAGAAATCTTCTTTCACACAATAATCCCGAAGGAAATTATTGGACTTTGTTGTCGAGAGAGAGTTGTTGGTTTATGATTAAAATTGCTGTTGCTATTGAAGGATTCTTTTAAAAAATCCTCAGCCATGAACCACAGACTTCCAACAATTATGGAATAATCACCGGTAGGTAATGTGTTAAGAATGAGAATTAAGAATACCTCTAAATAAACGTAATCAACCGGTACATTGTTTTTATATTCCAATAGCTCAGACAACAAAAATGTTTCATCCTACGCAAGATTTGAGAAATCGTATTCTGTCCAACTTTTCGAGACGAATGCTTTACTGTGCGAGTTCGCGATACTTCGGACGAGCCACGAGTGGGTGGTTGGACTAAGATTCCGGCCATATGGTGTCCACATTCCACTTCTCGTGCGCTACGCGTTTCCTCTCTCGCCCTGTCTCCCAGCTCGGGGACAAGCGAGCGAAAAACTGCGACGTTGCTCCGAGTCGTCGAGACGATCGCATCGATCTTCCCTCGATCCACGAGAACGAATTCTCCTCGACGCTTTTCGCTCGAGGATGGATTTGGGTAAATGCACCGGAGATTATGGTTTCGGACCTGTGTGCGTGCATTGAGGATACACGTGTTCACGTGTACTAATATACACTACTTTGCAAAAGAAAGAATCACCCAGTATAATTATAAGATATAATGACAAACAATATCTTTATGTAGAAATTGTATTGTAAAATGATTGATTTATTGCATTTAAAGTATTAGATAATCTGAATAACACACACACGCATATATATATATATATTCTCAGAACTATTAAATTAAACAGTGGAATCCTTTTTCAAAACTTACTGTGTTGCATTTTCTTCATCAAAAGAAACTGATAATTGATTAAGGCTTATTAATAGAAATTATGCGGTTTGTTCATTTTCGCAACTTATCATGTTAACTCTCGTATATTCCAATACGCGATCCGTATTTTTCGTGTATTTTCGATGCACGTGAAATGGGTATCTCTAAAATATACGGTCTTTTTCCCAATGGGAAAAATATTAAAAAGAGAGATAGAGATCAGCGAACTATGAAACGTGCAGGTAGGCAGTTTCCAAGCACCGGACACGCGAAAACCGTAGGCAAATCGCGATTAAAAGGAAATGGAAAAAACCATAATGGGAGAGTTCCGCTGAGAGGGTCGGGTTAGCAAATAAGTGATTGATTGTCCTCCGTAGGCGATTCTGAGACAGAGGCAGGAAAAGACTAAGAAGGAAAGAGAGAGAGAGAGAGAGAGAGAGAGAGAGAGAGAAGGAGAGTAAGAGAGTACCTGTACGGTTAATCACCGTCGTAAATCACGAAGGAGCCGGGTCGCGCTTCTTTTCTTTTAAAACGATACCGATGCCCGTCCCGAATGATTTTATTGCGCTTTAAATTTGAAACCGATGCCGGATGAAGGTAACAGGCGCGCGAGCAGAGCTGGTGTTGCAGGTACGCGACGACCAAAAGGGAACAGGTAACGCAAGGTGGCTGCGAAACCTGAGGGATAGAGCGCGGTGGAGGATCAGGGCTCGCAGGGCTACCATTGTCTTCTCTTTCCCAGCCAGCCAAGGGTTCCTTTGTCAGAAAATGACTCGTTCCGGCTGGTTCCCCGAAATTTCTTTTTCGATGCCTGTTCGCTCGGTCTCCTGTGTCATCGCAAACTGTCCTCTCCTAATATCTTTGGCTCTACGGTGTCGCTTTCGTCCCACCAGGAAATCCGTCGAGACGACCACCGACGTTCGTAAAATTCGATTGTCTCATTCATGGGGATCGATGTCCAGGATCATTCTGGGATTCCGAAGAAACTCGACACCGGCAGTCGTCTGCCGCGGGGTCTGTCGAGACCCAACGGTAGCGAACTAGCTCTCGTCGGCGCCGAAATAACAATAATGAGAGCGCAGAGACAACTCCGGCCGGATCATAATATTGTCGTTACCGGGAGAGCACCGTTTATTTGTTCCACATTTCTGTGGTTGTCGGAAAGAACACCGCATGTCGCATAAATACTTTCACTTTCGAGATATTGCCGTTTAAAGTTTTGATCACTGATGCTTCGACATAGGACATCGGTTAAAAAGCTATACAATGAAACTCAATTAACCCCTTATTATTCTACGATTTAGTATACGATTTCAGTGATTATAACTTTCTTGTTGATCGTAATTTCCTAAAAAATGAGGAAACTTATTATATAAAATTATTATATATATATATATATATATATAATAATAATATTTTATTCCTATTGCGGGGTACTACGCGGACCTCCGCTCCGCTTACAACGTTCACTTTCCTTATATCAAAACTCCTCTATTATTCTATTAAGAGAGAAAAAGAGAGCTCACCGTTCCTTCATTCCTCACACATTCACCCTCTGGACCTCCGCTTCCGCCGTTCCTCCGTTCTCTCATTTCTTCCACTCTCTTCATCCATTCCTCCCCTTCTCCTTCCTCCCCTAAAACCTCTGCTACCACTTCTTGCCACCCTTTATCTCTCCCCCAATCCGTACATTCCTCCCATATATGCTCCCACGACTCTACCCCTCTCCCACACATACTACAACTCTTTCTGTCTTCCTCCTCCCTATTGTATTGTATGCTACTATTGTATGCCTATACGTTCTCCAATAGCTGTACATTAACAAAACCAAAATAGAATTTTATTTTGGTTTAAAGGAAATGATTAAAATACATTTTACATAATCAGAATCTGCACAGAATCTTCGTCACAAGTCAGACACGATATTGCCAGGCAAGGGGTTAATGCGTAAACTCGAATTTTTTGAAATTGTGACTTGCGGTATTCTTGCAACCACAGATTTATCCAAACAAGCTCGTGTTCGGTTCGGATACGTTCCGAACGGATGTACTATTACACGATCGATCGATCGTTTCCCATGGCGCGTACTGGAAGCGGTCATCCGTTTCTGGAATCGAAAGGAACGTGTACCCGTTTCCTGCCTCCCGAGAAACAGCGCCCGAAACGCTTTTCCGCGAATCGGTCGAAACGAGAGTCTCGAGTTCCGTTCGAGAAAGATAGAGAGAGAGAGAACGTCGTTTCATGGAAAACCGGAAACGTCGCGCGTGTCCGGCCTTCCGTCGGCGCGGCTCGGTTCGCCTCGGCTAGGATCGGACAGCGAAAAGCCTCCGTATTTTCGGGATGTTTCCTTTGGCAATCGATTTCGATGCGTTCGCAGCTTCTGCAGCCGAACACGTCCGAGATGATCATCCGGCCAATAAATCGCACGCGGTTCTGCCAAATTTTATTTCACGCTCATCGACGTTTGTTATCTGCCTCTGCTGAGAACAAAAAGAAATCGATGCTTTTGATCGAAGAAAATGGAAAGTGGTTTTTTTTTTGGAAAATATAAACATATTTGTACCGGTTCCCGGTCGATGAACCAAACGAATACTGGGCGTTTGGTCGATCTCGTTAGCAGTTCGAATCTTATTGTTTTTTTCGACAAGCGTTTTTTTTTTTGGTAAATGGAAGAAAATCGATTTTCGGAATGCGGATCGTAAGTGTCGCCATGGAACGATCGAATCTCTTCGACCGTGTAAAGTCAAAACAAGAGTCTTGTGAACCAGTTTGGATCCAGCGTTGCTTCTCGAGCGTGTTGAAGCCCGAGGAAGAGCACATCTGTCGTAACGTTTTCGCCGCGTGGGGCGTGCGCGCGTCGTTCCCTGTCGCGAACTCGACAAAAAGACGCAACATCCTGGAAAACGGCTACGCAACTATGCTTCTTCATTTCCTTATTGTATCTCTGCTGGCGTCGTTGCTCCATTTTCGAATCATTCCTCTTCGGATCGTTGTTCATCGACGAGAAGTTCGAGCACGAAGATTAAGAGGATAGATTCGTCTCCAGGACTGCAAGGGTGCGGGATGCGCGTTCTCATTTCGTGATAATACAAGATGGGGTTTTTCAATAGTCAAAAATGCTAGATAAAAGATCAATCTAGGCCGCTGTATCTAGCATACAGCTGCGACAGCTACATGCTGCCGAAATTACGCATTATGCAATTACGGAAGTTTTGCGTTATCAAGAAATTTGTGAACAATCCTGGAAAAACGTGTCTATCCCCTTAAGCTGCGGAGGGAGCGCGTGTTCGGCAATTTCCGGCCTGTTCACATTATTCCTCTGTCGAAACGCTCGGAAAGTTGAGGAAAGAATCGCGAAGGAAAAAAAAGAAACGGTCGCGCGCACTGTTTTCAGCTAGAAGACAATACTGTGAACGGGGTTGAGTCGAATGCTGGAAACGGTTCTCGCACCTTTCGGAGCAGCGAGCAGTTTGTTTTGAGAACGACTAGGCGAGAAAGAGAGAAGAATGTGTTTGGAAGGGCTGTTCTCACCAAGGAACAGGAGAGGAAGAAGGAGAGGGAACCGAGTTTCCATGGCGAGGGTCTCGTTCGCGGTAGAATATTACCTGGAAACGCGTCGCGACTCCCCCTCACGAATTACGATCACGGAGGCGCCTCACCTCCCTCTTGTTCTTATCCAGCCTCGATCGGTTCGTTGCGAAACCCGCGGGACTTCGCCCGAAGGAATGCTCGCCGCGTCGTGAAAACCTTTGAAAACCTGAGAGAAAGCGATCCTCGGTTCGCGGAAACGGGGAACGATCTCAACAATGCCCGGCGCTCGCTCGCATCGACACGCCTCTGCGCGCGTGTTTGCCCGGTCGCCATTGTCAGCGAACGATCGCAGTCGCAATCGCACTCGCAATCGCAATCGCAATCGCCCCGTAGAACTTCAAAACAAACGGGTTTTCAGTTTTCGATGGTTCTTCGACGCTTCGACTTCCACGGTGCACGTTTTTCGTCGGAGATGGTGCGTCGAAAAATCATTTTCAACCCCCACTCGGTCGAGGTGCAATAAAATCGCCGCATGTCAGAATTTCAAGAAATTTTAGTTTGTGCATTAATTGAGCTTTACAGTATAGGATTTACGTATTTGCCAGAAAGAAAGCAATTTAACCGATGTCGTATGTTCGATTCGTACGCATATTGGGGTGGCCTACTATAATAATTGTAGGCCCAACGTTGGATATTCGTTGGCAAAGTGTCACAAATTTTCGTCGTGGGCCGTATGTTGGGGATTTGTAGACAAAACCACCAAACATAAGTGCCACCAGGGTAGTGGTTGGTTACGAGTTCAGGAGTTGGAGCGAGCATCCCTGGCAAATTTTCTGCGTTGAGAGAGAGTGAGAGAGGCGTTCGAGAAGTCCGGAAATCCGTTCTCCCGACGAAAATCCATTGACCGGAGCGTGTAGGGGCTGTATAGCTCGTAACTGGCGCGGTGTTTACCATCGATAGAGCCGTGAAAGCCTTGACTTTGTCGCGAAATAGGTGTTCCCGTTCGGTGAACGGGGGGGGTAGAGCAGCTTTGTGCAGCACCGGACGACTATAGAGCAGATGCACCGGCTTAGAATCGCGCGATCTTGACACAGCGGGAACCAGAATTCTCATTAAAATAACTTGACGGAGCGCGGTCTCTAATTTTACCGGGCTCGCGTGGACGGGCTTCGTGACAGACACGGCACGCTGAAAGAAAAATATTTTGGATCGCTGTCAACTCTCTCGCGTCGTCGTCAACTTTTACCGTTTCGCTCCGGTTCGACGCGGAACGACGCGACGAGCAACAGCGCCGAGAGGAAACGAAACGGAGCGGATCGGATCGGAGTCGAGCTGGAGTAAGCGGGGGCCCGTTCGAGTCGGTTCGAGATACGGGCCCGGTTTCTTGATCGCGAAATCATTGTGCAATTGGGTTTCGGCGGATGTGCACGCCGCGTTGTGGCCCCAACACCGCCGTCTCTGACTCCTCGGCTCGAGGAATCGGAAACGCTCGAAATAAACTGGCCGCTTTGACGTTCGCTGACTCGACGCGCCATTCGTTCTCGCGACCGTGTCATCCGCTCCGCTCCGTTCCGTTCCTGAACCCATTAACGCGCTAGAACTCGCGGAATCTATTGTAGAACCTAGAACCACACGCTCGATCGAACCACTCTTCTTCCACTCCGGCAACACGAAACTTCGAAGCCGATATCCTTTACCTTTTCACGGAGGGGATCGAATTCTTATCGCGGTTTCTTAGCGATACGCTGCTCTCTATTGCGTTTCGCCCGGGAAGCGAAAGAAAAGAGCGCGTCGCTCCGGTCATTCAGCTCGGCAATTTTCTGCTGAACGCAATTGGATCGTACAATAAGGCCGCTACACACATATCCGTTTTCCTAACGCGCGGCGCCGCAACTACGGTTCAAACAAATGCGCAGTGCCTAATTGAATCCATAGTATTTAAGACCGTAATTCCGGTACCGCAGGGTCTACCGCGCGTTAGAAAAACGCAGATTCCGCTGCGTCAACAACCGTCCGTTCAGACACGACGGAACCCTCGCAGAGCTTATTTACATTAGCGTCTTCATATTCGTTCACACCTGTCCACGCGGATAAATCGCGCGGATTCCACTACGTCTGAACAAGGCCTAACTCTCCGAGAATTGAGAGTCGACTCGAGTCATGTCGAACGACGACGACGACGCGTTATCTCCGTTCCAACGAAAATACAAGACGTATCCGCCGACTTTCCTGCATAATAAATAATCTGCTCGGGGATAATACAATGGCCACGATCGATAGTCGACCGCGAGTAGTTGCATCGAAAACGATCCGCGACGTGGGTCCGAAAGGGCATGGGCGACTCGACATCTTAGCCGCAGATCGGAATTTATTTTATATAGAAATTTCTTAGCGCACAGATGTTTGCTCGGAGGCGAGCCAAGCCCTCGTCAAAGTTTACTTGGCTGTTCTCGCTCGCTCGCTCGCTCGCTCGCCCGCTTCGCTTAACGTTCCTGCGCGGTTGTCTTTCTACGCTTCAGTAGCGTATTCTCTTGCTCACGGAACCCTGTTCACCGAACCCTTTCGCATCAACGCCAATATCGATCCGGTAAGGGACAATTCTTTCTTTTGGGCGGTCTGGATGCGAGGTAAACTTACAACGAGGTGGATGCAACTGTACGAAAACGTTTGCCCCAGTTTCTGGCCCAGATTATTCAACGATCATTTCTAGACCGGAAATTCTTGTGAAAGAGGTAGACACACGTTCGAACGGTCGATTATACTCAACAGACCCGACGCGTTCTTCGCAAATCTGCGGGAAATATGTGATCGTCGGATTTGTCGCAATGGGAGAGACGAAATAGTAAGATGCGCGGCGAGGACCGCGACCCGGAAGTGCAGTGTTAAAGCGGTAGACTCGTTTCCAGAATTGCAAGGGTCCGGGATGTGTCTTGTAATTTCTGAATAATGCAAACATATGGGGTTTCGATAGTCAAAAGCGCTAATAATGAATAATGCCGAATAGTGCAAATAACGCCTCGTAAACGTAATAATAGGACTTTTGAGGGCGATCGCGGCCTAGATCGATATTGTATCTAGCGCTTCTGACTACTGAAAAATCCCATCCTCGCATTATGGAGAAATGAGAAGGCGCATTCCGCACCCTTGCAATCCTATAGAAACGAGTCTACCCCCTTAATTTCTGTATCGTACATACATATATCTGTGGTTGTCGGGAAGAACGCCGTATGTCGTATACTTTCACTTTCGAGATATTGCCCGTTAAAGTTTTGATCGCTAATGCTTCGACATAGGACACCGGTTAAATCGACACAAATGGACAGAGATATCGATAACGGGAGGAATGGAAAGATCGAGGGACCCGCGATCGCTACGCTCCTGGCGTATGTATGTCGGTGGTTGGGGCGGGAGGGTTAGGGGGGCATAAGCGAGTGGGAGCGACGTGGCTAGTTGCGCGACTAAGTGAACGAACCAGAACGAGAAGGAAACAGAGCGAGATAGGAGGAGGAAGGTTGGAGAAGGACGTCGTAGGAAAAGAGGCGAATCGTGGTGCGCGGGGTGGCGAGGTGTTCTCAGCCAACTAGAGAGAGAGAGAGAGTTTGATAGAGGGAGTTCGCGAGATGTCTCCCTCTATCGCGCGAAACAGATAGCGAGAGAATGAGGCGAAGAGAGAGACGAGTGAAAAGTAGCTGCCTGGGTAGAAAGAGAGGAGCTGAATGAACGTACGTACGCGGTAGAGGGAGGGAGAGACGCGATGACGACGACGGTGAACGCGGCAGGTACGAGATAGAGGGGAGACGGAGGATCGAATGAATGAACGGTGCACGACGAGGATAGAATTAATGAGTGGGATAAATATAGAAGCGTGTAACGCGGCAGAACGAGACGGCCCATCCCTTCCTCTCGTTCCGTTTTTCTATCCGCAGCCTCTCTCCTCCTTCTCCTCTTCTCTCTTTCTCTCTTTTCATCTTTTCCTCTCGTCTTGCTTGGTTCAACGCTGGCCGAGAGACTCGACTCGACTCGACTCGACTCGACACGATTCTACTCGACTCGATTCGACGACTGGCTGACTCTCTTCGCGATCGAACGCGACTGCTCGACCAGAGCTAGGTAGGTTGGTAGGTACGTAGGTGCAAGATCAAACGAAATGGAACGAAAGGATTCATCGTACTACGTACTGGTGTACACTTACGGCGTGCACCGACGATCTGCTGCTGAATCGCCGTCCACGCGTCCCGGTACCAACTTCTATCAACGGCATAATACGCTAGGAACTCGTTGAGGGGGTAGAATCGTTTCCAGGATTGCAAGGGTGCGAGTTGCGTTTTTTCATTTCTCGATAATGCATGCGATCGGGGTTTTCAGTGGTCAAAAGCGCTAGATAAAAGATCAATCTAGGCCGCGATCGCCCTCAAAAGTCTTGTATTATTAAAAAATCCCATCTTTGTAACGTCGAGATATGAGAACGCGTATTCCGCACCCTTGCAATCCTGGAGAAATGAGTCTAATGAGTCTAATGAGTCTAATGAGTATTCCTTTTATTTAGAGGGTTTAAGTAAATAAACAAGTATGTTGGTAAAACATATTATCTTTATTAGGGATTAAAGATGTGTCGTATTCATTTGTCAGCATACACCAATCGTTAACTTACTTTTCGACTCGACTGTA
Source organism: Lasioglossum figueresi (assembly GCA_028455805.1). Taxonomy (NCBI): domain Eukaryota; kingdom Metazoa; phylum Arthropoda; class Insecta; order Hymenoptera; family Halictidae; genus Lasioglossum; species Lasioglossum figueresi. The sequence continues at coordinate 9,045,179 of CM052200.1, read as the reverse complement.
AGTAGGTTGGTAGGTAGCTAGGTGCAAGATCAAACTAAATGGAACGAAAGGATTCCTCGTACTACGTACTGGTGTACACTTGCAACGCGCACCAAGGAACTGAATCGTCGTCCGCGCGTCCCAGTACCAACTTCTATCGACGGCATAGTACGCTAGGAACTCATTCAGCCATGATCGTCCCGCAACTCGCTCCTTCTCTATCCGGTCAGCCGTCTCTTTCTACTTCGCCAGCCATCCCGAGTTCTATCGGTGTAGGCACCGAGCAGCAACCACGTCGCGTAGGAAGTCGTCATTTTTTCTAGAGAGCTAGAACGCTGATTACGGAATTGCGAGCCGCCTTTCGCATGGAACCGCGAACATTCTTGCCGGAGATCGGCTACAAAACCCGCACGCGGAGAAAGAGAGAAAGATTTACTTCGTTCAGCGTTTTTGAACGGTAACGCGCACGACTTTCGCGGATTTTCCTTCCGTGCTAGAAACTCGACGGCGGAACAGTGAAATCAGCTGTGAACTGCTTTCGGATTCGTCGCAGGGATCCCCTGGACTTTTGAATTAGTTCGAACCATGGATTTTCTTATCTCGAATCTCTGGATCTTGTCTATAGAGATACGAAGTGTTCGACACTTCTATAGTCTGCTTTCCGAAAGCATAAGCCACTGATTTTACCCTTTCAAACGTTCAGCAAATCGAGCAGCGTTCGATCAGGGTTGGTCATCGCGTTTTACCAAGCGTTTCGTTTAGAATCAATTCAGACACGGCGGAAACCGTGCGATTTTTGTTTTGGATTCTGGGTCCGTGCGAACAGATGCGAACGAATATGAAGACGCCAATGTAACGCCGTGTCCGAACGGGCTCTTATATGTATTTCCTGCAGCGGCGCGCCGGATCGAAACGTTGAATGAAAGATAGCGTTCGATCGGGATAAATTCGAGCGACGACCTTCGAATCGGTATTAACGAGACATCTGCCGCGTCCCGAATAATGAAACTAGAGGTGGGATCGCGTGGGCGAGGATGATGGCGGCGGCGATCGAATAAACTCGCCGGACGATGCGAGCCGGTTAATTAACGGTCTCGAACGATTCCCGCGGCTTCAGAATGGCATGGCGATTAAACGGTAACGGTACCTCGCTTGTTCTTCTATGTGTGTAGCGTTCACGGCGAGCGGAAATGGATCTCGAGCGTTTCCATCGGCAATTTTCGACAACCCGGACCGTTGAATATCGAAGAGTCTAGATTCCCCGTTGAATACGGAACAATTTCGTAAACGAAACCAATATTGACTACCATAAGAAGTTGACACTGCGAGCGTAAATTCAAGCAACAAGGATGCCTTGTTGCCAGCGTGTTCACTACCTCGTTTTAACGCATCCTCAAATGCTCTGGTGTTTTTCCTGGAAGGGACATCTCGTTCGATATCTCTCGCGATCGTGGAACCGATTTCCGACTGTTCCTCCTACGCCCGTGTCGCGCGTTTCATATTTGTTTACGCGCGACGCGATAATCAACTTGGCAAAACTCTACCGCCAAAGTGGTTTTGCGTGTTCGTTTCCGGCTGATTTTTCTGTCGACCGGGTTCTCTCGGCCGATCGACGCCGCGAAACCGGTATGAAAATTCGTTCGACGACACGCGGATCAGTTCCGAGTCGAGAAGTTCTTACAGCGCTCGACGGCTTAGCTTTCGACGTTGCCAATAGAGAATTGGTCATGCCGTGATAGAGATTGAGAGAGAGAGAGAGAGAGAGAGAGAGAGAGAGAGAGAGATAGAGCGAGCGTAGATAAATAGATAAAGAGAGAGTGAAAAAAGGAAAAATATTGAAAAAACAATGGGCGGGAAGATCGCGAGGTCTCCAGCGAGGCGTCCGAAGAGCGTCACTGTCACCGCGACGACGCCGCCGGTGGTGTACACGGTGTGACGACATAGGTAATGTTTTCATTCAATCTAAAGCTTCAATGATAGCTTCCGCCCATTCATAAAAAGCTTCGTGTTGCGAACGAGTCGTTGGCCACGATATCGCCAGATGGCATACCGTGCACGGAACTCGACCGACCGCGGCCCTCGTCTCTCGTTCCCTCTCTCGTTCCCTCTCGTTTCCTCACGCTCCTTCTCTCTTCCCCTCCGTGCGTTTCTACGGTGCTCTCGGTTCCTCTTGCACGCGTACAAACACAAACGCACACAATCGTGCAAGCGCGTACGCACACACACACGTACACACCAGTTTTTCTCCTCTCGACCCCTCGCCCGAGCGTCGCCATTCATGGCTTCCTTCCCACCTTCTCTCTTCCTGCTTTCCCCTCCCTCCCCCGCCGTTTCGTCCTACTGGCTCTCGGTCGTTCCCTTTTCGTCCCCGCGGTCTCGCGCGCGCCCATCCCCCTCCGCAATTAATGGCTACCCCCACCAAGCGAGCAGGTTACGCTCGCGGCCAATCGCCGTCGGTCCCGTCACCCCCACTACCGAACCGACGACTCTCCACCTCGACTTCGACTCGGTGACGGCGAGCTCGTTGTCAGTCGTTCGCCAACAGTCGTCGCGTGTCTTTCGGTCTCTTTGACGTGTCTCGCCGACATCGGTCAACCCGACCCGACCCGGCTCGGCCCGAACCTCGAGAGACACGTCCATTCATCGTTGGCCGCGTGTTGCGGGAGCGCGCGCGCGCACGCTTCCGGCGTCGTCGTCGTCGTCGTCGTCGTCGTTGCGTTGTCTTGTCTTGTCATCTGGCTCGCTTCGTGAACGAGCCTCTCTTACACGCTCTCTGGCTCTCCCTCTCATTCTCTCTCTCTTTTTATCTTTCTCTCTTTCACATACACATATACACACACACACACACACGTACACTGACTCTGAGAATCGAGGCTGATCGGGCGATGAGACTACCGACACTCTATTCTCAGAGATCGTTCCCCGCCCACCGGTAAAGTTGGAACGCGCCGTTGGAGGGGAAGTCCCGTTGTCGGAGGCAGCGAGACGCACGATATCCGCCGGAAGTTACGGACGCGCCGAGAGATGCGTGTAACGGCCTCGAGCGGACGTCCCCTCGGACTCGTCGGTGTCGTTTGCTGGCGCGTGTGACGCTTACGACGCTCTTCTGTGTGTCGTTGTGTTTCCACTCTTTTCGTGCCGTGTCGTGTCGTGTCGTCGCCAGTGTGCAGTCTCATCGGAGAAGAGAGAGAGAGAGAGAGAGAGGATATCGTCCTGTACCGATTCACACCCGGAAACATTAGCGGACGGGAAATGAGCACGGGAGCGGGAGGACAAGACCGATGAGAGTCGCGCCGGCTCGTTCTCCCATCCCCCTGGAATTCGAGGAAGCCCCCAGATAGACATCCGTTCGTAACGCCGAGCCGGGACTCGAAATCGACCTGTACCGGAGGTGTGCGGCTCCGTAGCTCTGCTCGCGAGCCCTCGATACAACACCGGACACGCCTCCAGGATCTATTGCTCCGGCTTCGGCTTCGGCCCTGGCCCTCCACGAGCCCACCTTCTTTTCTGGATTTTCGCTGTTCCCATGAATTTTCAGTAAGTCACGTCACGTATCCAGAGATCAGGAATATCATTTTCTCTGCTCGTTATTTCTCGTTTATCGATCATCCAATATTGAAAACTCAACGGGATCGAGCAGTTCAACCCTTTGAGCGTAGTTTGAGGAGTCTGTAATGTCGGCGTGCAGCGATTACCACTTCCAAAACTGCAGGCTTAACCCCTTGCCCTACAATATCGTGTCAGACTCGTGATGAAGATTCTGAACAGAGCCTAATGAATATGTATGCTATTCGTTTCCCTTAACACTAAACCTACCGACCGTCCATAGTAACCAATGTGTATGGCATTATAGAAATAACAAGATTAAATTTATTTATATTTTGTGCTGGAGTCAAATAATGTATTCTTGAAACATCTTTACGATCTCAATAGTTGTCAAATAAAAAATCTAAAATGGGTCATTTGACCCCTGGCGGTAGGTTTAGTGTTGGACCGAAATAAAATTCTACTTTGGTTTTATTAATGCACAGCTGTTAGAGTATATACGTAGAGGCATTCAGTAGATATAAATTGTCTCTTTTTTTTTAGGAAATAACGAACTACAAAAAAGTTCTAATCACTGAAATTGTAAAATAATGTATAATGTAATAATTGTAGAATAATGTAAAGATGGGGTTTTTCAGTATGCAAAAGCTGCAGTCTAGATTGAGCTTTTATGTAGCGCTTTTGAATACTGAAAAACCCCGTCTTTGCATTTTCGAGAAATGAGAAGGCGCATCCTTTGCATCCCTTGCAATCCTGGAAACGAGTCGTTCCATTAAGGAAAACCACTTCGTCATTTTTCCGTCATAGAGTAATTTGTACACAACTATTTATATCTTCAAAGCTGTACACGCGGTATTGTAGAATTTCCTTGCAATAATAAGGTTTAACACGAAAAGAATCAGTCGTTTCGATACGAGGAGAACAACCTCTGAACCGCAGGCAGAAGAAATTCTGCACCGGAAGTAGTCGCACCATCCCGCTCGACTTCCAAATTTCAAATTCTACCGATGGAAAGTCGCGTCGATGGTTCGCGTCGAGCATATTCATTAGAACGAATGGCCCAGTTGTTTGATTAGGGAAACTCGAACGGAAGAAAACGCGCCTCCGAAGAAAGAGAATGGAACACGATTTGTTCCCGAACAGAGAGATTGAATCGTTCGTTGTCTCCTGTACATTGCACGCTGCACGCTGCACGCTGCACGCTCTGCTGCGAGCGCAGAAAATCCGCCCGAGCCAGCGAGATAAGTTCGGAAGATTAGGAATCGAGCCGAACCGTGGTAGCAGTTGTAACGAGGGTGTTACTCCCGCGGCGTAGTATCTCCGTCAGATTTCGTTACGAAGAACTGGACCGACCAGATAACGCGAAACGCGCGCCGGAATTTTGGCATTTAAATCGCCAGTTTCCCTTTCCCTCCAAATTCATTAATTTAAACATTTCCGCTCGTTCTCTCTGAGCCACGTAAACTATATCTTTACTATTTATTTGTAGTTTCTATCGTTATATTCAAATCGAAATTCAAATTCAACGCTCGGCAATCCAATGTAAATAAAAATTCAATTTTCCATCGTTATATTTAAATCTGAATTCAAATTCAACTCTCGCCAACCCAGTTTAAATCGAAATTTAACTTCCGATCATTATATTTAAATCAATTTAAATCGAATTCAATTTTAAATTCAACTTCCGAATTCCGAAAACGGATTGCGGGTTTCGAGGTTGTCGATTTTCTGGTAAGCACGAACGATATTATCGCTCGTTCCGCGGCACCGGATAATAAGGGTCCGTTTATACTGTAATACTTACCGTAGGTCTATATACTTCCATTAAAATGCATTGAAAAATATCTGTCTGGATATATCCGGTCGGAAATATTCCAGTATAAACGGACCCTAACGCGATCGTACGGAAACGTGCTGCGGCGAGGAAGCACGTCCGGTCTTATCTCGAGCGTTTCCGCCGTGAATCAAAGGGAGGGTATCCGTGTCGGAACGTCGGTTAAACATTCTTCGGAATTTTTCGGGAGCGGCCCACGTTTCTCGAAACTGATTGGAAAGTTTTATACATATTTTTAAATACGTACGATTATACCCGTTACAAGAATTACCGTAGCGGTGTGGAACATTCGACTCGGCGGTTGGTGTGTTATCGATGAAAAATAAATTGTTTCGTGTCCGCGATCGAGTGGACGCGAAAAACAATGAGCTAGCGAGCGAACGGTCTCCTCGTTATCATTCGAAGCGCGCTGAGACAATCGGGAACGTTAAACGAACGCGGAACGTGACCGCACGCGAAATATTGGATGGTATATCGGCGTCGTGATCGGCACGCGGATATTGCCAAACCAATCGTCCTGTCACAATTACGTGATTAGCAATCATCCTCGAAAGCTCTCGTCGTTCCACGCTTGTCTACAGGCCGGTTCGCAACTCGTTCTCCCCGTTTCGCTCCTCGAATCGTCGGCGATTCGACCTCTTCGGAAAATTTGCGACAGTCGGCTGGCATTGTCGTCGAAAAGCTGAAGCAACGCATTGTTCCTTGAACGTTGGCCAGTCTTTCAATTTCTCTAGAACCGTCTAGAATCGTTTACTATCCGTATACGATCGAATATTATTCGTTGCAAAAGAATAACGAATGCCGAAAGAAAGGGTTCTCGAAAGTCGTAAAAATAAGGAAATTCCATCTCCTCATCGAATCATTGTTCCGAAGAGAAATTTTCGTAGCAGATGATATTAGGTTCGAGGGAAAGTGTTCTCGTATTTGAAAGAAAACATTTAAATCAATTTATAAAAATATATGGTGACTCTGTGGCGCCACTAAAAATTGCTGTACCGTTATTTAAAATATTTAAGTGTTTTGTATTTCATATCCATAAAATTTCAAAGATCGTAGGGAATGATAATACACTAGATCGGAAGAAATGTTTAATTTTCAAGTTCAAATAGCTCCGAGTGCAAATGGTGAATATTATTCAATGATACAATTTCAATTATTTGTAACAACTCGTTGCCATCTTTCAGATAGCCTGTCAATTCCTGTTTCCCAATCACTCACTAGCAACACGTGTTTTCGATTCACAAGGAAAGTTACCTGTTTATAGCTTTTGTAGATTTTTATCAAACATATCCTTCTCTAGCTTTTTAGAGCCGGCTTTTCGAGTCGAAGCCACGCTGCAAGGTCAAATCGCCTGCGCGAACGATCTTTCCTCGGAACACGGCTGCACCGTTGCACGAATGCCTCGGAGCTACCGTGACAAAACGATTTGTTCGCGCCTGCGAGCAACTTCCTTTCAACTCTGTCTCCTTTTCAATGAAAATTCCCTCGTCTCAACAAAACGTTGTCCCCCTTCTCCTCTGTCGTATTCCTCCCCGACACGTTCGGCTGAACGAGGTTTCGCAGAAACGCGCGAGAATCGAGGAAGCGATCGATCGATCGTTATCGTGATTCTGGGATAAAGCAGCTGTTCTTTTTTTAATGCGATGCTTTACCACAATGCTGACACAACTTAGCACAACAGGGTAAATTGCAAAACATTCAAAGTGGGGGGCTACTCTAAAATCGTTTATCCCTCCTATCGCATTTTTTTATATCAAAATTTTAATATTCGAGCAAAATGTAGCACAACTTAGCATAATTATGCACAACTACAACTGTTGATATGACGCAAGAGGCGGAGTGAGTGGGGGGGGGGGGCTAACGTCTCGGATGTTCTCGAGAAGCCGAAAACGATTGACGCGGAGCCGTTGCAATAACCGCGGACGTTTCGAGCGATCGTCTCGGGGAGACCATTAGCGGGAATGGTCAAAACCTCGGAGCAACGAGAAAATCGGCGTAATATCTTGGCTTCGCGAGACGACAGATAGACCGAAGAAAGGGAAGGAGAGATTCGGCGGTGGTACACCGGCTGTTGAAACTCGCGAAACGTTTCTCTTATCTGTGGTCGGTCGTATACGGCCGCTAAAAGCTCTCTGACTCTCTGACCTATGGCAGTCGGTCGCCGATAGGCCGCGCATTCCTTTCCGAGTGCACCCTGTGAATGGGCCTCCTGTTTCCTCACGAACACACCCGCTCGTGCTCGCGGTTTCTCGCACGTGTTCGGGTTGAACGCTATTCGAAAGCGAATCGCTCGAACGATACATCATACGATTTTGTTTTTTGAATAATTGCACGCTGGTATTATTCGACTTTTGATTGCTCGGACGGTCTCGATGGTTGAGGCGCTCGAAACCGAGACCGTGTAAATTGGCGGGTCTCGCTTCCTAAAGGGGGAAGATTGAATAGCAGAGCACAGGAAGTTAATGTATTCGGTTTCGCAAGCGTCGGGGCGCCGCGCCGGCATCGTCGCACGATCATGGTTGGAGTACCTACACAGCGGATGCGTGTAGGACGCGCGCGATCGGTCTTGTGCGAACCAACGTCGTTCGTTTCTTCCAGTTCCGTAGGCACCTGGAGAGTGGGTCGATAGACCCGGTGTTGAACGGATTTACGAGGTGGATTTAATGTCGTCGATGTTGTCCGCGACGCTCGCGGTTCCCGAACGAATCTTTCTGTAGATCGGGAAACTGGCTAGGATCGTACAGGACGTGTGCCGATAGTAGGAACGTGCGAGAACCCGAAAATGTCGGGACGAGTTCTCGGAAATTTTGAAATTCTCCATTCTGTCGAGATTCTCCAAGGTTTCAGGATTTTTGAAAATCTCAGGGTTTTTAGTACTCGATTACCGTTATAAGACTCGCTTTAAAACGAATCATGGTATGAGATTTCACGTTATAAAATTTATTCGTTGAATCTTCTCTTTTTTATCGCGATACTTTCGAGATCCCTAGATTTTCGGGTTCTCGCGCACTCCTAGCCGATAGAATACTACATCAGCTGAGTCTGGGAATTTGCGAATTCTTTCATCGGGAACGAGCATCGACGAGAAAGAGTGAAAGCGCGAGACAAATTTTGTTCGTAGAAGGATGTTCGCGCGAGAGAGAGAAAGAACGAATTCGCCGAGGCAACGCGGATAGGCGGAGAGGACACGATTGGTCGCGGCCGAACAAAACGCTCGGTTCTTCCAGAACTGTGGGCGCTCCGAGTGGGCCGGTGACCACTGAATCAAGAAACTGCGGTGCACGGCCCACTCGCATCGCGTTCGCGCCCACGTACCCAGACCAAACCTACCTCGATGCCACGTAGGTAGCGAGCCAGCCGCGTATTAGGCATCGTTCACGGCTCGGGAAGGTGTGATCCGAATATCGCTTTCGACTTGTCCTGCGAAACACCCTGAACGATCCTCCAAAATCGTTTTAGTCCTCCATTGCTATTCGGCGATGCGCACGATGTCGCGATCCGGTCGCTGTTCATCGTGTCGCATCTTGAGAATTTGATACAAGTAATGAACTCGATCAATGTAATGAATCAATAATGTAATCAACAGACTACGGATTTTATGCATATATGACAAAAATGGCTGGATGTAATTTAAAACAGTAAAAACATTAAGACGATTCAAGGATATCCATATGTTATTTCTAAATGATTACAATTTTTAAAGACGAGAAGAAATTTTTATACGATTCTTGCATCTTGTAAGTGACGAAGAAAATTTGTATTTTGCATAAAGATCCGCATTCTATTAATCAATTACGAGCGCCGAATCATGAAACTACCAGAAAAATATTTTATCGATTAAAGTTCGTTGCATGAATAGAAAAAATTGTGTTTGATTTCAGCTGAAAATACTGAAATTAAATCGACGAATAAATTCGATAAATTCGGATAAATAAATGTTTCTCGATTCATTAAACAATGTATTACCGTTTTCAGGTGGGGATGAAGCGCGTGTCGCGAGGGCGAGAGGAAGCGGACGCGGAGAATTACCGAACACCATCCTCGCTAATGGAACGCCCTTGTCGAGAGTGCCACCACCTCGCGCGGGCTGGGCAGTGCGGATCAACGAGGCGACACTCACAACGCCAACTCAGTCAACAACGAATCATCATCACCAGCAGCAGCAGCAACAACAACAACAACAACAACAACAACAACAATACCAGCAGCACCATACTCCAGATACACCGAGAGCCATTGAACAATGGGCTAGCGAGCGGGCATCGTCGTCGTCGGCTTTGTCGGTTCGCGGTTCTACGTCACCATCGTCGCCATCCTCGCCACCAACGAGAAGAGCGGGGACAGGATCATCCGGAAGAGTGTTCTCGTCGTCGAATCGAATCGGAGGAGGATCTACAACGTCGGGAAGAGCCAGAGAAGGAGAACGAGGAGGTAGAGAAGGAGGAGGAGAAGAAGCAACAGGTGGCATCACCGTTGGTGTTCATTTCCCGAATCATTGGCAGGAGGAGGAAGAGCTGGAGGCGAAGAAGAAGGAGGAGCACCGGAACCGTCTCGTGGACGCAGTTGCTTGCTACCAAGCCGAGCATCTTGGACTGAGATCCGGTCGGCCGATGTCGCAGAACAATGCGATACCGCCGCTTTCGCGGCCACCCTCCTCGCAAGCAAACGCGATCACTGCGGGAAACGGTCTCGACAGCCAACTCGCGACAACCGCCGATACGGCGAACAATAATGCCGACGACGTGGACGCGCACACCACCTCCAGCCGAACGATTCAGCAGATCGTTCAGCCAGTTCGCGTGCACGATCACAATCGACCGTTCCCACCACCTCGATTGCCACCAACCGGTAATGTTTCCCCAACAAACATCCCGTCGTCGAATACTAGGATCGCGGTGACCGTACCGTTGAGTCCTCTATCCAACACGTTCCGAAGTAGACCACGAACCACGGATGCATCGAACGAGACGACGACCGCGACGACCGCGACGACGACGACGACGACCACCGCGAGTCCTAGAGGAGCTCTGCTGTCGAGTAGCGCGAACGATACTCCGCCGAGAAGTCCGATCGGCGAGGTGAGCTTGACCGTACCTCGACCGGACGGCGAGCGAACTATTAACGAGTACGTCGAGGCGCCTTTCAAGCATTGTTGTCTGAACCAGGAGCGTCGTCGATTGGACGACGAGAAACGTCTGGCCACCGGGGACTGTCCGAAGATCGAGAGGAGACACCATCGGCAAAAAGGTCTCGTTGGATCCGATGGTTTGGTGGCTGGCACGCATCATCGGCTGCAATCGATCAGGAATCTACAAGCGTTTCGGGTGGGTTCGAATGTCGGGTCGGGAGCGAACGCGACGACGGGCGCGTCTACAGCGAACACTGGCCCGATTGGTAATAACACCGTGACCAAGCAGCCGGTCTCGTTTACGAAAGAGCCGGCGAATAGTCTTGTCTCAAGGACCTACGATCCGGCCGGCCTGTCGATCATGTGCAATTTCTGCGGCAGGTGCCGGTGCGAGTCGTGCCGGGAACCGCCGCCATTGCCGAGTAAGTGGTTGTGTGACAACAAGTGCTTCTGTTCCGCGGACACTATCCTCGACTACGCGTCCTGCCTCTGTTGCGTGAAAGGACTTTTCTATCACTGCGTGGACGGCAGTGGACCGGGCGGGATCGACGGCGAGGCAGCCGGAAGTTGCGCGGACGAGCCGTGTTCTTGTACCGGCACCAAGACGGTGTCCAGGTGGGCCTGCCTCGGCGCCCTCACCCTCCTGATGCCCTGCCTGCTTTGTTACTGGCCGTTCAAGGGCTGCGTGGCCCTATGCGAACTCTGCTACGCTCGACACGCCGCTCAGGGTTGCAGGTGCAACCCGAACAACCAGGGCAACAACGCTGCAGCCGGCAGGCATCATCCGATCACGAGCGACATCGGGGACTCGAGGGACCCGGAGAAGAGGTTGCTCGACCCGGTCACCCCGGAACTCTAGACTTTTTCTCTAGGCTTCTAGTCGTCTCGTCCGGGATTCGTGACTTTTTTCTGGGAGAGGGAGAGAGAGAGAGTGTGTGTGTGTGTGTGTTGTGTGAGAGAGTGAGAGAGAGAGAGAGAAAGAAAGAAAGAGAGAGAGTGCGAGAGGGAAAGGATAGCGAGAAGCGAGAAGGGAGCAAAGCGAATCGCATCAAGTACAAGCAGTTGCATTTAAGTCGAGAAACGATTATATTATGTACACGTTGGAGAGTAAAAGTCGGACGGGACGCGTTCGCCCGCGTCCGACGCTGTCGCGAGTGTTTTCATTATTTATTATTCTCTTCCATAAGAATGGAAACGAGAAGACGGGAGAGTTAGAGAGAGAGAGTTAGAGAGAGAGAGAGAGAGAGAGAGAGAGAGAGAGAGAGAGAGAGAGAGA